>KB667911.1:867414-887519 GCA_000349065.1 Anopheles quadriannulatus | reverse complement strand
TACACACACACACAAACGTGATTACTGGTTTTGCACCTTTTGTGCCAGAGGATTCTAGATTGGCCGCACGATCCCAGCTCATTTGAGTGGGACGAGAACTGAAGTGTTGGCAAAACGATATCGGTTCGATTGGGGCCGTACCATGCCTCGGCAGCACCCGGCAGCACCACATACAGCAAGCCATGCAGGCATGAAATAACAGCATGTACACGCGTTGCTTACGCATTGCATTGGAACGGCGGCGCAGCCTGACTCCTCCTGCATGCTCCTTCTACCCTCCAACAAGACGAGCTCACACACACACACACACACACACACACACATTGCCCAATCTGTCAACAAACGGTGAACACGGGATCCCCCGGAAGAGGGTAAGAATGCTTGCCGGACAACCCCTAATCAACAGGCAGGGGGAGGAAAGGTTTGCTTTTTCTTGGCCCCCCACTTTCGCCACCATCACGAAAGGAGGCCAGAACACGTCGTCGTGCAACGTCGACTGCACACACCGACCGACCACCGTTGTTGTTTCCCGTTGTCATAGACAACCGCACCGCACTCGCGCTCGAGTAAATAAACACACAACGTCATCAGCTTCTGGGTTGCCCGTTTTGAAGTCACCAACGTCACCATACACACACACGCACGCAAGCCATCGGAGACACTTCTTCGGCACCTGATCGCCGTGACCTGTTTTTTTGTGGAAAGAGCTGTTTTGTGTTGGCACTGCTGCATCAGTGATTGCACTCTTCGCGTACGAATGAAGCAGCTTGCTTAACAAGGTGCACGTACCGATTGCGCTAAGGAAGGAAACACTTTTGCTGCTGGTATTTACTGCATTTTCCGGCAGCGCACCTACTGCACGCACAACCTACACGACACGAACCAATTTGGTAAACTAAAAAACCCAAGTAACGCCACGGCACGCTGTGCCTGTCAGCACTGCCCAACGTGCAGTTTTCGCTGCCAAACGTCAAATTATGTGCGAAACAGGTTGGGCCAAGGAGTGTCCCACGAGCTCGCTCTTTTGACAGTTGTAAGTAAAACTCCAGAGATGCATTGCAGAAGCGATTCAATCAAGTGCGATGCAATTATAAGAAAACAGTACGATCTGCAAACTTTAATTCATTTGAATAAATAAATGAAATAAAATTAAACCAGAACGGAATGAATTTAACGTATTTTGCCTTCCAAACCATTTAATTTAATAGTATCTTGGTTCAGGCTTCATTGTTTATGTTTTGAAGGATTATTGTTTAATTCTCAATATTTTTAAGTATAACTGTTCATGTTGTAAATGCCATATACCCTCTGAAAAATGCTAAAAATTCTGCACAGCGGTATCGATGTACCACCCAACCAACATTACATTGTACGACGAAAATGTGATCAAATAAAGGTTAATTAACCCGTGAAACGCTTGGAACGCTTGCCACCGTATTTTACCGTTTTGGTAGGAAATTAAGAATTACGGTTTTTTGTTTCGTTTCATCTTCATCTATTTGCTTCAATGAGTTCAATCATTGTATATTTATTACATAAACACTGTTACACAGCACCTATTATTTCATTGCTATTCAAATCAAACGAAAATATATAATTCATATGATGAAAATCATAATCTAATATTCTCTAAATGATTTACGTGTTCATATCGACAATCATACAGACTTACAAAACATAGGATTTCCAAAAATATCGTAAACACCAATTGTAAAATGCATGACTTTCAATTGATCATCTTGTAGATATGATCTAAACTAAAGAATAACAAATAGAACTAAGAAAACAAGATCATCGAAGATAGTTGTGTTAATATGTGGTAGTTGTTTTATAGTCAAAAAAATATTAGGTGGCAGAATAAAAATCTTTATTTTTTAATCTCGTTCAATGATCTCAATTACAATAGAGATACTAATTGATTTAACCAGTTAAAACTGCGTGTCTTACCGTTAATGTAAATTATATGTATATTCATACAATTTATCTATTTAAATACAATGTTTCTTTCAAACAGCTGGAATTAGAAAAAAAAAATACTTTTGCAACAATAACGTTTCTTAGTTTTATTTTCCGCTAGTGATGTAAGAATACCTCCCACTCGTAGTCAGTAGATTTATCCGAATACTTGTATAATTTTCTAGCAATCCTCAGCCTGAATCTATACTTTTCTCACTTTTCTATGCCGTCTAGCAACAGCCTTTGAGCCACACGAAAGACCTTGCGCAGCATACGAAATATGCTGTCAAAGCGCATACGCACAAAGAACCAAATAATTATTTCCCTTGCACAAACGCTTCGTTGAGGCACTACAGCACGTTTAAAGATCTACTCTGCATTAAAGCACTGCCATAATTCACAACTCGCTCGGTATACGCGCTGCGCACACTCCCTGTTTTGTGGATCGCTCTCCCTGCTATGACGCCCATCGCCCATTTCCTTGGTGGAAACTTTCAAACGGCTGCATTCGGCTTGCAAACAAAGGTAAGAAAAACGGTCTGCCACTAGTTGCACGGTCAATGTGTAGGGACCACTGGGATATATTATATTTTTGGTGATAGCTAATTTACTTATCTACCTGCATCGAAAGCTGCTTTGTCTGGACGTATGCGTAGTTTCATATCTATCTTCAAGCGACAACATACAGTTAAATTACTCTGTAGCTCTATGGATAACGGTTCTATTTACTTTATCTATTTCTCATCAGCATGGTGTTATCAAAATCTGGATGGCAGAGAGTATCCTTTTGTAGTATGTGTAGAAGCAACGACGAACAGAGAAAACAGCTGACCACTTCTTGTCTAAAACGGAACTCGAAAGGAAAGCGCTGCTTTGCGTATATTGTCGGGAGACGATAAAATTTGGATTAGGGATAAAATCAAAGCCAAATCCCACAAAACCGACAGCTATATCAACATTGTAATGAATAAATATTAATCCAAGTGCAAAGGAACTGAAGAAAACTACCTTAAACCGAACCATCTACATACATCTTCACAGTAGCTTCACGTGAGGATCATATTGTTTTCAACGTGTGGAGGAATAAACTCTTTTAGATCACGCTTAAAGTGCTATTCATACATCCGTTCGCTTCGTGTCTAGATGCCCTGTACTACTCTTTCGCTATCTCACAAACCAGAAGTACGTGACAGGCCGTTTTGTTGCATTCACTCCTCATATTCAGTACATCGAACTTCTTGCATCTCAGCTTTGACTACTGTTGCAAGGGACGTTAAAATCGTATCTACAGTAATGAACGTGTTTTGCCTAGATATTTATGTGTGTGTGTATTTGTGTGGGTGCATGTGTTGTGTGTATCTGTGTCGATAAAACATACTGTATGCTGTATTTTTTACCTAATTCTTTTACTATTTCTCCCATTTTGTTTCTATATATAAGCGTTGCAGTGCTCTTAAACCATTTTACTTGTACGCTCGCGCCTTGTCGATATTGGAGCGCTCTACATCGGAGAAGCCGAGAATACTCTCAATCGCGTTCAAGTGGCCCTGCGAATTTTCCTTGTCCGTCAGGAAGTAGTAGATTGCACTCTTCAGGAACTGCAGCGTCACTTCGGGATCGACCTTGTTTTTCGTCTGCTGAGCATCGATCAATCGCTTGTACATGGTCTAAAATTAAAAGGACAAAAATTAGTGTTACGAAACTTTTTACTACCGATTTCATCACTAAAAACTATATAGGACAAAGGGAAAATAAAATTAGAAAAAAGTGATCAAAATATATAGTAGCAAGCACGGAATACAAAAAGCAGTCAGAAATATAGTAATAATAATAAAAAAGCATACGAAATAAGCGTAGTAATAGCAACAAAAAAAGGGTAAGTAGTGCACAGTACGAAAGCAACAAGTGGTGCATGATGGTAAAAAGGATATAACAAGCGACGAATTACACTGGACAATGTCACAGAGCAATACATAATTGATTAGTTCACGTTTAACGAAAAGGTTAGCAACATTATTGAAAAAAAAACCCAAAATGAAAACTCCATACTCAACACGCATACATGCAAACTGTAGAATTTCTACGTGAGCGAAAGTGTAGAAAAGCACAGAGAAAGTAGGGAAGATTGTTTCGCTCTACCCACGCTTCACCCGGACCCATCCCCTAACGGATTAACACAAAAGTTCAACATTAAACCGTTAAACACGAACTAATAATAAAACATAAACTAATCCCTTCTAATGTGACCGAAAAATAAACCATCGCATACCAACCAAAAATAGTCAGATGAACAATAAAGTGGTAAAAACAAGCTAAAAACAAATCACCGCATGGTAGTAAGCTTTGTCAAGGCTCTCGCCGTAAGCGACACAGCCCCGAGAGCAATGGAATAAAAACCATAATCGAAAACATTTCAGGTCTAATAACTTCAAGTACGGCTGTTATTGCTAGGTTGATGCTAAATGGCTTAATTGTTGTATTTTTTTTTAACTGTTTTGCTACAAACCTTACGGGCACCGAGAAGCCAGAGTGAGATTGCTTCTTTTGCGCTCAGTAAAACCTGCGTACCGCCACTTTCTTGCTGATAGTTCGTATCCTGGAGAGTGTGTGATCGACAGTAGGGAACATGGGGAGAAAGAGTGAGTTTTGATGAGTGGTAGATTGGTTGCAATAAACTATTTTTTTTATAGTAAATAAATAAGTTAGGCCGAATCGTTTGCAAATGGTTGTCTTGCTTAAATTTCTAGCAATATTCGAATGTAATAGGATGAACGTTTTGGTTTCATGCGTGAATGCTAAACTTCCTACCAAAAAAATGGTAAGCTGTATTGCTATGAGAATGAAGTTAATGTATTGGATAGGTAGAGGAAAGAGATAAACAGACAGACAAAGCAGAAAGACTAACGCAGTATAGGTATCACACAGTGCGTACCGAGCAATTTGACCACTTTAGCGTTGGCGGATTAGCGCAGCACACAGCTAAGAAAGCGATCCACCATCTAGGATAGTGCGTACAGCAGACTCGATAAAATGTGTTTAGCAATGGCAATGTTCTTAAAAATCTAAACTACCTCTTCCACCCAACAAGTAAACTACGTTTAACTTATTCCTCTTAAACAGTAATTGGTTGCATCGATCCTATTTTACTTCCTTCGCTTTTTTTGAAAATTCTCATGAGTTTGCAATGGCATTTTCAAAAAATTATTAAAAATGCTTCCTAGATTTCTTTTTTTTCCTATCCATGAAATGAATTTTAAATGGTTAGACAGATATCCACAGTTGTCTTATTTTTTACATATTCATTCAATTGGATACATTAATTTATACATTCATTATCAAAACTAATAAATTATTTATTAAATATATTAACAGTTTTTCAAACATAAATATCAAATATTAGAAGAATCATAACATTATAATTATCATTAAATATAAAAACATATTCACTATGTAAAATAAATTAAAAAATATCTACAAACAATGTCAATGTATTATAAGAAAAAAAGAAAAAGAAACTGATAAAAACCTTTAGAAAACTTAGTAAATATGCTAGTAATTGTTCTTCAGCAGCAGTAAAAAAAAGTTATAAGCAGCAGTAAAAAAAGTTTTAAATATTGGGACGAACTGTGGATAATCCTGCAACTTGATCCTGATTTAATCAACGGTATGAATAAAAGAAGAATTTTGACTTTTTTTTTAACGTTAAAAAGCTCCTGAGTGTCCAGATTTTGCATTCTGTGCACATCAAAAAGCAAAACAGAAACCAACCCTGTTACAAGAGCGTTTCATTTGCTACAATAAGCAGTGCAAAAAGAAAAAGAAAAGAAAAGGCTACACATCGCGCATCGCCAAATAATAATGGATGGCACAATCCGTGTGCACTCTTTTACGATCTCTTCTCTTTCTCTCTCTCTCTCTATTTCTGTCTCTTCCATTGCATCCATGGCTCCTTTCACTTTTACTGTGTGCAGAGGTTATATCTAACGTATATATTGGACCCACAAGCCATACAACGTCCAGTGTCCACCAGCGCACAATGCAGCACACGCAACTTTTTGCCACACAACACAACCACAACAACAATCGAATCGGTGCATAAGCTCCTCCGGAAAAAGGGTTTGGGGGGGGGGGGGGGGGAACGTAAAATAAACAATATCACGTAGGACACAAACACATTCAATGAAGACCTGGCACAGGAAGACTCAGCTCTTCCATTGGACGGACCCAACCCAACATCATCCAGACATTCGCATCACAGGGACACATGTTCAGATACGGATTGTGTAGGTGTGTGTGTGTATGTGTGTGGTGGGGAACACAGTTCCACAAACGGGTTGGGCATACCAAACTTACCCTTATGTTTTCCAGTTCATCCTGTGTGACCTGGAGCTGCTGCATCAGTTCCGGAATGGAGACGCGGCTTGGTGAGGCGTGTGCCATATCGCTGACACGGTCTGCCTGTTCCTGCCGCTCCGCCTCCTGGCCCTTGGTGTACATGTGCAGATACATCTTGTTCGCCTTATCCTCCTGCTCCTGCAGTTGAGCTTGCAGTTTTTCCAGCTGCTTCTCCAGCTCTCGGATGCGCTCTTTAGCCTACAATTTAAAACAAGAATCACTTGTTGTATGTTGCACCATGGCACTCGGGCCACTTAGCCGCCACCCACCTGCTCATAGTCCGGCACCAGATCGCAGTAGCGTGTGTTGGACTCGGCCAGCTTCTGGAGCAGCACCTCAAACCGATCGTTGTTCGACGTGCGCAGCTGCTGTTCCTCCGACTGGTGCTGCTTGATCAGCTCCTCGATGCGCTCTTCGTACAGGGCGACGAGCCGCTTCCGCTCCGCATCCATCTCCTCGTCACTGCCGCACGCACGGTCCTGCGTGTGCACGTACGAGTCCTTCGAGTGGATCGACGACGTGGTAATGTCCTCGAAGTGTCCCGAATCAGCGAACGAGCTCTGCATCTCGGACGTCGATAGCTTGTCGATGAACTGCACCTGATGGATGCCAGCCTGCATATGGTGATGGTGGTGGCGTGGGCTCGCCTTCGCCACACCCTCATCGATCTGGTCGACGATGGGCGAAATGTCCTGGCTCGAGCTGGGCGTGTTCACATCGTTCGTGGTGTTCTCCCGCACCGTTACCGCATCGCTCGAGTTGCTGCGCTCCTCCGGCGAGCTCAGCGATGCCTTGAACAGGCGCAGCTCGACCACCTCTTTCGTGAGCCGCAGGATCTCGCTGTCGCGCTGCTCCAGATCGCACCGCGCCTGCGAGAGCAGCTCCTTCAGCCGGCGTATCTGGCGTTGGGCGCGCTGCGTCGGCGTCAGATAGTCGCCGCCGGTTTGTCCCGCGTGGCTCGAGCAGTGCACCACGTACTTCATCTTGCGGCCGCTGAAGGTCGTGCCGTTGCGCGCGACGTACGGATGGTCGCAGGACATGCCGCTCGCCACCGAGCTGTAGCTGTGCAGCGAGTCTAGATCATCGTCCAGATAGCTGTTGATTGGAGACTCGGGCGAAACGGGTGGCGTCTTGGGACTGAGGCCACCGCCGACTGCACCGCCGCCGGCGCGCTGCAAACCCAGCCCGGAGCCTCCGCCCGGCGTTTGTGGAGTTCGGGGCGTTCTTTGATTACTACTGCTACTGTGTCCGGAGTTGACTAAATTCAAAGACTATTGGACGAGAGGGAAAGAAATGGAAAATAAAGATCAATCATTTGCTAGTTCATTACACCCCATCCCTTTTCTCACAGTAATACTACTTATTAAAGCCAGTAAATTACCATCATTTTCGACATTTTTTCCCATAATCTGCCTGCCGTTCGATTTGGAATCTTGGCTCCTCCTTTCCCGATACTGCTCTTTGCGTTTTTCGTCTATCAAAACTTCAAAGAGCTATCGATATCGGATTCACCTTGACGTCCGCAACACTGAACACCACAGCACCGCAGCACGTAAGAAATATTTGTACTTCAGTTACAAGCTTCTAGCCAAAGGAGAAGCTTAACGAGTACCCTTTTTCTCCAGATAATCCTTACTTTACACCACTCCACTAAGTTCGTTCACTAACGCGTTTTGTACTGTGTTATAGAGTGATCTTTGGTTTGGTCTTTGAAAAGACCCCCCAATGCCCAACAGCCCAATGGCACCAGATAGCACCAAACCGTCTATTCCGTTAGTTTCACTTCTACTGAATCTCTCGCCCAATCCAAAAGCCTCGACTCGACACTGCAAAAAAGCGTTTTTTGTTACTGTGCGTGGCGGCAAACAGTGGCAGCGGAATTGCTTAAAACAGCAACAAATACACGTTTCCGATCAGCTAACCGTTACAGCACACTGTTCGCCAAGTTCAGCCAGGTCTTCACACAAGGCACAATACACGCACCCGCTAACAAGAGCGCGTTGTCTTCGCCGTTCCGAGTACGCCTACTACACAACTACAGGGAAAAGCGAGCCACCACTTGACCATCACCAGAGAGCGAGAAACGGCGGTTGGCGTTAGTTTTCGTTGTAGCAGTGGAAACTTAAACACGGTCGAGTTTATTAAGGTGATGGAGTGTGCACAGTTCGCTAGCTTTGGGTCAACAGTTTGCCAGTGATGCCTTGGCCAAGCGAACGAACGAGTTGGCACAAGAAGGAACGTAGCTCCAACTAATCAGACACTAACTCTGCAGCTTCTTGAACGAAACAATTTTCTAATCACATGAGACACGTTCTGGATTTTCGTTTCTTTGTACTGAAATCTTCCACTTTGCGCTAATCGTCACTCAAGCGAAAACGGACACTACTCACACAAATAATGTTCTTTTTCGTTTTTGATCTATCTTCCATTCCATTTTCTGGTTCCTGCGCGGTTCCTGCAACCCACACTTCATTCGAATCTTATTCTCCAATGTTCGCACAAACACACACACTTTGTGTTCCGTTGCTTTTTCAACGTCTTGAAAGTGCCACGTTTTTTTCACTAAACCCCTAAATCCTCAATGCCCCATCACACGCCAACCACACTGAGAATGGCCTTTGCCGATAGAGCTGAAGTGGAAATTCGGACGGTAATTGATCATTTCACCGCGATGGAAAACGGTGAACGGTTCAAATGCCTGAGAAACCGGCCCATCGACGAATGCCCAACAACCAACTTCCGTCCGATCGCACGGAATGTCCGCGAGAGAATGAATGGAACTCGGTGAACTCGGTGGACTGATAAGACGGCATTCGTTTGGTGCATCCGTCAGCGGACGCCCGCGCTGGCGCTAGGAGAGATTTCGATGCGAATTATTGTTGGTGCCTCCAATCCAAACTCGGCACCCCACATTCATCCGACGCAATCAGGCACATCTCTCTCCCCATCCCCCACCCGTTTTTGTTTCGTGTGTATTTATTCATTTTTTTGTTGTGCTTTTTATTTCGAGGGTAGTCAATCCATCGAAAGAAAAGCAAAAGTTTTAGCTTTTTCTTCTCACACCTCGGAGTGTTGTCGGTCCGTCGTTATGATGTGCTTGGGATGGTTTGGATGGATGGAGATAGATGATGATAGCAGCGTACGATCGCTTTTTTGTTGTTGTTGTTTGCTGTGTGTGCCTACTGTTTTCAAACAATCAAATCGGTGGTGTTCCACCCACCGGACCATCTCCATTACTATACGGACAACACATCTTTCTTTACACATGCTTTTTTTCATGCCAGCTCCCCTGCTCCTTTCTTGATGCTTTCTATACAATCAACCAGCACACGCCGGGAGCGATAACTATCGAAACGATTTGCCATTTCCCTGGTGCCGCTCACCTGGTCCGGTGGGCCTGGGAAAGGTGCAAGCGATAGTTGTTGTTGGCGGGGGGGCTTCGACCACTGTCTGTGCATTTTCGTATCCCGAACAAGCGCCATCATCTTCAACGGATCATCATCCTTCAAGCGGAGAATGTACACGATCGAGAGGCCACCAGCACGCCTCCTCCCATCCCACTCACTATCAGGTGTGTGAGTGCAAGGCACCTCCCCAGCCACCGCAGCCTGCAACACAGTGGTTGGTGTGTTTGTTAAATGTAGATCAGATGATGGAAAATCGGACCCATAATAATCGAGCAGCACGCGCAATGCATGTACGAACCAACCAGCCAAACCACACCCCATCGAGCCCCAGCGATTGCGAATTATACCACGGGCGCAGATCCAAGGGGGCTGCTGTGTCTTGCGCGCGGGGTGATTTACGATTACCGATTATTAAAACCAGCGATTGTGTGCTCTCCCTGGTCCCCATGCATAAAGCGAAAACATTCGATTTGTTTGGGCGTAAGTTGTTCTTTTTTTTTCTCTCTCTTGCTTCACTTTACCACATGGATTGCATATTTCTGGTGAGTGATCATTGGTGATAGAGAAAATCGGTTTACATGTTCATATAAGGTAAACTGTACGATCGGTTACTTCACATTGAGAGCAATTTTACAAGACGTGATTCTGCAGCAATTGCACTGGAAACATTTAAAAGGTACAATAAAATGTTGTAGCAAACAAATAAAGAAACGGAATGTTACATCATTTGGAAATGGTTTAAGAGTACCAAATGGATGTTGTAGGCAAGATAAATTAGAAAACGGTTCTGCCGGCATTCAAAGCCTCCGATCTGGACGATCAGATAGCTCCAAGTACTACTCCAATTATTGAAAAGTACAATATGTATTTCAAATTGATATTCCTTTCTGTTCTTAAATTTGGGATGTTTTGGACATTTTTTAATGAGGGATTGTTTGAACATTGTGTTGATATTACCACAAGATCACAAGATTGTATCTGTCAATTATGAAAAAATGTTCAAAATATTGACATTTGAAAGCCATCTGATAGCGACAGGTAATACACAATGTAGTCGTAGATCCACTTCAACTTCGATTGTGTAAAAATGAATCCAACACCAAATAAAAACCAGATCCAACTCCGCAATACGGTGCAAGTTCGGTCGACTTCGGACGACTCTGGTTGTGAATTCTTCATGGACAAAGGTCACACGGAAGTATTTGTATCGTAAGCAACATTGACAATCCATAGAATTTTGAAGATTCGTAAATCTTTGAAACATCGTGGCACTTTGTATTATTCATTATACTTTTAAAATTCACAAATCCTGACTAGAACTAATGGATCATCTTTTGAGAAATTATAGTCTTGAATATTGTAGGATTCATCGTTGGTTTTCTTAAAAGAGTTATTGAATTTCCTTATGTATGATTAGGGTATTCTTCTATTTGGCGTAACATCTTACGCGGACATGCCGGCCTATACAGGCTTTCGAGACTTTATTCATTACCACACAGCCGGATGGATAATCAATCCTTGCTACGGGGGGACGGTCCATTCTAGGATTGAACCCGTGACGGACATGTTATTGCGTCGTTCGAGTTGACGACTGTACCACGGGACCGCCCCCGATTAGGGTATATTGGTTAGTTTCAAAGATTCATTCAGACCATATCCATAGTCCATCATATGTATCTGCAGCGGATTAAACCTACTCCTATGTGAAGTATTGCATGAATGACTTTATCACTGGGATCCAAAAAGTAGGTTAATAGTAGGATGGTTCCATTGAACTCTTGTACCTGCAGCTGCGGCAAGCAAGTCACGTTAGTCACACTGTTACCACGCTACGGTAGTATTGATTTTTCCATGTAACTGAAATTACACCTAGAAACACCTGGCACTAACATAGACAAGCACCAGCAATCATAGAAACTATTCGCTTGGAACTGGGTCGGAAGATTAATCTATTCCATTTGATAGAGTGTTTCTCACTCAGCTATCTTAAAACGCCATGCAAAACGTGCCCTTGATATCACAAATCGTAATGAAGCGCTATTTGCCAGCAATTTGCATGTTTTTTTTGTGGATTCGATTTAGCATACTCGTCTTAACATTCAATATACACCATCCAAATCGATGCATCCACTCGCTTTTTCCCTCATCATAGTGCAGGGACAAAAATCGCTAGTTCCAGCACACTGCACCGTACCTCCGTTGTTGACACACCGTAAAACACCAGAAGAACCCTTCAACCCGTCACACACACGAACTAGGTCACCTTCGGCAATGCCGGGTGTTGATATTTTCCATTATGTAATCCCTACACACCACGACACAGCACTGGCCAAACGGTACGCTCCGGGAAAACTTACCATGCCACGCTCATGCTGCTTCTGCTGACAGCTGATGCTGGGTTGCTGCTGTTTCAGCTGCTGGCACGTTCCTTTCGACTTGCACAGCCCGGACGATGTGATGCAATTGGTGTGCTGCGTGTGACCGCCATCACTGTGTCCGCCGTGCGGTATTACACCGTTCGGTACGGAGCCATCCTTTCCGGTGCTGGACGAAACGGCGAATGAATCCACCTCGTCGGCGACGTCTGTGGCAGGATTCGAAGTTGCCATCGTTGGTGAACGTTGCTGCTGCTGCTGCTGCTGATGGAGGCCATGGGAAATCGATTTACTGCCTCCGTGCAATGCTGTGGCCGCCGTATTTTTCGTCTTCACTCCCGATCCTTGCATGACTAGATTGCTTGGATGGCTGCCCAGCTGCTGCTGCGAGGCACCACAATCGCAATCGCAGCACTCGCTCCGATAATGTTGGTAGTCATGGAAGCTTCGGCTGGTGCGCATGCGCAGCGAGAAGGACCGGCAGAAGGGTTGCGGGATGCGAGTGTTTTCATTTTCGCCAGGATACGCACGGCGCTGCGAAACCGGCGTTACCGGTTTCGACGACATTGCTTGTTGGAGGGGAGGTGAGTAGCGTTACGAAGCGTTACCACCGGTAGCGATGGAAAGACTCGGGGGCCCGGTAAACATCAAACGGTCGACACGGTTGTAAAATTTTAAATTGTTTGCTTCTTTTTGCTGTTTTTCTCCTCTCTTTTTTCAAGCTTGGCCGTTAGGCCAGCCCCAGGGCGATGGTGTGAAGCGTTTACTCCGTGGGGTGAGCAAAATAAGCAACAAAAAAAAGAACTCAAAAGCTAAACACAGAAAACACCGAATCACACACACCCCCTCTCACGCTGTGATGTTGTGTACGCCTGCAATGAAAGAAGAGGAAAGACACATTGTAGTTGAAACAAATAACACGAGCGAAACAACAACAGAAAAACAACAACACCAGTACATGTTTTAGAAAGTGCCGCTGTAAAGCGATCCCGCTGGCGCCACCCCAACACCACGGGGGAGGAGGAGGTCACCGATTTCGAGTGGCGGGTGAGTGGCGCCCCCCGGAATGGCCGAGGCGGACAATAATAATTATCTAGCGCTTCTTGCGCTATTATCGAGTGGTGCGCGCCCCAGTAGCGCAACGTAATCAGGTGCACAAAACGAATAAGGTTGCGCAGAACAACCAAAGTCCGCCAGCGCAATTTGCAACATTCACTCAAGACGATGATTTCCGCAGAAAGAAGAATAGCACAAACAGCGAACAATAAAAAGCTTTTATTTATTGCTAAATTCTATACCGCTTCTACTACCATGTGTGCGTTATCTTTTATCAATTAGTTTGATTAATCGCAGAGGACTTTCGTTAGATGTTGTATAATGTTGTGAGCAACGAAGGAGAAGAGCAACAAAATAACGTTTTATGCCCCCCACCCGAACTCGAACTTATCGATCACGTCATTGACAAACGTTTTTTTTTCGCTTGTTTTGCCATCGCGTGTCCATTCCCCATGTTATTTATATTTATATATATAAACCACCCACCGCACGCGGGGCGATAGTGCATTTCAATTGACCAAACTTTCAAGGTTATGCCAACGGACCATCTATTTGATTCGATTTACCGCCAAACCAAGCTCCCTCCCCTCCTGGGAAAGCAAAGCAAGAAACGCAACGCCAGCACAAGCCCCAAATATCACCTTGAAAGGTGGAACCAATGCCGTTCGTACGTTGCCGCTGTGAACAGTTGAATGTAAACGTTTCCTCTTGGGAAGTCGTGTTTAATGGCCCAAAATAACAAACGCGTGGCTTGCGAGCGGTCAAACGCCTCTCCGGGAATGGTGGAGACCTAGCCCGAGTCACGCCATACCACGATTAGTCGGGGAATTGTCTTGCACTAAAGTGTATGTATTCATGTGGCATGCAATCGTTATAATCATTACAAATGATTACAATTCACTAGCTGAAGTGGCTCATAAATGCTGATTTGTCGCGTTGATCTAGCTTCAGAGAGCTTCAGAACATTCTTGAAAGCTTGTCGCCAGCGCAATTTGCAACATTCACTCAAGACGATGATTTCCGCAGAAAGAAGGTTAGCACAAACAGCGAACAATAAAAAGCTTTTATTTATTGCTAAATTCTATACCGCTTCTGCTACCATGTGTTCGTTATCTTTTATCAATTCGTTTGATTAATCGCAGAGGACTTTCGTTAGATGTTGTGTAATGTTGTGAGCAACGAAGGAGAAGAACAACAAAATAACTTTTTATGTCCCCCCCCGAACTCGAACTTATCGATCACATCATTGACAAACGTTATTTTTTTGCTTGTTTTTCCATTGCGTGTCCATTCCCCATGTTATTTATATTTATAAATATAAACCACCCACCGGCGCGGGCGATAGTGCATTTCAATTGACCAAACTTTCAAGGTTATGCCAACGGACCATCTATTTGATTCGATTTACCGCCAAACCAAGCTCCCTCCCCTCCTGGGAAAGCAAAGCAAGAAACGCAACGCCAGCACAAGCCCCAAATATCACCTTGAAAGGTGGAACCAATGCCGTTCGTACGTTGCCGCTGTGAAAAGTTGAACGTAAACGTTTCCTCTTGGGAAGTCGTGTTTAATGGCCCAAAATAACAAACGCGTGGCTTGCGACTGGCGGTCAAACGCCTCTCCGGGAATGGTGGAGACCTAGCCCGAGTCACGCCATCTCACGATTAGTCGGGGAATTGTCTTGCACTAAAGTGTATGTATTCATGTGGCATGCAATTATTACAATCATTACAAATGATTACAATTCACAAGCTGAAGTGGCTCATAAATGCTGATTTGTCGCGTTGATCTAGCACAGAGAGCTTCAGAACATTCTTGAAAGCTTGTGCAATAAAATAGTTCTCACAAATATTGCTATTCGTATAATTAAGGTTAGGGATAAGCTTTTCGCCCGTTTTGATATGTTGCTTTAAGTAGGATTAATACGGGGAGCCTCGATCAGGCTAGATCAAACTACTAATTACTGTGCAATAAGTAGCAGTGTAAAGGAATTTGGTCCATCTCTTTCCATTTATGGACCAACTTGGCAATGCAAATGCGAACGGAGGGCACTTTGTTTCTAGTTCTAAATTAATGCTTAATTAACAGAGAGTCCGCAGTTTCGAAAGCGCCACGAGCTGCTAATGGTTTCACACATACATTTTCCATCATTTTCCATTTTATTTCCTTCGCGACAAGCATCTTACCTCTCACCATTCGTTTTCCTGAATTTTATCATAAAATGCTCAGCAATCCAGCAATTATACATTGGACGCATTCTCTCTTTTCTTTTTGTTGGTGCGCCAACAGCTTGGTAAATGAATAATCTCTTAATTTCCGTCAAGAAGGACAAAGCGCCAAAGCGGAAGAAAATGCCAGAAGGAATGGACATGAAACGTTCATAAATTGGCAAAAAATAAATCTGGTCATTGTCCAGCTAAAACCCTCATCAACAAAAAATGAAGAAACCCGAAAAGTCTCAAGCTTCAGATCTCTTTCAGACGAAAAAAAAGCTTAATTGACCCAAAATTATCCCACACTCTGCAACTGCTCAAGTTCCACAACCCGTTCGACATGTCTCTCTTTCTCTCTAGCTACTTTTGTTTCAATGTTTGCAGCATGTTATCCAGCTGCTTTCATTTCCAATTTTATCCAGCAGGGCTATCAACGGATGAAAAATAATGATACACCGTGTACCGTACATAAATTATGCTTTACATGAACATTTCTAGCACTTTTCCGTTTATTACACACATGCTTCAAGCGCTACATTTTGTGTATTTGAAGGGCTTTTCCGATCTTTGATAAAAGAAAACCAGCATCACAAGGTGGTAGAAACTGCATACATGAATTACACACAAAACACCCGAGCAAATGACGTCAAAGCTCCACATCTGTCACCGGAACGCGGCGCACGGCCCACATTCACACTATCAGCCAGCTGTCAGTTATGTAAATTTGCCACCCCAGCCCCGAAATGACGCACGACCACGACAGCGCCGACGGCCAGCGAAAATGGTGGAAAAACGGGGAAAACAAACGTTGCGCTTCCTGCAACGATCTCCCCCCTCGCATTGATATCGGTAGCGGATCACACTGCCCAAGCGGTACAATGACCACTGCTGCATCATACCGCTGCCCAGCACAACAACTTCCGGTCGTTCACCTTGCATAGATTACAGTTTTTTCTTTTTTTTCCTTTTTTTTTTGGTAGAGGCGATCGTGTGTGAGTTCACTTTTTTTTCACGCTTGTTTGAGAGAAAAACAAACCAACACTAGTATGTTGGATGAGAGGAAAGCAGAAGAAAATGCTTTAACCTACGCCCATTTCCTATTTCGTACGCGCACCCGTCGTTTGTTGTTTGCCCTGTGCGGCAGCGACTGCATCTTTCCTCTTCACTTGTGTGCCCGTGTTGCGATGAGTCAATCTCGGGGAAGGAGGAAAACTCCAACAGCAACATCCTCGCCTGAAAACATTCGACTGTCCGTACTGCCTAGTTACTCCACTGATCCAGTAAAGCGCAAGACTATCACGTTCGTATAGAGCGAGAGATACACACATACTCTTGCTCTGCGATTTAGTGCAGGTCGAAGTTGCTGTACAACCTCCTTTCGAAGGAAAACGGGGCCTTGCTGTGTACACAAGGGGTAGTTTGTTTTTCACCCAGTTTGTTATGCGCTAGTTTTAATGGCAAACATGAAAGGTATTGCTTTTGTGCTGCATTCCAATAGGAGCCTTGTGGTTACATATTTCAATGGCCACCGTAAAGAAGACTACCTAAAGCAAACATACGTTGGACTTTAGCTTTGCCATATCATGCACCAATTTACATTAGCAAAATCTTCCACTAACAAACACTATCCTCTCCCTTCGATGACTTTCCATCATTTTCCACCTTGCGCATCGACAGCTTGTGTAGCCAATGGGTTGATGTTTAAACCATGAACTAGTCTCGAACACGTCCACACATCAATTACCTAACCGAAAAGATTTAATCTTTTGCACACCTCACGATGACGCATTTCACAGCTACTACTGATTGATCGCTTTTTTGGGTTCCTCTTTTCGATCTCTTTTCTGGCTGCCCAAGCTGAGGTTGTTTTCATGGGAGAATTACACAACCCCTTATAGTGTTGTTTAGCAATGACGCAAACTTTGTTCTGCTGAACACTATAGTACACTAAACTGCTCAAAATGATCTTACAAATATCTAAATTGAAATAAAATCAACCAGATAACTTTACATAATTAACATCTGCTCTTCAGGGTAAAGAGTATCTCGAAAGTATCTGACATTCCCGAATCTTCCTCAGTGCCTTTCTATAAGGCAGGATAAAGATCGACTCCTATGTGTATCTTTGTCCTTCGCTAGAAAATACGTTCACATTAATTTCATTTCATTAGTTGAGTATACGAAATATTCAAACAAGTCCTCTCAAGGCACAAGACGGCGTTTACAGCTATCAACTGTTACACTGTTCACCAGGACGACAAGGTTAAGCAGGATAGAGGGACTTAGTGGATATTAGAAGTGAGGCATAGTCATCATGCTAATGTTATGTATTTGATCCATGTGCCACACGGGCAACCTTTGACACAAGTTAGTAAATGCTCAATGCCTGCATGTCATTCTGTCCACTTGATCCTACATTCCAATGTATGCATTCTTCACATCGTCATACAACATGAACAAAATGAGAGTGCCTGAGAATGAAAATTGGCATCATCAAAATCAGATTCACAAAGGCAGATTAACATTTAAGTAAGATGTAAATCCTTTTTCTTCTTCTTCGTATTATTATTATTATTCTTCTTGAACTTTTTATTCTTCTTGTTCTTCTTATTCTGCTTGTTCTTATTATTCTTCTTATTCTTCTTCTTATTATTCTTATTATTCTGCTTATTCTTCTTCTTATTCTTCTTCTTCTTCTTGTTCTTCTGCTTATTCTTCTTCTTCTTCGTCTTCTTCTTCTTCTTCTTCTTCTTATTCTTATTCTTCTTATTCTTCTTCTAATTCTTCTTCTACTTATTTTTCTTCTATTTGGCATAACGTCCTACGCGGACATGCCGACGCCTATTATACAGGCTCTCAAGACTTTATTCAATGCCACGCGCAGTCGGATATAGTCCTTGATACGGGGGACGATCCATTCTACGGGGGACGGGACCGAAGATGTATGACCACAAGTGTTGGCATTTTGAATTCGTAATTGAAACGAACATCTGGTAGAAGTGAAAACGATCTTCCAACGACAAAAGCTTTCTGATCTTCGGAGAAGGCATGCTAAGGACGGGAAAAGGACAAACTATTCAGTACGCACCGGCCATATCTTAGATCGTTAGATCGTTTGCAAGCCTTGCTGATGGCCAATCTTGCGCGTGGTCAACACCGAAGAAACTCGATCGGCACGCAACATGCCCGGTGTGTAGTATCTCATTTAAACCATCTCAAAACCAATTAGGCCTGTCATTATGTCATTAATGTCATTACTTTAAAATGAATAAATAAAAATACAGCATAAAACATACATATTTATAATACTCGCTTTAGGAATATTCCCTGCCGTAACCTTAAACAAACAAACAACAGCACTGCCCTTCAGGGAATTGTCCATGTGTAAAATTACCAATTAAGGCTGCGTTAATAAGTGTCCGTTGAGTTTTTCAAGCGATTACGTGACAGTAGTGAAGCTTTCCACGAATTACCATTGGCAAGGTGCCGCTGGTTTAGACTGACCCCCTAGGCAATCGTTAAATTTTACGCTACTCATAATCAATTTCTCGAATGATTTATGGTAGAGGATAATGTATTGATTTAGTATTAATTCATCGACTATCCAATCAAATTTGGATGAATTAAACAGCAAGTCGTATCTTATTTATAAAGAAGTACATTGATTGTGAAATATGCAACTAAAAATTAGTGTTTGATGTTTTCATTCAATAATAAGAAATTGTATTGAAATTTTAACAAATCTATAGTGTTTTATTAAATAATTAATACCACAAATTCCCTCTATTTAAATGAAAATTATTGCTGAAATACTTTTGCCCCTCCCCTCTCACCCTGCACTGATCGGTTTTGATCGGTTTGTTGTTGGTTATGTCTTCATTAATTAAACAGAAACATCATACATTACCCGACAGATCACGCCAAAATACTTAACCCAAGCAATGTGAAACCATTTTCCATCTAGCGCTCGGATTAGTCCGCAAATGATTCGCAATGCAATTATTGCTTTTGTTTTTTGTTTACCACACCACAACGTTCGTCTTCCTCGCAAACGATTGCCAACCCGCGAACAAACGAACGAACGAAACCACCACTCAAGCGGGGAAGGTATAATAACTCGTTATACACATATCGGTGTGTATGCAGCAAGTGCATTGCAAACGGAAAAAGATAATGCAAAATTACTGCAATTTTCCTCGCAGTGAACTAATTCCACCAACCGTGTGCTTCTAGAGTGATTTGCAGCAAACACAATCAAGGTGTTACATAAATTAAATGACTTTTCCAGCCATCAACCGGAGCGGTTCAACCTCTTCCCTGTAGCTAGTTTACTTTAAGTGTCGTTGTTGGAAACTGCAACAACCACAACAGCAAAAAACACTCTCCGAAACTGCATCGGGTTTGTCGTACCGGCGGAAATGTTTAAACTGTGAAATTTACATAACACATTCCAAACAAACCCCTGTGGAATGGAAAAGCTTGGCACCATCCTGGACAACACGTGACCGGGTGGAGAGAGGGGGAATGGTTGGGGGAGGTTGAGAATGGCTGGTTGCCAAAAATTATGGCATGTCGCACACGGTGCTGCAGGTTTGGCCCGCTGCGGTTGTTATATATTCCAGTTAACGATTGGGCAGTCTGCCTTTCCCCCATTGTGTGACTGTGTGGTTGTTGAATTCATGCAATCTGACGATGAGCTGCAAAAA
>KB667911.1:802614-818879 GCA_000349065.1 Anopheles quadriannulatus | reverse complement strand
TGCGTTGAAAAAAAAGGGTCCTATCTTAATGTCCGATACTGTATGCTCCGACAGCTCCTCTATGCCCGCGATCTCTGCTTAATGTTCCTCGTCGTTAAACGAATTATGGCTCAGGAGACTCAAAGGTTAGACTCAAAGGATCATTTGTGCAGAGCAGATCATGTGCAGAGTTTTTAACGTAGTCTACCAATTTTTCCAATTTGATACGTCACTAAAGTCCTTTAAAGGCCGCATTTGCGCCAGAATTTAGTCGACAAGTTAAGTTTGTAACCTAAGTTAAGTGTATCAGGTAACCTAAGAAAATTCATCGGGACTATAACTGTCCATTGAATAAAGACCTAAAATAATAAACTAATAACTAAAGATAAGATAAATACCTAATATTGAACGAAAGCACGGACACGAGACTTACCATTATTGAAAATAGAGAGTATATGAAAATAGTAGAGTTTCACGTCAAGAGTCAAATTCTTAAACCAAGAATGCAAAAATGTGTGAAAGTTCTATGAAATATATGACCTGTTAAGAGCTGCCATCTCGATATCAAAGAGCCTCATGCGGCACGCGAACCGTTCTTTGCCTATCGCTGACCTAGTGCAATAGAAAACTCGCTTTAAATCTACAATTTAAATCTTCAGTTTTGTTTTCATATTAAGAAGTCCCTAAATTGCATTTACAAGTGGTTTTCAGAGATTTTGATAATTTTGGCACACTTTCATGACTTATTTTACCGTGAAGTGAACGTTATATGGTGGGAAGTGCACTCTGCCTTTGTGGACCGCCTCATTTGGAATCCAATAGAAATTTCCAACCTGCATGTACAGGATGCCGTAGTGTCCAATTGCCTTGACATAAAGATCCTTTCGCATAAGGAAAGAATCGAGAATGTATCCCAAAATTATGAGAACCCAAGTCCCAAGTTCCCAAGTCAAAATTATGAAAATGCCTGAAAAATTATTTATTTTTAGATAAAAATGGTATTAAGTTAATTTTGATGTTGTTTCTGATTATCCAACATGTTCGTTCACCCCAATATGAATTGACCTTCAAACAAAAACCTCTCCAAAAAGCTGTTAAATATATATATTAAACTTAAAGCTAATTAATCGAAAACTTTTCCAAAATTGCACGTTTAACACACACATTTCAAATTTATATATTTCAAACAAAATGCCTTGTATAATATCATACTAGATTTAAACCTATGACGGCTCTTGTAGGACGCTTGATCCGGCGACTGCTGTACCTCAACTGCTCTAAACAGCTAAAGAAAATTTATTTTATTTAGTATTTTTAACGATCCTTAACATGATTGGGATTGGCGTCGGTAAGGGAATATTTGGAGAATTTATTATGGAAAAAAAAAATGAAGTAGATTGTATAAATTTATCCGGTATTATTCAGTTCAATAATGGATAGAAACTAGATCCTCCGTTTCTCTGTTCAAATGTTTACAATCTCTAATGATGTAATACTAGATTTCCAAGATTAAGATCATCAAATGAACAATATCCAAACGATTTTTTCCAACGTAAATAATAATTAAATAATAAATAATTTAAAATATTGCTAATAACCTTTGACCTCTCACCTTCAATCTTTTGTCCCTGCCGAGGAGGCGGAAAGTAACTAACCCAAGTGTTTGATTCGATTTATCCTACTGTGCAATGTTAGCAGTACAATGGCACATACACAACGCCATGCGGGCAAAGAACGTAACATAATACACCTGCACTATCAACAGCGATAAACGCAAAGTGTCTACGTATGCACGTACGTACCTCACAACGAGCTGTTTACATGGTACAGCACACATATACTACATTGCACGTGAGGCACTGGTAGTGCGTGTATCACAGCTGGGCAAAAGTAGCATGGAACAAAACGACCCCCAAAAGAGTGCACACGACGCACGGTTGCATACGTGGATGTTTCAATGAGCTCGGGGCAAACTGTTGATGCACTCTTTAGCTGTAATTTGGCAACCAGTTTGAAGATTAAGTTTCATCAAAAAAAGCTCAACCATCAAGAGATTGTGCCGAAATGAGATCACCCGCGATTCGCTTGCTCGAGGACACATTTCGCCACGATGGGCTTAGGGGTAGTAATTTCATACCTTCACTACCTGGCGTAACCTGGCTGAAGATGATCACAAATGGCTTACCTTCACACCAGTCACTCCAGCACAATCCGACTCGTTAACAATTTCGCAAACACGATTCCCATTCTATTGAGCTTCTTGTCACGCCTTTCTTAAACCATCACCTTGTACTAGAGCCGTTGGTTGCAAAATGCATTCCAGTTGTCTAGGTCGAGTAGTCCACTCCTAGCCCCATCTGATTAATGATCATTTAATGGCTCTGGTCCATCATGAAGCTATTTTAAAGGAATTGTTTGCTTATTTTCAAATCAACCGCTGGAACACAACACAAAACTAAATGCTTATTTAGTCGTGTCGGTACATTCATCCAAACAACGTCCCCTTGTTTTAGATGAGTGAGTTACATTGCCATTTCAGAAGGAATTTCCATACATTTTGGCATGGGAGCACCATCGACCGGTGGAAAATTCCCAGGACGGATAAACCGTTTTGAATTCAACTTTAAATTACAACCATCACTCTCTATCTCTCTCACCTGCACAATAACCGCTATGCTTATGCAAGATAGTTTAGCCTTAAACCTAGACCCCGGATTAAGTTGACACAAATATGAGTGATGAGGATGGAATTATGAGCCAATCCAGTAGTAAAGTCTACAACCAGCTATAACATCAAAATTTAAAAAATTATGTAAAATACGTTCGACTAATTGGGCAGTGTAGTTAACTAGATTTTACAGAAGTTACCAACTGATATCTAAATTTGCTGTAAATTGTGCATTTTCCAACACCCAATATCATTTAAACACAGTTTAACGTTTATCAGAAATTACCACATCATAAACAGTTTGTCCCAGTAGCAACGAAACCCATTACTTCTTATCAACTACTCCGTTATCAATCCACAATACCCGGTGCACGGACCGGTCGACCTAGATTAGGCTACACAACTTCATAATACAAAACCCCACAAACGCTACGCAAAATGTATCATAAACATACAAAAAGGTTTTATTTTCACTCCTGTTTTCTGCTTCGTTGTCTTTACCTCGATAGTTTGCTAATTTCTACAATTATAATTCTACATTTCCCGCTGGTTGAAACAAAGCTCCAAGCCAGAGGATTAACAAACAATTCAGAGGAAACGGAACCCTAACTTCCCACCCCCCTTTTTGCTTAGCAAGAAGGGTAACGTGTTCACACACACGCACGCAGTGGACGCATCAGAATGCTTTCATGGACGTATTACTTGCGATCGTATATCCCCCTTCGCGATGAGGAACACTAACCCCCTAATCCCCCCTCCCGATTACAGCTCATCCCGGCTCTCTTCGCTTTCCTCGTACTCGTACTCCTCGTCGATCGGTTGCTCCTTGCAGTATTTGGCCACCTGCGAGCACAGCCGAATGTCCGTATCCTTCACCACCTCCTCCTGGAACATCCGGATAATGTCCTCGTCGTAGGTTTCCACAATCTCCAGGCACAGGTGCTTGAGCGTCTTGTTCAGATCGCCCTCCTGCACAAAGTTCACGTTCGCCATGTCCGGGTTCATGCCGCCGTCGGTCATCATCTTCATCACCACCGGCCGGCCGGTCTTCTTGTAGCGGGCCTTCGCGTAATCGTCCATCCGGTCGCACACCGTCTCCATCATCTCGGTCAGGTACATCTCCGACTTGGCGTACAGGATCTTTTTCTTCTTTTTCGATTCGCCCGTCGTGTCGAGCCGATAGTCGCCCACCTCGACCTTTTTGTTCGGGTCCACCTTCGACGCGGCCAGCTCCATCTCCGCCATCGACGCTTTGCAGACGAGACATTTCAGCTCCTTGCTTTCGATGGGCCGTGCAATGTCGCCCATCTGTCCATTGGTAAGGGACGGTGCCAGCACGATCGTAAGCCCGAGGACGGCGATCAGATAACGGTACGGGACGGTGAAATGCATTTTGTTGCCTTTTCTTGCAGAACTGCACTACTGTACTGCACGGAACACAACCTGTGTGGCGTTTTTTTGGGGGTGGAAGGAACCACGTGTTGCTTTAACAAGGTGCTGAAGACTTTTGTGAAAAGAATGTGTGGGAAATTCCGTCCCGGGCGCAGGAATGCTTCGAGATTTATATCAACCGGTTTGTGTTTCTTCCGCTATCGCGGACCACCGACATGAAAATAAACACGTTTCTCGTCTCTGATTGGTCCGTTGCGTTTGACAACCCCCATCGGCGCGAGAACATATGGTACACGGAATTGGGGGGATTTTGTTAGGGACATTTTTACATGATTGGTGACAAACAATATAAAGTAATAAAATTACAAATATCTTCTAACGCTACTTAACTAATTTTTCAGAGTTGATAGTAGCGTGCATGTGGTAAATGTGGTAAAAAAGCATCAAATAAATATGTCATCCATGTTACTGTTGGCGCAATTAGAAAGATTGATCAAATCAAACCAGAAATTAGAACAATTCCGTTGAAGGCGTTGATTTAAATTTTATGTAATCAACAAACAAATTCTAGGAATAACTCTCTAATGATAAAGCTTTAGCTACAACGCAAATCAAGCTATATCGTTTCGAATCTGCATGAAATGTGCTTTAACAAATAAGCCTTGCTTCTTACTGGCTAGTAGATTCATTCTTAAGATAGACTTTCATTGCTTATTTCTCCCTAAATTAATATTGCTAAGATTCTGTGCCTTACTAACAATTTAAATAATACTTAGGCTATAAACTTTACTCTCTGGTTCTTCATTTAAATTATCACCATTATCGATCTGTCTACCAATCAACGTATAATATTAACCATAGAAAATTCATCCAATGGCCTTTGCAGTAGAGATTCACTTTCGACAGAATACAAATTAAACCTCAGTTTTCTCCTTTCCGGCTCTTCCGATGCACCGTTCTGTGGCGTTCCAGATGGTGCATATCGTGGAAGCGTTTCGAGCACACCTCACAGACAATAGTTCTTTCGTCGCGGTGTCGCTTTTCGTGCGCTTTCTTGTTGGAACTGTTGCTGAAGCGCATCTCACAGTACTCGCAAGCGTACGGTTTTTCACCGCAGTGCACTCGCCGGTGTTTGTTGAAGTTTCCTACATGATTAAACAGCTTCGAACATACTTCGCACTGGAATACCTTCTGGTCGTAATGTAGCTTCTGCAAAGAGGAAAACTAACATCATATACACGCTTGTAAACGATGCACAGAAATGGGAGCAATACTTACCAAATGCGACAGTAGGTGCGGCTCATTGATGAACTGTTTATCACATTTATCACACTTGTACGGCTTTTCGCCCGTATGTTTCCGCAAGTGGTACACGAGATTGTTGCTTTGGGCGAACGATTTATCACAGAAGGTGCATTTGTACTTTTTGTCGGTGCTGTGAACTTTCATATGATCCGACATCGATTTCACCTGCTTTCCACAAACGGAGCATTCGGTTGGTTTTCTAAAACTGGACATGTTTTGCCAGTTCGTTGCTGCTTTACGCTTCTGTCCCCGCTTTACTGCATTACCGCGGGCAGATGTATCATCATTGCACAGATCTTGCTTATCCGAAACCAACCCGTCCACCTCGTCTTTTCCCTTATCTAATACGTCATCATTACTACTACTCTGTTCATTAAACGATGCATCTGCCAAAGGATCAACGGATACGCTGAACGCATCTTCGGGGAAACACTCACCCGGCACCGCAACATATTCCGTCAGGTAGGGCTTAAAAGATGCATCATAATCGTCGATCCGAGTACGACAACATTCGCACACAGGCGTAATGATTCCTTTGCATGGTTGGAAGCGAATATTTGTAGTTGCATAGATTTTGTCCAGCATTGTGGTGTCCGTTTCCGGGCAAAGGATCGATCCCATCGCACCGATTCGTTCTTCACATATGATGCACGTCGCCTTCGGGACTGTTTCCGGGGAGCTGGAAGTTAAGGGAAATCATATACCAACACGCATTTCAAATCCACCGCAAGATCACTTACCAAGAATCAGTTAAAAGGGACATTTTTTAGCATTTAAACACTAAAATAAAGTAAGAAAATAAGCTAACCAACAGGAGAAGACTGCACTCGCTTTTGTTTACATTCCCCGGATCGATTTTGACATTTCAAACAACAACCGTGCGTTTTCGAGCATCCGACACGCTGTCGAGCAGTTGACAAGCGCACCAAGCCGTGCAAATTGATGTGTCAGGCCGAAATTGTTACTTGGGCCGCATTTGACCGAGCACCACCACGGCAAAACGGAAAGTCATTGTTGGACACTCTTTGTATGTAGGCAATTTTGGCTGAAATAGCGTTATTTAAACAAGTGAGCTCAGTCGAAGTGCTTCGAAAACATTCCCCCCGGGAAACGTGTACACCGCAATCTGCATTAGAAGTCAATCCTTCAGAACTACCGCCGCTTTTCCCCGAGAATAGAGATGGATCGTTTGCTGCGACTAGGAGGCGGCATGCCCGGAATGAGCCAAGCGCCACCCCCATCGGATGCACCGGTGGTGGACACAGCGGAACAAGTTTACATCTCCTCGCTCGCTCTCTTGAAGATGCTGAAACACGGCCGTGCCGGAGTGCCGATGGAAGTGATGGGCCTGATGTTGGGTAGGTAGCGCGGCGCGTCCGCACAAGAGAGGAAAACAACCGGAGATGGATATGCTTACCCCGTTTCCCTGTTGCCATTCTCGTTAGGTGAATTCGTGGACGACTACACCGTGCAGGTGATTGACGTGTTTGCTATGCCACAAACGGGAACCGGCGTTTCCGTCGAAGCGGTCGATCCCGTGTTTCAGGCGAAAATGTTGGACATGCTCAAGCAAACCGGTCGGCCGGAAATGGTGGTCGGATGGTACCACTCCCATCCGGGCTTTGGATGCTGGCTGTCGGGTGTAGATATTAACACGCAGCAATCGTTCGAGGCGCTGTCGGAACGGGCGGTCGCCGTAGTAGTCGATCCGATCCAGTCGGTCAAGGGCAAGGTCGTGATCGATGCGTTCCGACTGATCAACCACAACACGCTGGTGCTGTGTCAGGAGCCGCGCCAGACGACGTCGAACCTGGGCCATCTGCAGAAACCCTCGGTGCAGGCACTGATCCACGGGCTGAACCGTAACTACTACTCCATCAGTATCAACTACCGCAAGAATGAGCTGGAGCAGAAGATGCTGCTGAACTTGCACAAGAAATCGTGGATGGATGGGCTCACGTTGGCGAACTATGAAGAGCACTGCAGTATCAATGAGAGCACCATCAGTGAGATGTTGGAGCTGGCGAAGAACTATAACAAAGTAAGTGAACAGCAATGCAGCAAAAAGACCTATTTAACGACGTATTAACATTCTATTAATCGTTTGCTTCATCTCCCACGAACACACACAGGCTTTGGAAGATGAGGAGAAAATGACGCCCGAGCAACTGGCCATCAAGAACGTTGGCAAGCAGGACCCCAAACGGCACCTGGAAGAGAAGGTCGACACACTCATGTCGAACAACATCGTCCAGTGTCTCGGCGCGATGCTGGATACGATCGTGTTTAAATAATCCTTGCAGGCAAACGGGAAGTTAGAGAAGCGCGCAGCACTGCTCCTTGTCGAACCGCTTCTCTCCATTCAAGCTTAAGTGAAGCATCCGGCGTGTGTTTACGGTTCGTGTCTCTTATTGTATGATGCGTTTTGCTTCTGTTCTTTTTTTTGTGTGTAAGGAGAAGAGGAAACCACCACTGACATACTTGTGAAACGAAAAAAGGAATGAAATACATTATTATTTCGGAAAAATATGTCCATATTTGATAGGTAGCCCCAGGAGTAGCGTCTTGCTTTTTATTTAAGCATGATGACTGTTATTGTTATTAGATAAATCGGTTCAATGTAGGCCAAAACAAAGAGAAGCATAAATAAATGCTACACGATTTCTTCAAATAAAATGAAGCGAAGAAAAAAGACTTTCCTCCCCGACGGGGAATCGAACCCCGGTCTCCCGCGTGACAGGCGGGGATACTGACCACTATACTATCGAGGACATGTGTGAAAAGGTGCTTACAGCCATTTATAAACACAGACCGATGACCATGTGATTCATTCTGATTCAACCAACAGCACCAACGCGTTGATTACACATGATAAAACATTTCGGAATAAAAATAAATGTAGTATCTATTACAATTTAGATAACTCACCCAAAATTACTATTTTAATACGAATATTCCTACGAAAAACACAACATTTGTTGATGAAACAAAAAAGCGATGGCAAAACTCCAGCTACGAAGATGGCAACACGGCTGTCAGAGATCGGTACAAAATGTCAACCTTCCCTGCGTGTGCGGCTAAAATTAAATTTAACGATATTCAATCGCGTCAACAAAGGGTAAACAATCAGTGTGCCGTCCCGGTGCGTGCGTAGTGATTGTAGCAGTCAGACCGTCAAACTACAGAGCCAAACTACATCCTTCCGGGAAGCTTCCATCCATCCAGTGTTGCCCAACTTCCGCTCCACCAGCCATGGAACCGATGACGCTAGGCAGCCCAAGCGGCAGCTCACTTTCCGGTGCCGCCGGTGCCGGACCGGGCTATCTTCCCTCCTTCCTGATGGGCGATCCGCCGAGCACACCGCGCCCGAACACGTTATCGCCCACCCGGGGTCGTTCCTCGTTGGCGTACTCGCACGGGCTGATGAGCTCACCGCCGGACGGGTTACGTTCGCCGACCTTGCAGCAGCAACACCACCACCACCAGCAGCAGCAACAGCAGCAGCATCTGCTGGGCCTTCACCAGCAGCAGCACCAACAGCAGCTGTCCTCCTCGTTCATGCAGCCGCATACACCGCAAGGCCATCACGTTCCCCACTCACAGCGCTACCTCCAGAACCCGCAACCGGCGCAGACGGCAGCGGCGGCGGCGGCGAACCAGTTCCGCAATGAATCGTTCGATGCCAACTCCAGCATCACCGGGCCACCAACGCAAGGGCTGTTCGACTCGTGGCGCAAGGAGAAGCAGCTGCTGCAGACACCGATGCGCGCTCAGCAGCAGCAGCAATCCGGCCCGGGCAATAATCCGGCCGACCAAACGACGGCTACGATCGGACAAAGCGGTGCACCCTTCAACGAGTCGTACGCCCAGAACCAGAGCGGCTTTAACCTGTCGCGCGTCATGTCCCCAATACCGGTCGATTACAATCAGCGGAACGTGAGCATCACCACCTCACCGACCGGTGGGGCGGCGCCCTTCGGTGGTCAGCAGCAGCAGCAAACGCAGGTGCAGCAGGCCGCCAAATTCTCCAACTGGGTGACGGTGTTTGGCTTTCCGCAGAATGCGGCCTCGAAAATTCTGTCCCACTTCATCGGCATCGGCACGATCGTGGACAAGCAGCCGGCACCGCAGAACGGCAACTGGGTGCATCTGCGCTACAGCTCCCGGCTGGAGTGTGACCGGGCGCTCAACTATAACGGGCGCATCATCAGCGAGGGCCTGATGATCGGCGTCCAGTACTGCAACGATCCGGCCATCCTGGGGAAGGAGAACGAGGGCAATGAGTACAGCGATGCGCAGGGCGTTTCCTCACCGGACAAGCCGCTGTGGCGGGTGCGCTCCCTGATGAACATGTCGTACTCGGCGATGCAGGACCCGCAGGCCGTCATTTCGGCACCGCCGGTACAGAAGCGTGCCAACGGGATCGTGAACAAGGCGATGGATCTATTTTTCGGGTGGTAAAACGGAGGGGGGTATCCTGTTTTTTTCTTTTTGTTTTATAAAGTGGAAGTCATCATCCTTGTTTTTTGTGTAAGTTTCCTTGCTTGATCGAAGGGATTTAAAAACAAACTGTGTACCGTACACACGAGGAAACAATTAGATGGAATGAAATTAAACTAAATAAAATTGTATTTCGTATGTGACAGAGGCCCTTGTGCCCGGCCCCGTATCGCGTGGAGAGTGCACCAGGCGCCAGGCTAACTAAGATTGTGTCGATTGTTTTTGTTTATTTCACAAATCTTCTCTCTATAAAGCATTGAGTAAACCAGTCTAGTATGAAAAAGACGCCTTCCGCAGTTCAAAGCAGGCCACGAGTTGAACGCTCTGAGCCGCCTCACACCAACAGCTCGTACAGGTAGCTGGCGCATTCGTTTAGCTTCCCGAAGTTCGGCAGCTCGCTGCTAATGTTGAACAGTATCTTGTCCGTGAGGGCACTGTTCCCCTTGAGCGTGTCGGCGATCGCACCCATGCCCGGGCCCGGCATGCTCAGCAGATTGCCCAGCGCCTGATACCCACGGTATGTCGCCTCATTGTCCGTCAGCCAGCACAGTAGCTCCGCGATCGTTCCGGCCAGCACCTTGCAAAAATCGACCGAGGACAGTTTGTCCAGCTGCGTCATCGTCAGGTTGAGATAGAAGCTGGCCAGCGCGATCTGCAGGTTCGGGCTGCAGGTGCTGCCGCGCAGCACCGCGAACCGATCGACGATGGCGCGAATGTGCTCCACAACCACGTTGCGGCCGGGCTGGTGGGCCAGCATGTTCGTGAAGCACCGGGCCGACATGAGCTGGTTCGCGGGCAGATGGTTCGTGTGCTGCAGGAACGTACCCATGAAGGAGGCGTCCTCGAACAGCTCCTGGCAGGCGCGCGGTTCGCGCACGATCAGCCGCGTAATGTCCATGATCGGGAACAGCTTCTCCGTCGGCCAGGTCGTGTAGAGGAACTTGAGCGCGGTCAGGCAGGCGGAGTTTTGCTCGCCGCACGTCATTACCTCGCCCGCGTACCGCACAATATCGTTCAGCGTGTCGTCCGACATGCGCAGGCTCTGGTCTTCCAGCTTGCAGTTCAGCTCTCTGTGAAAAAGGGCGAAAATAAAACGAATTGTTAATCTCACAAACCTTTTCTGTTTCAGTCTTTCTTCACTTACTTCAACTTGACGAGCACTTTCGACAAATCAGCATTCTCCAGCAAAATGTAGTGTCTGTGCGGGAAGTGTGTGTTGCTTTTCTTCACCTCCGTCGATCCCGTCGTGTAGCTCGAACCGCCGGTGAACGGATCCAAGTTACCGCCGTTACCGCCGTTCGCTGCAGCAGCTGCAGCTCCTCCCGCATTCGGTGCCATGGCAACGTTCGGCGTTTGCGTCGTGTAGCTAGATCCGCCCGTAAACGGATCCGTATTGGCTGCGGTAGGCTGAAACTGTCCGCCAGACGAACCGGGCACGTACCGGGAGCCACCCGTAAACGGATCGTAGTAGCTATTAGCGAGCGCACTCTGCACCGGCGCACTGTCCGAGTTTTTCACGATAAAGTTAGCGACCTGATCGAGGTAGGCCTGCGGTAGGTTGTGCTTGTGGATGAACCGCTGCGCCACAAACCACGGATCTTCGCCCCGATTGTACGGCAGCTTCAGGTTGGGCGCATCGTCCGAAAGGTTCACCGAGAAGACGTAATCGTACTCCCGGCCCTCGTACAGCTGCTTGCCCTTATCGCCGTCGCTCGCGCCCATCACGTCACCGACGCAGTCCCACTTCCCGTTCGTCCACTGGTAGCACAGTATCTTCCCGTTCGGGTGGCGCACGATGCGCGTCTGACCGTCGCGCCCCTCCGACAGCAACGATTCCGGCCCGGGCAGATCGTTCACGTTCATGCCGCCGAGCTGTTTGGCCGATTCCGACTGCCGGACCTCCACCGCCACGCGATACGCAGCGAGCGCCTCCTCCGGTGCGGTACGCTCCGCGTTCATCGTAAACACGCGCACGATCGCGTCGCTCGTGCCGGCCACCATGTCGCCGTTCCGTAGCCCCGCCACGGCCCACACGGACTGGGCCGGCATTTGCAGTGCGTCGCCGAGCGCTCCGTCCCGCAGGTGCCACATGCGTATCGTGCTGTCCTCGCCGCCGGTCACGAACACCTCCTCGCCCCACGCGTCCGACCGGCCAATGCTGTAGATGTAGTTGCTGTGCCCGTGGAACTCCTTCACGCACTCGTACGTGTCGCTCCAGTGCCGGACGGTGGCATCGTTCGAGCAGCTCAGAAATCCACCCTTCGGCAACGGGCACAGCCCGCGCACGCAGTCCTTGTGGCCCTTCAGCACCGCCAGCTTCTCGCCCCGCTCGTTCCACACGAAGATGTTCTTGTCGGCCGACCCGGAAAGGTACCGCCCGCTGGGCAGGCAGGCCACCGCCCACACCGCTGCCTCATGCCCGACCAGCGTCAGGTTCGTGTTTGAGCCGGGCGCATTGGTCCAGATTTTGGCCGTCTTGTCCCAGCTGCCGGAGATGAGCGTCGTCGCATTGTGGCCCGCGGCCAGCGCACACACGGTGGACGTGTGACCCTTCAGCACGCCGATCGGTTCCGCGCTGGTAGTTCCGCTACCGAGCCCGCCCGGATACTGAAAGATGCAGATCGTCGCATCGTTGCTGCCCGTGCAGACCCATCCGTTCGACTCCACCACCAGCACCGCACCGACGTAGTTGGTGTGACTCGTGAGCGTCTGCACGTCCTCGTACCGATTGTTGCTGCAAGTACGGTGACCAAATGTTACCCAATCAGAAGCTGCTCTACCACCCTTACCACCCCTCGGAATCAGCGATGATGGTGATAACTTACCCGACGGCTTGCCAAACTTTGGCCGTTTTGTCGCGCGAACCCGACACAATGAAGCCCGCGCCCTCGGTCACGGCCCGCACGTCCAGCTTGTGGCCGACCAGCTCGCACGACAGCTTGAAGTCTTCTATCTTTACCATGGTCGGGCGGAGATTCTTCCACTTGACGGCGTCCACGTACAGACAGATAGAAACACGGATTGCTGCAAGATCTTCTCAGTCGCGGTGGTTTGGTGCTGTGCTGCTTTTGCGGCTCTCTGTTTACCTTTTCCGAGGGACACGCAAACCCGTTTTTCGCCCTCGACACCGACGTAGCAAAACTACCGACTCACTGCCATTGCCGGTATCGTTTGTTCCCTTTGTTTGGCTGTAGCGGGAGGGAGATGGCACACACGCCGTGGAGGCATTGGAGGGAACGGGATGGAGCAGCACAAAGCAATGTCAAACATTGGGCGAATTCACAAACGTCAAACGTGGGTCAGTTTAAACTGTGGGCCGTTATAACTTTTTTTATTATGGTATTATTATTATGGATTATTATGGTATTATTATTATTTATTATTATGGAAAATGTGGGAAAATTTGCTAAATTCCTACACATTTGCACGTGTAATTTTTCTTTAAAGGTATAGGTTATTTATCAGTTCCAAAATTAGGTGCAGTGCCCAAACGATAGGCTCCAAATCGTTCCGGAATCGGCTTGCTGAATCAAAATGAACTCCTCGACTGAAAGTGCATTAAACAGATTGAAAAAAAAAACGTTCCTTTGCGTGGTCTATTACCAGACCAGCAAGACATGCATTAACCCAACGTAACGTTCAAATGAAATTCGATTTGAAATGGCACAAAACGTCCCAAAATATCGCCCCAAAATTCCATGACAACCGAAACCACAACCGCACCGCCGCCGATGACACAACACACTCACACACACTGTTTGTTATTGTTGCTAGTCGACTCGATCGTTTGCGTTTCCGTAGTAGAGAAACGGCACGGCGGTTTTGGTTGTGGGTTTTTTCGTGCCCCTGGCCATCCGGAAGTGGAGTTTTCGGACTGATGGACTGCTAAAATGCCCATCCAACTGTACCGTGCGCCAGCAATCGCGTTCAAACCCGCAACGAACGGACGGCAGTACTGTAGCGTGTACTGAAAAACACACAGGGACTAAGAATCACAAAACGATCAAAAATATGACGAATGCTCGCGTAAACTGGAGCGAGCTGTTCCCCAGCCGGAAGAGTATTTTAATTTTTATTACCTACATGTCACTGTTTGTCAGCCAGGGTAAGATTACGATCGTTCGTGTTTGTGTGTGCCGTGGGGCATCGTCTTTTTATCAATGCTCGTAAACACTGATTGGCTCATTTCGCTTCATTTTCTTAGGCATACTGGTGACCGCTTCACAGCGATCCGATAACTCGTACAGCTACAACACCGTGCTGGTGGTGCTGCTGACGGAAACCCTGAAGCTTGTGATATCGGCCGGGCTGTATTGCAGAGAGTAAGCGTACCAGAGAAAAACGGGGGGAAGAAGTGTGTGTGTGTGTGCGGCCGGAAGTGTGATATCTTTTTTTTTTGTTTTCCGTCTTGCAGAAACAGCTTTAAATCGCTTATCGCACGCGTGATTGAAGGGAGCGACGTGCTGCTGCTGTACTTTGTGCCGGCCTTCCTATACTGTCTGTACAACAATTTGGCGTTCGTGAATCTTTCCACCTTCGACCCAACCACCTACTATTTGCTGCTTCAGTTGCGCGTGGTCATAACGGGCATACTGTTCCAGGTAATGGTGGGCCCATGTTGCAATGTTTCCGACAAACACCGCAATTGAATTGCAAATTTCACTTTCCGCTTGTTAGATTATCTTCAAAAAGTATCTCAGCCGGAAGCAATGGTTCTCGCTGCTGCTGCTCACCGTCGGCTGCATGCTGAAGCAGTGGAATTTTTCACTATTTTCCACCTCCGCTGACTCACCGGAAGCCGTTACTGCGGGGGCGGCGGCAAACGCTGCCGGATCGCTGCCAGAATCGCCGGCCGATGGTACCTTCCGGGGTAAAAACATCTCCGGGTTCGACCTCAGCTACAGTGCGTTGCTTATCCTGGTGCAGACGGTTTGCTCCTGCCTGGCGGGCGTGTACAACGAGTATCTGCTGAAGAAGAAAGGGTCCGACATTAACATCTACGTGCAGAACGTGTTCATGTACCTGGACTCGATCGTTTGCAACCTGCTGATCCTGCTGCTGCAGGGCGAGCTGGTCGGTGCGTTTACGCGGGAGAATTTGCGCGAAATCGCCCGGTTCGAGGTGGTCGTCATCATGCTGAACAATGCCGCGATCGGCATCATCACGAGCTTCTTTCTCAAGTACATGAACTCGATACTGAAAACGTTTGCCAGTGCGCTGGAGCTGATGTTTACGGCGGTGCTGTGCTACCTGCTGTTTGCCATTCCGGTCTATCTCAACACGATACTGGCCATCTTCGTGGTGTCGTACGCGATCTACCTGTACTCGCTGAATCCGGTCGTGAATCTGTCCAACACACCGGGCGCTTCGAAGGCGGCACTCAACGTGTCGCAGCGAAACACGGACGACCGGAAGTCGCTATTGCGAACCGGTGGTGCACGTTCGCGGGCCAATGTGAGCGATTCGGAGGACGAGGCCAGCGGTGCACTTCAAATGCAGGAAGTGTGATAGGTTTACAGGGCAGTTGGTTCCTGCAACTGTACAGCGATTATCTTATACAAAGTGACATCGAGGCACCATTACACACCGTAGGATTGTGTGTAGAGTGTGGCAAGTGCTGGGCAATGTAATCTATAAGATGCAGAAACATATTTATTTCCATTATTTAGCGTTAGGCTTTACACAACACAGGATTGGGAATGTTTATTACGAAATGTACCACGATGCAAAGCATACACACATGGCGAAAAGTTATTACTTCAAAATACTTTGTTAACAACAACGAGATACGGTTCCCGCGCCAGCCGTGATATATATAGTGGAAAATAAATAGTATGACACACAAAACAGTTAATGACAGTTAATGTCCAACCTTATACATGAGTATTGGTTGGAGCACGGAATCTGACCTACCCGATTCCGTGTTCAGAAACAATTCTGGAGCCGATTTCGATTCCGGAGTTGACTCTGGAGCCAATTTTCCACAATCATTTCCGGAGCCGATTCCAGAGCCAATTACGGAACCATTACCGGAGTCGATTCCGGAGTTGACTCATAATCAGAATCAGCGGAATCCAGAATCAGAATCGGCTCTGGAATTAAAATCGGCTCCCGAGCAGGTTCCGGAATCGGCTTCCTGAATTGATTCCGGAATCGGTTCCGGAATCGAAATTGGCCCCGAAAACTGAAAACTGAAAACTGATTCCGTTACCGGAGCAAATTGCGTTTCGAAGGTCTATTCCGATTCCTGAGCTGATTTCGGAATCAATTCCGGAACCAATTCCGGAGCCGATTCCGGAAACTAATACCGGACCTACTATCCGAAATCGATTCCAGAAAACATGAAGCGAATAGAGTGGAAAAAAAAAACATTTTTATTGACCCCAACACCGCTGCTTAGCAGAAATTTTACACATAATTT
>KB667911.1:784676-802604 GCA_000349065.1 Anopheles quadriannulatus | reverse complement strand
TGTGTGTGTGCGGCCGGAAGTGTGATATCTTTTTTTTTTGTTTTCCGTCTTGCAGAAACAGCTTTAAATCGCTTATCGCACGCGTGATTGAAGGGAGCGACGTGCTGCTGCTGTACTTTGTGCCGGCCTTCCTATACTGTCTGTACAACAATTTGGCGTTCGTGAATCTTTCCACCTTCGACCCAACCACCTACTATTTGCTGCTTCAGTTGCGCGTGGTCATAACGGGCATACTGTTCCAGGTAATGGTGGGCCCATGTTGCAATGTTTCCGACAAACACCGCAATTGAATTGCAAATTTCACTTTCCGCTTGTTAGATTATCTTCAAAAAGTATCTCAGCCGGAAGCAATGGTTCTCGCTGCTGCTGCTCACCGTCGGCTGCATGCTGAAGCAGTGGAATTTTACACTATTTTCCACCTCCGCGGACTCACCGGAAGCCGTTACTGCGGGGGCGGCGGCAAACGCTGCCGGATCGCTGCCAGAATCGCCGGCCGATGGTACCTTCCGGGGTAAAAACATCTCCGGGTTCGACCTCAGCTACAGTGCGTTGCTTATCCTGGTGCAGACGGTTTGCTCCTGCCTGGCGGGCGTGTACAACGAGTATCTGCTGAAGAAGAAAGGGTCCGACATTAACATCTACGTGCAGAACGTGTTCATGTACCTGGACTCGATCGTTTGCAACCTGCTGATCCTGCTGCTGCAGGGCGAGCTGGTCGGTGCGTTTACGCGGGAGAATTTGCGCGAAATCGCCCGGTTCGAGGTGGTCGTCATCATGCTGAACAATGCCGCGATCGGCATCATCACGAGCTTCTTTCTCAAGTACATGAACTCGATACTGAAAACGTTTGCCAGTGCGCTGGAGCTGATGTTTACGGCGGTGCTGTGCTACCTGCTGTTTGCCATTCCGGTCTATCTCAACACGATACTGGCCATCTTCGTGGTGTCGTACGCGATCTACCTGTACTCGCTGAATCCGGTCGTGAATCTGTCCAACACACCGGGCGCTTCGAAGGCGGCACTCAACGTGTCGCAGCGAAACACGGACGACCGGAAGTCGCTATTGCGAACCGGTGGTGCACGTTCGCGGGCCAATGTGAGCGATTCGGAGGACGAGGCCAGCGGTGCACTTCAAATGCAGGAAGTGTGATAGGTTTACAGGGCAGTTGGTTCCTGCAACTGTACAGCGATTATCTTATACAAAGTGACATCGAGGCACCATTACACACCGAAGGAGTGTGTGTAGAGTGTGGCAAGTGCTGGGCAATGTAATCTATAAGATGCAGAAACATATTTATTTCCATTATTTAGCGTTAGGCTTTACACAACACAGGATTGGGAATGTTTATTACGAAATGTACCACGATGCAAAGCATACACACATGGCGAAAAGTTATTACTTCAAAATACTTTGTTAACAACAACGAGATACGGTTCCCGCGCCAGCCGTGATATATATAGTGGAAAATAAATAGTATGACACACAAAACAGTTAATGACAGTTAATGTCCAACCTTATACATGAGTATTGGTTGGAGCACGGAATCTGACCTACCCGATTCCGTGTTCAGAAACAATTCTGGAGCCGATTTCGATTCCGGAGTTGACTCTGGAGCCAATTTTCCACAATCATTTCCGGAGCCGATTCCAGAGCCAATTACGGAACCATTACCGGAGTCGATTCCGGAGTTGACTCATAATCAGAATCAGCGGAATCCAGAATCAGAATCGGCTCTGGAATTAAAATCGGCTCCCGAGCAGGTTCCGGAATCGGCTTCCTGAATTGATTCCGGAATTGGTTCCGGAATCGAAATTGGCCCCGAAAACTGAAAACTGAAAACTGATTCCGTTACCGGAGCAAATTGCGTTTCGAAGGTCGATTCCGATTCCTGAGCTGATTTCGGAATCAATTCCGGAACCAATTCCGGAGCCGATTCCGGAAACTAATACCGGACCTACTATCCGGAATCGATTCCAGAAAACATGAAGCGAATAGAGTGGAAAAAAAACATTTTTATTGACCCCAACACCACCGCTGCTTAGCAGAAATTTTACACATAATTTAGGGTGTTCAATTTAGCTTTAGTTTCAGTCTTCGCCACCTTCCTCCTCCTCGTCCATTTCGCCTTCATCGTCGGCGGTCGCCTCCTGGTACTGCTGATACTCGGACACGAGATCGTTCATGTTGCTCTCCGCCTCGGTGAACTCCATCTCGTCCATCCCCTCGCCGGTGTACCAGTGCAGGAACGCTTTGCGCCGAAACATGGCCGTAAACTGTTCGGCAATTCGCTTGAAAATCTCCTGAATCGCCGTCGAGTTGCCGACGAACGTGGACGACATCTTCAGCCCGCGCGGCGGTATATCGCACACCGCCGTCTTCACGTTGTTCGGGATCCACTCGACAAAGTAGCTGCTGTTCTTCGTCTGGACGTTCATCATCTGCTCGTCCACCTCCTTCATCGACATGCGGCCGCGGAAGATGGCGGCCACCGTCAGGTAGCGGCCGTGGCGCGGATCGCACGCGGCCATCATGTTTTTCGCATCAAACATCTGCTGCGTCAGCTCTGGCACGGTGAGCGCACGATACTGTTGGGCGCCGCGGGACGTGAGCGGCGCAAAGCCGGTCATGAAAAAATGAAGCCGCGGAAACGGCACCATGTTGACTGCCAGCTTGCGCAGATCCGCATTCAGCTGGCCCGGGAACCGAAGGCACGTCGTCACGCCGGACATGGCGGCCGACACCAGGTGGTTCAGGTCGCTGTACGTCGGCGTGGTGAGCTTCAGCGTGCGGAAGCAGATGTCGTACAGCGCCTCGTTGTCGATGCAGTACGTTTCGTCCGTGTTTTCGATCAGCTGGTGCACGCTCAGGGTGGCATTGTACGGTTCCACCACCGTATCGGACACTTTGGGCGAGGGCACGATCGAGAACGTGTTCATGATGCGGTCCGGGTACTCTTCGCGAATTTTCGAAATCAGCAGCGTCCCCATGCCGGATCCGGTCCCGCCGCCGAGCGAGTGCGTGAGCTGGAAACCCTGCAGACAGTCGCATCCTTCCGCCTCCTTGCGCACGATATCCAGCACCGAGTCGACCAGCTCCGCCCCCTCCGTGTAGTGCCCTTTGGCCCAGTTGTTGCCCGCCCCGGACTGGCCGAACGCGAAGTTGTCCGGCCGGAACAGCTGACCGTACGGACCCGAGCGGACCGAGTCCATCGTGCCCGGCTCCAGGTCGACCAGAATGGCGCGTGGTACATATTTACCACCAGATGCCTCATTGTAGTACACGTTGATTCTTTCCAATTGCAGATCACCGCAATCGCCTTGGAAAGCGCCGGTCGCATCGATTCCATGCTCGTTGGAAATTACCTCCCAGAACTTAGCGCCTATTTGGTTGCCGCACTGGCCAGTTTGCAAATGCACTATTTCACGCATTTTCGAAACTGTGAAAGCCGTTTGATATTTAGCGGATTTTGGAACGCACGAGTGTTGCTCTCTAAGCGCTGGGAATACTTACGGAAGGACCTGTATCGGCCGAATACGCGCGATTCCTACGGGCTACACAAATTTCTAGTTTTAAACCGTTTTTTTTCTTTTGTCCCTAACGGAACAACTTTGTGAGTGGACTAACTACACAGTTTCTATCAATCTGTCGACCAACGTCTCTGAAGGTTCTGCACGAAATGATCCGGCACGTACGGCTCATATGACTACTATGATCATCTTTTGCTAGTTCGGCCAATTGCGATGCCACAAATAAATTCGTATGTCTTCTTGGATGGAGTGATGCATGCACTTTCCTACATATTATGTAGCATAAGTTCTTGCAATTAATATGTGTTTAGAGTTGTTAAATTCGTAATTATGGATAATAAAAAAATTAGCACTGTCATGCCATTTACAAAACTTTATCAATTATGATCGCATGAATACATTTTTTTTCATAGCCATTTTTAATAACATTTTTTTTTTGTCTCAACGTAGTCCACAAAACATCAAAGAGCACATCGAACAATTTCATGAGAATTTTGCACATTCTAGAAAAACTGCACTTTTTTAAAGTTGTTAACTAATTTTCGTTTAATTACGAACAAATTCAAAATGAGCAGTGATAAATAATTTGTGAAAGCAAAAAAAAACATTGAAATGAAAGATGAAGATAGAATTTAAGAAAACATTCCTATTTCTTTAAAATTTTCAAAAAGCTTTTCAAAATGGTACGTAATTCTGAATTTTCATCTTCCATGTAGGAAGCGAAGTTGGGATGCTGTCGAATGAACAGATTGCTGAAATGATACCACATAAGCATGAACAGTTAAAGCTACAAGTCGTTTTCTCCAGTGAAATATTACTTACATTGCTTTCCGGTTTTCCAAAGGCAATTGCGTGACCAACGGTTTCATAATCGTGAACAATTTTTCAATCACATTTAAAGCAACACCGTTAATCGTGAAAACTTGCTCCAGACTCTGACCAACAACGCTCTGAATGATATTAGTCAAATACTCTTCCTCGTTCTCATGTGTTAAGCATTTCTTTGCAAATTGCTTCAAATTGGACAAGAATTTCTGCAACCAACGAACAAAAAAAGTACGTTAAAAGCTATAAAAACTTATTACTTAAAAATAGAAGCATTTGATACAAAAACAATCTTAAACACGAACCTTCACTTTGGCATTTATATTCGTCTTTTTACAATAATCCATGACCACGTGGGCGACCAAGCAAAAGAACTCTTTTGGATCCTTTCCGTACACAATGCTCAGCAGTTGTTCCAGCTCGTCTGCAAAAAGCGCATTTTCTCCATAATATTTTACGATGGCACACGTGTCCGACTGCCGGGGTAGTGCCAGATGCAATCGATAAACGTCATTGTACGTGGCAAGCATTAGCTTTTGCGCCAACAAGCAACTGCTTTCCGCATCTGCAATCACGGCAATAGCATAAATGTTTTCAATTTCCCTTCAAACCTCGGCTATAAAGCAATTGCTAAAATAAGTCAAGGTGACACTTACCTGATTCCACACCGCCTCCAAACACGTGCTGCTCGATGTATGCCGAAAGCTTCGCCAGCACTTCCGGCTCGACGCGATACATCATGTGCTGTTTGATCGAGCCCGTCTGCTGGCTGGGCTCGGTGGTTTCCTGTGTCAGTATGAGCATGTTGCACAGCGCATTGGCCACGTGGCTGCTGACAGTGAACGGTGACTGTTGGCCACCGTCTAACTGCTCCACCAGCACGCCCATGAACGCTTGCACACGTTTGCCGAGCTGGTCGTACTTAATGCCCGCCGTCGGATTGTCGCTGGGTAGTGCCGCCAGGCAGCACTGCACGACCGCGTACAGTGCATTTTTGTAGAGCCGGTAAAAAATACCGATCGATTCGTCGGACAGATTCATTTTCGGCAGGAGGCGCAAATCGTTTGCCAAGTACTCCGCAAGCGTAAACACGTGCTCGGACGTGTTGTTGATTTCGATCAGCACGCAGAGCCGCGTGATGGCGTTACTGTACGATTCCATCAGCTTTTTGTCGATACCCTAATACGGAGTGGAGCAGGTGGAGTACGGTCAGCATATTGAGAACTGTTTAAAGTAATATTTCACTCACCAAATTGTAGCTTCTCAAGCGGCTGCGCGTATGAAAAAAGAGCGTGTAATACTTTTCCGTCAGCTCGTTCCAAACGTCTTCCGAAATGTGAGCAATCGTGTCGAAGCTGTAGATGGTGGTCAGCGTTTGGAATAGCACCGGGTAGGAACATTCTTCCAGCGCCACTTTCGAGAGAATGTTAAACAAAACCTCCTCGTGGTACGCTTCACAGTCAACTTCGGCGAAGCGGTACAGCTCGTTGTTTGCTGGACTCATGCAATTTAGCAGTAAATTGTAAATGTTCGGTGTACGGGAGGCAGCATTCAAACACTTTGGATAATTGGCCACGAAGCTCTGCATGCGCTTCCGCATGAAGCTCGAGTTGACGTTATCGGACGAGGGGGAAATCTTCATCCGGATGTCCTCCATCAGCAACCGATGGCAGTAGCTAATTGTGTGGGCTATACAGCTCGCGATAAAACCCGCATTTGCAGGCGTATCCATAGCGTCCAGCAGCATTTGGAACAGTTCATCAAACTTGCGGAAGAATCCCTTCATCCAGAGCTTTTTAATGACCGCCTCGAAGGACGCTAGCGGATATGCGTACCGTTCGTACACGTCCAGTATCGCGATCAGGGCATTCGTTTCCACCTCTACCGATGGGTGAATCGCTGTGTGGTAAATGCCATGAAGATCGATCGCTGCATTCACTACCGCTTCATCTGGATTGAACATTTTGTGGATTATCTTTTCCGCCGTCTCCTCACATAGGGGTATGTAGCCTACCGTGCTGAAAAAAAACACGAACAAAGCATAACTTATCACACCAACATACGCGAATCAGGCCTATTTTTCCTTTGCACCTACCTTAGAGCTTCGAGAAAAAGGTGCAGGATGGCCGATTCCGAGCTTTTGTACGAGTCCATTATACGCGTCAGCTGAGTTTCCATCTTGAGAATGAATATCCCAGCGGCATTGTTAATGTCGCTACTAAAAGAATCACTCATCAGCTGCTTCATACACTTCAGCGCTAGCTGTACGCTCTGCCTCTGCTTCCACCGCAAGCCGGCCCCGAGCAGCTCCAGCTGTCCGTGCGTGAGTATCAGCAGGTCCGGGTACGTTACAAACGCTTCGCACAGCTTTTCCATCAGCAGGCCGGAAAGCTTGGCGTACTTAAATCCATTACCGATTTCCGTGCTCAGTGCCTGACAGACTTGGTCGATGTAGTACTCCTTCTTCTTGAGTGAGCTTTTCCGCTGATTACCCTGCCAGCTCGCCGCACGTTCCATATCGTTCAGCAGGTTGTGGTGCGCAGCACACAGATGCGGCACCAGGTCGGCGCAGATGAACGATCCAACCATTGCGCATTCATCGGTCTTGCTCCGGCACAGCAACATGACCAGCATCACGCACTTGTTGAACCAATCGTTTCCACTGAGGAGTTCTTTCCACTGGTGCACGATTGCGTGCTGCCAGAACCTGCTAAAATTGGCTACAAATGTCCCGTTCTGGAAGAAATCTTGGGGCTGGAAGGACTGTACAGAACGGAAAGGTCGTCATGAGGGATGTTCAATTTTTCTTAAATTATGCTCCAGCTCCCAACTAGTGGTGGGAGCTCGAAATCGGACCGACCCGATTTCGATTCCGTGTTTGGAATCAATTCCAGACCCGATTCCGAAGCCAATTCCGGAGCCGATTCCGGAGATGACTCCGTAGGCGATTTCGGAATCGATTCCGGAATCGGAATCGGCTCTGGAATCAAAATAGGCTCCGGAATCGGAATCATCTCTGGAATCAGAATCGGCTCTGGAATCGGCTCCAGAAAGGGAATCGACCTGGGAATCGCAATTTGCTCCGGAACCGAAATCAGAATTGACTCCAGAATTGGAATTTGTTCCGGAATGAGAATCAGTTCTTAAATTGAAATAAGATGTGTCAGGAGCGAAATCAATCTGGAAATCTCCATGAGTATAGATCATTTACAAGTAATTTGGATTCTTTGCGGCTGGTAATACGTAACATCACTGGACCCTAGAGCCTATTATTTTGGAGATGACCAAACTGACTCCGATTCCGAAGCCGATTTTGATTTAAGAGCCAATTCCGATGCCGGATCCGATTCCGGTGCCAATTCCGGAGCCAATGATTCAGGACCTACTATCCGGAATCGATTCTAGGAAACTTTGGAGCTAGCCGGAATCGATTCCGACGAAAATTTCATTTCTCCCATCACTACTCCCAACACTCTCTGGCACTTACGGAAGTGGTTATATTATGCTCGAGTGGGTGAGGATCATCTTCCATCAGCAGAGCCAAATCGGTATCCGCTACGGTGTAGCCGAAGCCGGTCATATCGATGAACAGTTGCAGAACCAGTATCGTAGCTTCATCTTTCCGTTCTTGGAAAAGCTCCCGCCATGAATGGTAGATGGTCTGCGGAGATGGTGAAGCGGACGGACAATGAAAACACAGCCAAAAATGCAACATGAAAACAACATACCTTGCCATTTTTCGCTTTGGAGCAAAGCGCATTGAAGAGACCGTCCTCCATTTGCGGAACAGAATTGATTAACAAGTTTGCTAACTTCTACTGATACAATGTTCGTACACCGAATGCAAAATAACGTTTTTTCTCTGCTCCTGGTCGCAGATGGGGGGACGCGCTTGTAATGACCCAAACGGCCCGTTCAATCGTGTCCCAACGCGTTGACGTTTACCAAATGACAGCGCACACTGCTGCTGTGCGGAAATTTCCGCCCAACACATTTGTAAACAAACCAGCGCACGGCTTCGTGATAACGGGCGGTGATAAGTTGTTGCGGCTTTAATATCCTCTCCAAAACAAAGGTAAATTCCTTCTGCGATACTGTCACAAGGAAGTAAAATTTACTAAATATTTTTTCTCTTTCACGTTAGTGACAAAATGTCTGACGAAATGCTCATTTGCCCGTACAACGAATCGCACGTGATTGTGCGCCACCGGATGCCGTACCATTTGGTAAAGTGCAAGAAGCACCACGATGCCAACCAATCGCTCCAGACCTGCCCGTTCAATGCGATGCACGTAATGCCGAAGGAAAACATTCGCACGCACATCCAAACCTGCCCGGACTATATCAAGCAGCATATTTAATGTGTTGTGCCGACGTAAATACTAACGCTGCAAAGTGTGCTCAGCCAAAAGCGCCGCCATTTTTTCCAGAAATGAGCCCTAGCTCATTGCATTTACTACTATTGTGACTCAAGATGAACTTCTGACAATGTTAATGAAATAAAATGAATTTATAATGGTTTTTGTAATTCAGTTTTTTGCCAAACAAAAGACGCTTTTTCGGCTTTACATCTGAATCCAGCATCCCTCATCTGTCATTCCGACGCACAACGAAAGAGCGAGAGGGAACGATGGACGTCAAAACAAAGGCTGTTCTCGCTCTTTCTCATTGCCATCTCTCTCCGCAATTCTCTGCCCGCGCGCGTCTGCTTTGCTTGGGCTTCTTCAAGACGATCATCTTCATGGGTGGTCCGGCAAGGAATGTTCGTGTGTGTAGGGTTGATCGTGTACAGAAGGAACGCCGCTTAGAAGATACGCGAGTGCATCAAAATCTAGGATCGTCCGTGTTCACTGCGAAAGCGTTGCGATAAAGAAGCGTTTCTTGTCCAAAGCTTGACGAAAATTTGGGTGTGGGTGTTGAGGTGATGTTGTAAAATAAGATTTACGATTGATGAAGTTTAACCACATCTAACCAAGGCACGGATAATGTGAACACGCTCGTCATCTGGTCCGCGCGGTGGTGCAGCACACTTTGTTGTTGATGAAACAATCTTCCAACGCGATCTTCATCCATCTTGCCAGCATTTACTGCGATTTCCAGCAGGTATGTAACGCCCCCAAGAGTCGTGGGACGACGGTAATGCAGTTGTAGTGCTTCCAGTTTCCCTTTGCAGTTGATGTAACGCTAAACCCCGCTCCGTAAACAATCAACGCCCAGGCATACACGCACTCGCCCGTGTCCCACTTGGGCGTATGGGCGATCCATCGTTGAACCGATAATCAGCCGATTCGTATTCAAAACAGATGTAACTTCACCGTTGATAATACTGCCCCGCACAAGCACCGAGGTGTGAGAAAGTTAGATGTTTTGCAGCGGCTGTTTGTTGTATGGGGAACACACACGACAGATACGATCGCCGTAGCGTATACAGTCCGTAGCATTTGCCGGAAGCAGGCAACTAGTTGGAAGATAAGCAGGCAAGACTGTTGTTTTGATCGTTTAGCTAGCATGTGTACCTACAGGGTTGTAACGATTTCCTCCTTTTTTTCGGTACAGATTCACGTTTTCCCTTTCGACGCCAAAATGGCACACGGAAGCGCCGTAGCCGTTTGCCTGCTAGCGCTCGCCGCCCTTACCGCCCAGGCGAGCGGCAAGGAGTTCAACCCGACGACGAACCTCATCCTGCCCGAATCCTCATCCCGGCTGGAATCGATCAACGGTACGCGCAACTACCGGATGCACGGCAAAAAGGGCAAAGACGACAAGACCTGGTTCGATGGGCGCGAGATGCGCTACATCTACTGCGTGCGGCCGGGCAAGTGCGAACCGATCAAGCACCGGCAGTGCTTACACTCGACGCTGCCCTACTCGTCGATCAGCCTCGATCTGACCGACTCGTACAGCCAGGAGGAGATGCACACCAAGCTGCACCAGTACAACGCGCTCAAGAGCGTGCCGAAGTGCTGGGCCGTCATACAACCGTTCCTGTGTGCCGTGTTTACGCCCAAGTGCGAGAAAATCAATGGCCAGGATATGGTGTACCTGCCGACGCTGGAAATGTGCAAGCTGACGCTCGAACCGTGCCGGATACTGCACAACACCAGCTTTTTCCCCGAGTTTCTCAAGTGCAACGAAACGCTGTACCCGTCCAAGTGCAACAACGATGTGCGGGAGGAGATGAAGTTCAACGCCAGCGGCCAATGTCAGAAACCGTTGGTGGCGGCGGACCTGCCAGCGAACTATTACAAAGGTAAGTGGAGAATGTTATGGGGTTTTTTTATATTGCAGTTAACAAAATTTGGCTTTTTTAACTGCAGAAATCGATGGATGTGGCGTGCAGTGCAAGGATCCGCTGTACACAGACCATGAGCATCGGCAGATACACAAGCTAGTCGCGTGGGGCGCCAGCATTTGTCTCGCATTCAACCTGTTTACGCTCGCCACGTTCGCGATCGACTGGCAGAATGCCAACAAGTATCCAGCGATGGTTATATTTTACATCAATTTCTGCTTTGCCGTTTCCTGCCTTGGGTACGTAACAATCAACGCACACCTCAGCAGTAAAGCAGGTGTATTTTAATGCTCTTGACGCTATTTTCCTTCAGCTGGCTAGCACAGTTCACTCCCGGCGGGCGGGAGGATATCGTGTGCCGGAAGGACGGCACGCTGCGCACGTCCGAGCCGAGCGCGGGCGAAAACCTGTCCTGCATCGTGGTGTTCATACTGGTGTACTACTTCCTGATCGCAGCGATGGTGTGGTTCGTCATTTTCACCTACGTGTGGCACATGAGCTTTAAAGCGATCGGCAAGATCCAGGACCGGATCGATAAGAAGGGCTCGTACTTCCATCTGATCGCCTGGTCGCTGCCGCTGGTGCTAACGATCACCATCATGGCGCTGAGCGAAATCGACGGCAACAGCACGGTCGGCATCTGCTTCGTCGGCTACCAGAACCACCCGATCCGGGGCGCCTTTCTGCTCGGCCCCGTGCTGTGCGTGCTGCTCGTGGGCGGCTACTTTCTCGGCCGCGGGCTGCTCACGCTGATCCGGCTGCGTATCTCGAGCAGACAGATCATCTCGGCCCGGGCGAGCAAGAAGATCCACCAAACGATCGTGCGGATGGGCGTGTGCACGACGTTCACGTTCATCTTTATCGTCGCGACCGCGTTCTGCCACGTGCACGAGTTTCGGCACAGTGCGGCGTGGGCGGAGGCGCTGCGCGGCTTTCTCGTGTGCCAGATCGTGGCCGCGTTCAACGACGACGTGACGAACGGGTGCCGGTACGAGCAGCGGCCGAGCGTGGCGATCCTGCAGCTGCACCTGATCTGCCTGTTCGCGTCCGGCATCGTCATGTCGTCGTGGGTGTGGACCAACTCGACGCTCGAATCGTGGGGCCGGTATTTTCGGAGGCGCTTCGGCACGGACATCGACGAACCGGTGAAGCTGCAGAAGCATAAGGTGATAGCGCAGGCGTTCGCGAAACGCAAGGAGTTCCAGAACCAGGGCCGGCTGTCGATCTCGTTCCACAACTCGCACACCGACCCGGTCGGGCTGAAGTTCGACATTACGTCCGCGATCGGCAGCCACGATTTCAGCTCGACCTGGGCGAACAATTTGCCCCGGTTCGTGAACCGGCGCTGCGCGCTGACCGGTGCGGCGACGAGCTCGAGCCACGATCCGCGCAAAAACTCGGTCGACTCGGAGATCAGCTTCAGCGTGCGGCACGTGTCGGTGGAGTCGCGCCGCAACTCGATTGACTCGCAGGTATCGGTGAAGATCGCGGAGGTCAAGACGAAGGTCGCTAGCCGGAGCAGCCGCGGCACGGTGGTGGTGGGAGCGACCGGCTCCAAGCATGGGCACAAGTCGCGGCAAAGCCGCCGGAGGCATGATTTCGCCACGACTGCCACGGGGCGCAGGTATGGGCGCAAGGAGAGCAGCACGTCCGTCGAGTCGCAGATCGTGACGGCGGCAATCCAAAAGTCGGCCGGCAGCGGAGCGGGCCGATATGCGGGCGGGGCGGGTACGTTCGGGGCAGGAAGCATGCAGCGGCGTACGGGAATTGGAGCGCTGGACGCGCATCAGATAAATGATTTGATTTCGAACGGCAAACTGTTGCTGCCCTTTCTGCAAGGCCAAGGGCTGACCACGTCGGAGGATGATAACGTGTCGGTGGGTTCGTTCAAGCTGCACGACTCGAAGTTCGACATCATTATGAAGAAGTTTGAAGGTTCAAGCCGCATTGGAACGAGCTGTGCCGGTGGTGGCGGTGTTGGTGGTGGCGGTGTTGGGGTTGGTAGCGGTAGCGGAGGTATGAACGGAACCAGCGGACCCGGAACCACGGTCGGTGGCGGCGGCGGCGGCGGCGGCTGCCGCATCGAAGAGTATCGCACCAGCGACGACGACGATGATGACGATGAGCTGGAGGCCGAAGCGTTACTGAATGGAAGAAACGTGGCACAGATCACCTCCGGCCGGGAGGAGCACCATTCGAAGGACATCAACGGAAGCATCGCCCAATCGGTCAAAGACGGGGGAGGAGCATCTGCGCGCGTCGGCAAAAGCAGAACGGTGAAAAGGCAGGGAGCTAACCAGCTGGGATCGTTCCGCAAGGGAGGCAACGGTTTGCGCCCCAGAAGATCGTTACACAGTACTACCCGTCGCAAGAAGGAAAAACATCGCGAGCGTGAGCGTATGCGGGAGAAAGAGCTGGCGCTGCTGGAGCGCGCAGCGCCATCCTCCTCCCCTACGCCGGCAGGCGTCGAGACGATGTTTGATTTCAACGACTCCTCCTTCACGTCCTACTGCTCGGAGCTGACGCCGCTGCACGTAAACAGCTCGTATTCGGGCGTATCCGTAGCGAAAACGAACTCGCGCAACTCGAAGCGCAGCTGCGACGTCGGCATCCAGACCAATGCGCACGAGATTGCCACCCAAACCATGTCGTCGTTCGAGTTTAGCGAAAAGGCGCTCAAGAACGAGGAGAACGCGGACATCTACACCGAGAACCACCACCCGATGCTGTCGCACCATCCGCTGCCGATCGCAGCGCTGCAGGCTCCGTCGAAGATGATTCAAACCGTCGGCACCAACACCATCGGCGGGGGCGGTCGAAAGCATCGCGATGCCAGCGAATCGACCGGCATGAGCGATGCGGAAAAACTGAAAATGCTTCTGCTGCCATCGAAATGAGTTTACCACACACACCGACCGCGGAGTGGTATTTTTTAAGCAATATATTTACTAACGAACAAACCTGGTGAGCGCCAAACGATGCAAGTTAGCTCAAAGGATCGTGTTAAGAAGGATAATTTCAATAAGTGCCTTTTAGTGGTAAAGCAAAGTCGTTGTGTTAGTCGCCGATGGCGCATCATATCAGTAAACCTCCTGGCGCGTGTAACACTGTGCATTTAAAGCATTTTCGAGCGATTATATACTCACACGTAACCAGCCGTGAATCTCGTGCGCCATTTTGGGCGGAAATAGTGTACCTTCCCTTTATGTTTTACTCCACCGTTAGTAACAGCAAATCAATGCTGACGCACACGCACACAGTAATAGAAAGACTGATCAAAGAACAAAACCGATGCAGCAACAGAAAATTGTATTGTACAAAACGCTTTGAGTGACGGGGCAAGAGCGCTTCCCATTGGAATGAGACGATCGACTTACGTCAATGTGTAACAGATGAACAACGAAAAACCGAACAAAAGAATTTACAGAATCCGTCAAACGATAGTTATTACAACTGATTGGTATTTACGATGTGTGCTATATATTGTAACGAAGGAAAAAAACTGAATTGGCCTCTTTGGCGTGCTTTTACGTATCTACGGATAGGTATAGATAATAAGTGTATTTGCCGCCTAGTCCTCCCATTTTTTTTTTTGTCGGAGGACAACTTTTTTTTACATTTGAATCTCCCCATGAATCATGCCAAACGTGTGACCGTGTTAACACACAAGTAGTGTGTTTATAATGGAATTAAAAAAAAAAATAAAAACCATGAACTGAAATCAGCTGTACTCTGTGTACTCACTTTGGGCAAGACGGCAAGCGGCTAGCGAAAACGAAGAAAACTTTACATGCGTATGATTTTCCAGTACTTTTATTGTATTTTCATTTATATAATAAGCAAGTCGAATGAATGTTGTAAAATGGCACCGCACCATCATCCTACTAAACGCTAATTTTTTGGTTGCTTGCCCCCGCCGCTCGTTTGCTCACCGAACGCGGAAGAGGGTTTTGCACAAAATTTGAATATTTGTCCCATTTTAATATTCTAATTTCCTTTTCCTTTTTTTTACGGTATTGCTCTATCTACGGTATGTGCTGTGCTGGCGAAAGGGCCGAGATATTACCCGTACAGCAATGACAATGACATTCACGACAACATTTAAATAGATGCTACGCAGTGTGTAATGATGATGAGAACGAAATATAGGTAGCCGAAATAGAAAGTTTTCCCAATTCGTACGTTTACCACCCACCGTTTTTGCTATAGCATGACGTTATTGTAAATAATTTTCACCATTTTTTCGCATATTAGATAGATCATGCGCTCGTTTTTGCGCCGCCCCAAACATTCCAAATATTACAGAATCGCAGAATGGAAGTAGTTGGATGAGTTTGAGTTCAATTTGCTTGTTTTTTCGTGTAGCTTTATATAATTTTGCAAGTATATTTCCGTTCCCTATTCGGTATTACATACACAAACACACAAAAACGAGTGCTAAATTTATTCACATCTAAATTCGTCAAAAAATTGCTAAACGAGCTAAACCCCAATAGCGGTTCCTCTCCCTTCTTGGTGGTGTTGGGTGCATATAACAGTGAAAATTTGCCTTTAAATGCATATAAACGCCTACGACATGGTACATGACAAAAAAAACACACACATCGAATGCAAGCAATAGGATTGCTGCAAAATACAACGCTTAATGAATGAGGATGAGTTACACACACACACACACACTGTACTAGAAGTACCTACTACTTTGGTTTGGTCGACCGGTCACCAGATTTCACCCCAAGCTCTCAAGTTCTCAGGTTTGCCTCTTTTTAAATACAATTATACTAGTTGTAAATGCAAATGCGCTTATTTATGTATGTGTGTTTGTTGCTTAATTGCTATGTTGCTATACCCTTATTGACGCTTAGCGATGCTGCACAGAAAGAATCTTGCTCGTGTGTGGATGGGTGTGTCCCTCTACCACCCTCTCGACGTTACACAATATTAATCGTATCGAGTTTGGTGGATGCTTCATCAAGCACCATCGGTTGAGACACTGGGAAAGATGAGCGGGAATGTGTGCACAGTACAATTGGGGCGATATTTTAAAGGGGGGAAAGAAAAAAAAGAAAATTGTATTGTAGTAAACGGTCGCCGAAATGCAGCTGCTTTTTTGTCAAACTTACACACGAAATGCATGCATGTATCACTTCTCGAGACGAACACGGGACTGGACAAAAAACAAAAAAACACAACCCCCAAACAAACACACGCACGTGGGTGCTCCCATGACCATGACACGTTGGTTAGTAGTCGCACATGGTTTGAAGCCGTAAATGCTTGCGCTTCTGCTTATTCGCTTTCAATGGTTTAAAAATTTAAATGGACAAACAAATGGAACGTACGAGCACACCATCCCAAATCAGTTGCCGGATGTAAGTGATGGTAGTAAAAGCAAAACAACAAACTCACAACTCACTCATGGGACGAACGCTACACGATCACAAGATGTTTGTATTAAATTAAATAAAAATGCACACCCTCGCCCTTCCGATGCAGCTGTTTTGTACGCATTTGGGGGACAAAACATTGGTGCCCCCCCCCCCCCTGCCTTAGTTGCATGCAAAAAAGGCCAACGAAAAAAGAAATAGGATAAAACGCGGTCACTCGGCACCGGGGCACGGCTGTCGAGGTTCGTCGTCTACTTGGTCTTCTTACTAGCGCCGCCAGCTGTGGCCGCCCGCAGCTGCTTCAGCTCCTTGGTCCAGATCAGATTGTTAAAGAACTCGCCCAGCAGGTACAGGCCGACGCAAAAGCCGAGACTGACGGCGAAGAACAGGATGCGCTGGGGTAGATTCAGCACGTCCAGCACCGGGTACACCCAGATGCCGCCAAAGTGGCGCACAACGTGCAGCCAGCCGAGGTACGAGGCCATAAAGATGCCCAGCCCGGTAAGGCCGGCCTTGCGCGACGGATACTGCCGGAAGCTGGTGCAAATCTCGATCACCATGAAGATCACGATGTTGGTATGCATGACGTGATTGAGCCAGCTGGAAAGGTGGAAAGTTATATTAAAGAAAGAAAATTAAAAAAAGGAATCGCAAACGCAAATACCCAGGAAATACGGCATCCAGTGCCTTCGGGAAGACGAGCTCGCGGTCGATCGCCATTAGCGTCCAGAAGGTAACACCGACATTGAGCGCCACTGGGAAAGCGAACGCAGCCAGCATGTAGTCCTTCAGCTTGCGGATGAGTGGCATCCGCTTCGGGGCGACCTCATTGGTACCGATGAAATCATTCAGCAGACAAATGGTGAAGTAAACTGCTTGTAGAATCTGAAAGCAAAGTTGCATAGGAAAGGACTCTGTTTTAGTGAAAGTTTGGATAAATCGAGCAGGTGTATGAGGAGAAGGGCATCATCAACGGATCAAGGCTCCCGACGGCACGTACCGCATCCCATACGGTGAGAAACTTCAGCTTGCCACCAAACTCTCCGCCCGGTCGCAACATGCCGGGTGGAAAGTGGACGTACGTAAAATCGTAGTAAATGCCGTACGAAAACTGTACCGCCACGATGAAGTGCATCAGCGTACGGAGTGCACCGTAAACGCCGCGCTGATAGCCATCGCTAGACTTGGATTTGGCCATCGCTGATTAGAGGATGATTCAATCGCTCTCGAGGTGATAGAATTTCTTCTGCCCTTTTTTTCTTTCTTTCAGCTGCTCTTCCCTCAAACGGACGACGACCGAGAACACTTGACGCGGTACAGCAGCAGCAGCAGTTCCTTCTTCACACTGGCGGCGGGTTTGTATCACTGACGAGTGCCGCGCTGTAGATGACTGTGCATCTTTCCGCAAAGAGGGTCTTAAAGACGGCGGGCGGTTGATTATCTTGACGCCACCGATAGGCTGAAGCTGGAGCAATCAAACACACTGTACTTTGACCGCCCGGGTGGGGGGAAAGTAGCTCTAATAAAAAGTGGGCCCCCGTCGGACGAGTAGAAAACAACGTCGCTCCGTCTGTAGGCCTGTGTGCGTGATTGTTGACATTTTCAGCCAGATTTTTTTGACAGCTGCCAGTTAGCCCTCCCGAACGAGCGAGAGAGAGAGAGAAAAGAGAGGCAGGCGTGCGCAATTCGGCGCTTTCTGAAAACTTACCCCCCGAGACGGCTGCACAAATAAACAAAGTGTTCCGTGCCCAACACCACCACCCCCTATAACGCTGTGAAATGCTGTGATTGATTGCAAACTAGCAAACATTTAGTGAAAGATTATAAAGTAAAAAACAAACTGCACCGCATCCCATACAAAGGGTAGGTAATTAGTCATTTGCTGTATCTCGTACGG
>KB667911.1:769337-784116 GCA_000349065.1 Anopheles quadriannulatus | reverse complement strand
AACGGAGAGGAAAGCGGAAGAATCGGTGAGTATTGTTTTTTAATCTTGCATCCTCTCGGCGTAATGGGTTTCTGCGTGCCGAAGTAGATTTGATTGTATTTTTAGAGAGAAAAGAACTTTCCCTTGTCGTCGATAAAATAAGCATTTGGTGGTTGGTGTAAAAACACGTACCATGATGTAAAGTTTTTGTAGCAAAGTTGTTCGCAAATTTGTTATTACTGTCTATTGCTATCAAGCTGTAATCAGTTTGGCTAGCTTCATATCATGTTGATAATTTTATGTTTCTTGGACTTAAATCAGATCCAACAAAAAGAGGTTTTATCGCCAAATAACCAAATGATAGTAAAAAGATGATGCTTAAAGGGGGCAGTACGGATGGGAATCCAACTCTATCCGGTTTTGCAGAGACCGACACGTTTGCCCAATAGACCAGTGGTCGGCAAAGTACCGTCCATTAGTGTTGGGCAAAACTGATTCAAGTTCATGAATCTGAATGAATCCTTGAAATAATTCAATGAATCTGAATCTCGGTTGTAAAGATTCATACATCTCCAAAGATTCATGAATCTCAGAATATTCACGAATCTTGAAAGATTTGTCAATTTCCAATTTGTTCATGTACCTCTAAAGAAAGAAGACTCATGAATCTCGAAAGATTTATGAATTAAACAAGAAATCTCGAAAGATTCACGAATATACAGGTATTCATGAATCTCAATTGATTCATACATCTCCAAAGATTCATAGACCTTGAGCTTCTCATTATTCTTTTTCTTGGCGTAACAACCTACGTGGTCATGCCAGCTATACAGGCATTCGAGACTTCTTTGCAAGTCTACGTAGCCAGACTGTTTTTTTTTTTGCTACGGAGAGACGGTCCATGCGAGGCTTGAACTCACGACGGGCACGTTGCTTGGTGGGATCGCCTAAATTTACTATTTTCATGATCCATGATTCATGAATCCCTGGAGATACATGAATTTTAATGCCTTCTTTTTATCTGTTAGACTCATGAATCTTTGAAGATTAAATTATCTTTCGAGAGTGGAGAATCATGATTCTTTGAAGAGTCGATTCGAGATTCAAATCACTCATGACTCAAGATTCATATGAATGAATCTCAACAAAGGATTCATGAAACCCAACAATAGAGCAGATGGGTTTAAGACAGTTTTTCCATATACATCGAACTCTATCGGTATTTTTATATGTTTTTGTCTTTGATGCCATATGGCTTGCCGGCCTCCAAATAATACACCAATTGTTTAAAACAATGAAGAAGAGTAAACATAGTTAATGTAAGTTTGTTTATTTGTTTGTATTTAACAAACAAACACTGAAAAAAATGCTATCCATTCACTATGAGAAATTGTGTAAACTGTTTTTTATTACCCTTTTTTTAAGTTTTGGATTATTTAATGATTATAAAACCGCATAATATTAAGAGTATAGAAAATTGATCGACCATATTAGACCTCCAGATACTGGTGAGTTGGGTAAATCATTGAAAATTATACCATTTGTAAAAAAAACCCTCCAAGGACAATCTACTCCGTAGACAGTAACAGATTAGGTCCGAACTAGGACTATTTGATTGGCTTGATTCGATTAATTTTTGAAGGACGACTATCCATCCCTCAGTGTAAGGAAGTTGTGTCGGTCTGGAACAGTCTCGGGCAGCAGAGGTTATCAAAGCTGCTTCAATACACCCGGATGCTTATTAAGGCGGAAAGGTTAGGCCGTGCTACTTAAATATACCTTCTGAATATGTAATAATTAACCAAAGTTCCTATGTGAATTATTAATCGTAGCTGATGATAGATAACATTAAAAGACATTTTAAGAAAAAAGTGTAATTAAACGTTATACATATCGGTTACAAGTTTATCTGCAAATGTAAAACTATTTTGTTAGTGTTTTAAGTGTTTTAAGAAAGAGCCTTGTGGATTGAATGAAACATGTACCCGTTGAGATTTTATACCGGCCCTCAAAATGCTGCAGATGGCGCGTTTAAGGAAAAACCATTCATTTCTGCGTTCGTTTCCGTAATCTACCAACACCGAGCACTACATTTTATTGTAGACTCTATAAAAACAGCCGGTATCCGCATCGTGTGGTGTGGAATGTTACCTTTGCGCAAACACACACACTCACACAAGCCAGGCCAAGGTGTTTCTGGTGTTTTGATGGCATATGGTTACCATCAAGTGTGGGCGCAACCGTGGTGCATGTGTCACGGATCCCGGGCGTTCTGTTTGTTTGCGAGAGGTAATCTTGACAAGCGCACCATGACCGGCAAGTGTGTGTGCTTTCCGCTGGATGTAGTAAGTGCACCAATCAACAGCACAGCATCGTTACATTTTGCTTATCTTTTTTTGTTTTGTTTCTGTTCACCTTTTGCCAACCGGATCCAGTGAGGGAAGGTAATAATGATGTGCCCTTCTTGCTTGACCGAGGTCAGGTGTCACTGTTGGGTGGAATGATGTTTTGAATATAGCTTTAGCTCGAGCGGTCCTGCATGCATGCATACATGCTGTCCTATATGATAGATGTCGTACGTATTATACGACAGGTTAGAAGGGAAATTGAATCATTTATATCCGGTTTATTCCACCATCATTTTATGGTCGCTATTTTCGTTCGTGCTTTATATCTTATAAATAAAAATGAACGTTTGTATTGTATTTTATGTGACTGTATGTATGCATCATCGAATAATTAAACATAACACTCTTGTATGGAATTATTTCCTTATTTCTGGAATAATTCAATCTTGAAATCCAAAAAATTGCACACATTTTCAAGGGCACAAATTTTCAAATGGATCGAGTCCCTGATACTCAAGACAGCTTATCCAACTATGCAGGGAAACCTATAAAATGACTGATATCAAGGTCAATGAGTAGCTATGGCAGATCTAGAGGCCTAGTACGCCCAATAAGAAGCAACAATGCTTTGGAATAACATTTGTGGAATAGTTCTTGTACTGCTGGGATTACATTTTATTGTAATGTTTTTATTTAATTGAGAAATTAATGCAAACCCGTGTAAAACTGCGTAAATCAGCTAGTTTTTTTTAAAGTAATAACAGCTATTTTAAGGACTTTTTGTGACAAATGGCTAGTTTTTTTTAACGTGATAACAGCTATTTTAAGGTCTTTTTGTGGCAAATGGCTTAAGAGCATGATCAGATTGTTTTTTTTTCTTAATGTTTATACAATAGGGAATATAAAGGGTTAATTGTTTAATGTAACATGTATTTATCTATTTATTTTATTCATTCTCCAATTGTTACAATGCGTTTGATATGGAAATTATCTCACAGTACCCTGAATAACTTACAAAATGCAGTGTTAGTGAGTATGTTTACTCTAGAGATTGACCAAGTTTTTATTGCAATAATCGAAAGCAATCGTCACCAATATTAATAGCGCATTTCCTGTGTGACGACATGACACAAAACTCCCGTTAAAAAGTGCGGCCAACTGTTTGTAGTAACGGTATTAAAAAAACAAAAACTTAGCAAACGGTGACACCTCTCCTGGCCCACCGACGGCTCCAGACTGGAAGCCGTCAAAGTTTGCCGGCAGTTTGCGTAACACTTTGGTGCCGTCATCCAGAGGGGACAAAGTCGTTAAAGTGATTATGTGATTTGTTCCAAACCTCTACTGTTCCCCCCCACTGTCATCGTCTTCATTCCGATGCAACTTACAGGCACGGCGTACGAACGAAACAGTACAAGAAAGGTTGAACGGAGCGACGTACGTGTACGTGTGTATCGATTTTTGGAGCATACCGAATAGGCCGACCAATGTCGAATTGCATTTGCTTCCGAGGTTCGGGTCTGCCCGGTCTCAAGTGGCTTATGGGAAGGTGATCTTTACCAGTGACCTCACACACTGCGCCGTGGTGGCTCGATTGCCGGGTAGACGCGTAAAAGTGGATCGATAGTAGTTCTTGTTATGATTCGGTGAAATTAGGAGGTCATTTCATTCACCTTTTCATCAATAGCTTGGACATTCGTAGAAGCGTGTAGAAGAAATTTCATAAACTCACTTTTAATGATAGAAAAAATATTAAATTAATAGTATTTCTATAAAATGAAGTTTTATATAATAAAAAAGTATCATAAAATGAAAAAATGTATATTTAGCGAGTCATTAGATGTTTATTGTTAGCAATGAATTATCCTTATCTCAGAAAAGAATTGAACTCCGCAAATGTAGAAAAAAAAACAATAGAAGAAAATATAATTATAAATTTAAAACACCGGAAATAACGTCGTTTTATTCCATGTTACAAATTAACCAAATGAGTTTAGTGACACTTACTTAAAGCCTCTCTCTATATTTATCTCTCTCTTTCTCTCTCCCTCTCTCTCACACACACAAACCCATATATACAACAGTTGACCTTCAACAAATGACCAGCAGAGAAGAGGAGTGGCAGTAATTAATTGTTTCATCAAAATATACCCGAAACACGCAAAACAGAAGCAGTACGACTGTTGTGCACAGAAATAGATACTGTTACAATGAGTAAGTAACAGCTCCCGTACCGGTACAATGCAATATCTGCACTTGGGTTATCATTCGTTTTACAGGGTTTTGCAGTATTTGGTGGGACAGCTCATTCACTCTTTCTTATGTGAAATTACCTTTATACGATGGGAATTTAACTCTATGGTACCCGTTTTGGACACGGGCTCCTTGGAAATTCCTATAGCATTTGTCCAAAAAGAGTGCAATAGAGTACTATGAGAATCCCTGAAAACCCCTGTAATTGTTGTTGGTGTTTTGTTATGCGTGCAATAAGCATTTCAATGTATTTTTGTTTATTTTCTTTGTTGCATACAATAACGTATTGCAAAATACTTTAAAATATGATATAATAAAAATATTATAATATAAGAAATACAATATAACTTTAGGTTAAAATTGAAATAATTGCCAAAAGTTTATTTTCTTTGTAAAAAAAATAGCTCAATTTACCAAACACCAGGCGTCTCCATGGAATCCTTTTACAAAAAAACACACACAAAAACAATATTCCTGTACTGCCGGATAGCTTTTCCGAACACACCTGCAACCGTACCGGGCGTCAGCAGCAACAGGGCGATAATGGTCCCGGTCATTATCGCCTACCAGATCGCCCAGGGCCCCCCCTAGAGCAGGCAAATCGAATGCTTGTCGATTTTCCAAAAGCCGCCACCACCCCGTGATACCACCGTCTGCCGGTGCCGGTGCCGCCCCTAGCTTTGTTTATGTTGGGATTTTATTTTTAACAAATTGCGTACATTTTATCATCAACCGAAGTGTTTTCCCCCTTTTTTATTATACCAGCAGCGTGCGTGCTGCGTACCGTTCGTGCAGCGGGCGTAACAAGTGCTCTCCGGGCGGAAGGGAAACGTTTAAACAAAACCAAAAATTTCACGAAACGGAAACACGATCCGGCGAAAAGTTTGCGCTATTTCGTGTGCGGGGAATTGCGGTGCACTCTTCGTTTTCTTTTTTTTTTTAACACGGTACTGCTTTTTCACTGGAACGGCGGACTGGTGCCTTTCGACCTTACCCGCCCTAATGCGGCTACGGAAGCCACCCATAAATCTTTCGCTTTATTGATCCGCTAGCCATAACGAATTTCGTGAGTTGATGTGTTGTTGATGAGTTTGATGGTGTTTTCCCACTCTTTCCCCCGTTCGGAAAGTGAAGTGGAAGGGAAGGAAGGATATGCCATGCAAAAAATGTGCACACTTTTTGACACAACTCCAAGTGTTCACAACCCGTTGGAATGTGTTACATTGGCTGGAAAGTGTCTGTATGTTTTCGCTCTTCCCGGTACGCGCGGGAGTGTGTTTTGTTTGTGCGACTTTCTGACCTTGAGATGCTTTTCTAATTTTGGACAGTTGCATATTTACGGCAACTTTTTCCATCGATCGCTCATTCAATTTTTTATCCAAAAATGTGTTTGTTGATGTAGTAAACGCTGTGGTAAATTTGTCTATTTGCAACATTTTAATATTGCAGGAAATATTTGTATGAGTGCTATTTAAAAAAAAATCATTTCTTGCTGCAGCGTTCTACTCCGTGCATAAAGCAATGGTTATTGATTAAACAAAGGGCTTAAATTTAAATTAAAATTTGCTATTGCGATACTAACCAAACACCAGTAGGTCAAGAACTTGGAGCGTCCACCGTACTCCGTCGGTCGCATCATCTTCGGCATGTCGAGATCATCCGGGATGTGGACGAAAAAGCGATCGAAGTAGATCGCGTACCCGTACTGCCCGAACGCGATCAGATGCCACGTGATGACGAAGGCGGGCAGCTTGTACAGTTGCACGCTAGACATTCTGTCCGCTTTATAATACCGTTTGCGTAATTACACGGTTGTTGATAGTAAAAAACACCTAACCACTTCAAAAAACAAAATAAAAAAAAACTCCGTTTCGTCGAAAAATATGGACAAGGAAACGTATCGCAGCAGCAGGGGCACAGCTGTTTGCGTGTCTGTTTGGACCAATGCTGCCCCGTCTGCTCGTTAGCTTGCGTATCTTTCCACTGCACTTGGCACTTACTACCAAACCAGGATACACCTACACGGAAGGGCAACAACGGCTCATTAGGAGCGTACAAAATAACATACAATTTGTTCACTTCCAGCACACACGCACGGAAAGTGGAGCTGATGTACGATTGTTTTTGTTCACTTTGACCACTTGCCACACGCAACCGTAAGATGAGGGAGAAACTGCGACCAGACAAAACGGGAAAAAAGGGGGAAACAATTTTCTCACTGTAACATAATTCCTTGTGCCGATGATGCGGTCACGGAATGCGGTTGGGTTGTTTTTTTTTTTATTTTCTCTCTTTCAAAAGGCCACAGAAACGTCTGCGCGGAAGTTCGGAAGATTCGAGGCACAGCCACACGGTGACGTTTGATTACTGACTGCTCCCCCCAAGTGAGCTGGGTCGGATGCAGCAGCAAAAGGATGTAAAGGAAAGCAAAGCAAGCTTTGTCTTAGTTTTCACTCTTTGTTTGTGTGCTGGGAGAGAGTATTATAAACTCTCTTGCAGTGCTTAATAGTAGGAATCTGCTTGCGTGTTGGTATTGGAGAGGGTGCTACACGTGCTTTAAGGTTGATGAGAAATGGATACACTTCACCAACTTCACTTTTATTTTATCACGTTTCAATGGGCACCTTTTGGGAATTGAAGTAAAATTAGGCCAGCAACAGAACTGCTGGCGTCAGCACACTTTCATAGAACACTCACGCTGCTTTCAACTTTCACCTAAAAACCCGTACGTATTATCGAGAACGAACACCACTGTCGACAGCACGCGAATGAATGAGCGTGATGTTGCGTGAACCACGCGCTGCCAGCTACACAGTTGGGAATGGTAGTGCACAGTGATGTGTGCGTGAGTGTTGGTTGCCATGAAAATGAAGAGCAAATGATATGAAAGAGAGAGAGAGCGAGTTTGAGAGAGGGAGATAAACAAAAAAAATGCGCAACCATTGCGCTCTTGCTGCGTGGAATGAAGTGATGGAGGCGCCCCGTACTTCCTTGATGGTCTCACATTTTTGAGAAGGTGAGCGAAGATGACACTTTTGCCATTAAATATACATATCGTGCGTGAGAAGGCAAGAGTGGAACAGCACTCAGCGCAGCTGTTGTGCAGTAGCGGCAGCAAATGAGAGAATTTTGGCCATAGCGCAGAACGGAGCGTGTATGTTCACGCGTTTACTCGCGTTTAGTGTGTTTCATATCTGATTGTATTTAAATTTTGTTTGTTTGATGGTTTATTTTTAAAACAATTAATGCAACAATGCATTGAAATATTTAATTATTTAATAAGAGAGAATAATGCACATTTTCTTAATCAGCTCTTATAGCTTGCCAATGTATTTAGTTGCTCATCAAATGTACTTATAAACGGGTGCTATCTTAAACTTTAAAGATTGTAGAAATTTAGTGAGATTTTGTTTCATCCCACCGAAGAAAGACACCTACATGCAAAAAGCTAAAAAACTAAAAAAATCGAGATTTTTTGAATTTATACTTTCTTCATTTCATAATCTCATACAAGCTGGTTCATTCCAGAGGCGTCAAACTCCCATTTTTGCTCATCTGGTGAAATCTTTCAATCTCTCTTATCGTCTATACTAGTGATGGTAAAAATGAAGTTTTCATCGGTATCGATTCCGGTTAGCTGCAAACTTTTCTGGAATTTATACCGGATAGTAGGTCCGGTACTAGTTTCCGAAATCGATTCCAGAATCGGCTCCGGAATTGGTTCCTGAATCCGCTCCGGAATCGGATCCGGATTCGGAATCGGTTCCGGAATCGAAATCGGATCCAGAATCATAATCGGTTCCGGAATCAGAATCTTTTCCGGAATTGGAATCGGTTCTGGAATCGGAATCGGTTTTGGAATCGAAATCGTCTCCGAAATCGGAATTCACTCCGAAATTAGAGACGTTTGGATCCAAAAATGCTACGTATTGATAGCTACAAAGAATCAAAATTTACTTCTAAACGATCCGTTTTCATAGAGATTCCCGGACTGATTTCGCTATTGAAATTTCTTATTTCAATTCAGGAACTGATTCTCATTCTGGAGCTAATTTCAATTCTGGAGTCAGTTCTGATTCTTTTACCGGTGATTTCCGGTAAAAGCTTCTCAATTCTTTCAATTCTTTTACAAATTGTGATTCCCAGGTTGATTCTGAGCCAAAGTCGATTTGGAGCCTATTCTAATTCGTAACCTATTCCGATTCCGGGATCGGCTCTGTAGTCATCTCCAGAATCGGCTCCAGAATCGGCTCCGGAATCGGCCCCGGAATCAGATTCGTATGCAGCATTGGAATCGGATTCGAAATTGATACCGAATACAGAATCGGAATCAGGTAGGTCCGATTCCTAGCTCCCACCACTAGTCTATACCATTTTTTACTAAGTTACTTTTTTGTATCGTATAAACCAAAAAATGTTTACTAAACATCATTTTTTTTCCTTATGAAGATTTCTTATAAATAAACTAGTAAATAATATTTGCCTAAAACGGTTATAAATCTGCGAGCTTACCAAATTCCAGTAGGTTAGAAATATGACCCGTCCCTTCAGCGGCAGTGGAAACTTTTCACTAGCGGCCAACAAGCTCCCGATTTCCTCCAACCCTGCCAGATGCTTATCGGTGTAGACATAATCGTAGTACATAGCAAACACTTCCGTTAGGAGCATTATGCTGTACGTGAGCCTACGTCGTGCTGTGGTTGTTTTGAAAGCTCTCAAACAGTCATCCACACTAAGATATCCTTCTTTGTACATTTTAAACGAGCAACAAAATGTATTCTTGCAATATAAAGTCGAACTAGTCAGGCGGTTCTGGAGTTTAGACGTTTTGATCGTCAAGGCAAAGCTCAACAACTGATCGTATGTATGGGAAGCTTTTCTCTTACTCAGTGGCAATATTGAAACCAGTTGCGTGAGTGCAATCTATTACGCTGCACTATGATGATGGTTGCATTTGTTTTGCCTTGAACCGTTGGATATCACCTGCACGCTGCCCGAGGCACGATCATTGCTCGATCAGTGCTTTAAAACGAGCAAGTTAAACGATTTTCAGCGGTTACAATGTCAACATAGCACTGTTAGATATTGAATCGTTGTATAGGTACAGTTTACAGGTATTTTGTGTCTAATATAACTATATTATATAATTATTTATTTTAAAATATTATTTAATTCGCTAAACATTAAAACCTTTTTATTGAGAACATTGACACTGTTTACCGTAAAACTATTATTATTATTATTATTATTATTATTATTATGCGAGTTTGTGCTCGCTACGCTTGAGAAAAGCCCATAGTGAAGAATAATTTCGTCATACGCCTCCCAGACGATTCTATCTTGCCACGCTTATCTATATGATTCATTTGCAGCACGAACGATGGAAGCCACGGACCGACTTTGCATCATTCCTCCGAGCGAGTGGACTGAACTTCGTGATCTCTATCGCCTCGACTGGCCGGAACATCATGTGGCCTACGCAACGGTCGACAACTTCATCCGGTGGTACGAAAAGGATAGTGGCATTAAAAATCTCACCATTTACTGTTTGAATGGCAGCTGGCGAGAGGATGGAACTTACTTAATAGTGGTACGTTACAGCTAACGAGCTACCGAGTTTTGTCGCGTATTTCACATTTTTGTTTCGTTTTGTATATATACTAGGATCGCTATCAACTGTTTGCATACAGTCTGGATCCAACGAACTGCGTACTGGAGAAAGCACTTCATCTGCTTGATTGGAGCGGCGGGCTTAAAGTGAGCTCCTTACTTTCGCGCCATCGGGCCCCAGTCATCAATGTGATCACCGCTAAACGTCTTGAGAAGGAGTACGACAGTGAAACGTTCCTGTACTACATGCCGAAAGCGGAATGCGATGCACTGCAGCTGTCCGTGCCGGAGGGTTTTGAGCTGAAAGCGCTAAGCGCGGATGACGCGTCCACAGCGAACGACGTCTGGCCCAACCGGCACCAGGGTTCGTTATTCTTGTTGCAGCGGCTGGCCGCCTGGAACCCGAACGCCGGACTGTACGAGTGTGCTACGGGTAAATTGGTGGCCTGGTGCTTCCGACTGCAGGCCGGTCCGCTCGGTGCACTGCAGGTCGACGAGGAGTACAAGCGGCGAGGCTTTGGAACGGTGGTTGCCATTGCGGTGGCCAAACAAATCGCCAATCTTGGGCAGGATTGCTTTGCATTGGTTAATGCGGCGAATGTACCGTCGAAGAAAATGTTTGAGCGCATTGGCTTTAAACACGACGGCGAAGCGTATTGGCTGAGAACTTTACCGACTGTGTCACGAGAATGGAAGGATTAGGAGAAAACTAGTTATCTCACGTATAGGAGAAAAAAAAAACTCATACATGATCAAATGTTTTGTAAAAGATCTTTAAAAATATGTCCCTGGAAATCATAAAAAATGGAATATATATATATATAATAAAATAAATGCAAAAATACGTTAAAATTCCGACAATGGTCAACATCACAGTTTTTCAGTACATGCGGACTCTACTGTTAGCGTAGCAAAACTAATGAGAACGTACTATCAGCTTTCACTATCTAGAGCCTCTCTTGTAAATAGTCGATTATCTCGCCGTGTGCTCTTAGTCTCATTCCTTTAGTTGAGCCTGTAGCGATGACTGACTGTGATCAACTGGTAGAAATACCTCCCAAAGACTGGATAGAGTTAAAACATCTGTTTGAACGCGATTGGCCGGAGCACGAGTTTGCCTACTATCTATTGGGAAATTACATATGCTGGAAGTCCAAGCACCATGAGCCAATAGACGTAAAATGCTACTCCTTAAATGGCAACTGGAGAGTAGACGGAACATTTGCACTACAGGTAAGTTGCAATAGATTAAAAGATCTAGGTATATTTTAATAAAAACCGCTCTATTCCATTTGTTTTAGGATGGTTTCGAGATTTATTTTTATTCAGCAGCTCAAGACGTCAACTGCACTACGTTGAAAAGACTGCTGTCTCAAATAAAATGGGAATCCTACCACGAAATCAGTATGGACTATCTTGAGAAGTACCATCCAGCGGTGGAGCAAATTATCGGCGACAGGGGTCTTACGGTGGCGAGCAGTAATTTAGCTAATTATTATTTCATGTCTAAAGAACAAGCGCTTGCACTGCCCTCGCCAGCTATCCCTGCTGGATTCGTGTTTGAAAGGTTGCAGTGGAAAGATTTGGACTACATCTACGCAAAGTGGCCGCTACGCAATCACATAAGCTACGAGGCAGGATATGGGCTGCTGAAACGGTTGATTCAGTTGAATGCAAATGTTGGTTTGTTCAACGACAAGGGTGTGCTTGTTTCGTGGTGCTTAACGTAAGTTGCATGGTACGCAAGAACTGTGTAAAAACTGAATACACATTATTTATAAAGTATGTATTTAATCCGTAGTGATCAAACCGGTGCCCATTCTGATCTACAAACTATGCCCGAACATTGCCGACACGGATACGGACGAATGGTTGTGGTGGAACTGGCGAAGAGATTAGCTTGTGTGGGATCGGATTCCAAAGCGTACGTTTTGCATGACAATCATAAATCGATCAAATTGTTCGATAGCGTTGGCTTTGCGAAGATACAAAATCTCCGTTGGGTGGTGGTGAATCCAACAGTGAAAAACTATTAGCAAATGAGATGTTTTATTAAACCTTCCTGGGTTATAAGTACGAAATTTAACTGTTCAACTTTTTAACTAATTCAACTATTCACTGCATTGAAAAATGTGTATGCACTTGATCTTCAAAACAAAATCGTAGACAATCTATACTGTGTGCTGTGAACCAGTAACAATATACAGGCAGTCCCCGAGATACGCAGTACCTGTTATACACGAATTCGGAGATACTCGATTTGACAGTTCGTTGCGCAAATTGTACTGTTTTGACACATAAATTGTCAAATGCAAACTAAATTCCCATTCGGTCGTATTTGAAAAATCGTTCAAAAATATTTTAAAAATCATTCTCATATCAAATAATCAAATTAGTGGCTGGAATTTATCACATCAAGCAAACTTGCACGAAAATTAGCAACATTTTTCCTGAAAATCATTAAATTCGAGTTATGCGGTTTCTGCTCGGTCAACATTAATAGCGTATCTCGGGGACAACCCGTGCAACTGTTTTAGTTATCGGACGAATTGTTGGCAAATTTGGTGAAACAGTTGATAAGATAACTAAAACAGCCCAATCGCTTGATAGGAACATAAACAGGTATGTACCTGTTTAAAGATTATTATTTTGCTTATTTATTGCTATATTATTGCAATGATGCAACTAATCAAATCAAAGAAGAAAATTTTAGAACAAATATGTAAAAACTGTGTTTTAGGAATACATTTAAAACATGACGATTATTGAATTAAGAAGATGAAACGATCGATTTCGTGACATTTTAATGTATTACATGACATTGAATTTGTATGAGCAATACTTAAAAGTTCATCATTTTAGATTAAAGAATAAAATATCTCACTTGCACGAATAATAAAGTGAATGTGTGTAACCATTTAGTTTAGTTTTGTTGAAAAATTATTCGACTATTGTCTTATAATGTCTTCAACATCACAATATTTTTTCATAAAAGCGATCAGCGTTGGGTTTAATAAATTAATTAGCGAAAGAACTAGCTGGAAATGCAACAGGAAACGGCCTAATGCATATCCGTTTGAAATATCATTCTCCTGTGAGTCACGTTCAATTGTTCCCCGGGTTATCCCGTTACGGTATCCAAGTACGATTACTTCCAAAGCTTTAACCCTATATTCATTGTTAAAACACACCCCCTTTTCGATACCCCGTTTCGCACAAATGGGAATCGCCGAACTGCCGAAGGTGGCACGACGATCAATGCTCCTCGCAACCACCTTGGCCCCAAACCGACCTGGTACATTGCTCTTCTTGTTTTCGTATTGGAAAAGCATGTTTCCCTGTATCTTATCGGCGTCTGCTTCCGGTATTTTATTCAGCAATCTTTGTTGTATCGATAGGCGCCAAAATGACTGATAGGAACCTATGTGTGTCGCTAGTATAAAAGGTGCTGCCTTGTAGCTTGTCAGACACATTCGACAGCAAAGTTGAACGACAAGCTTGTTGCAAAAAAATATTACCATGGCCAAGTTCATTGTCGCGTGCGTGTTTCTGGCAGTCGCCCTTTTCGGTCTGATCCATGGAGATCTTATCCTGGGCACGATCAACACGGGAGATCGTATTCTCTACTCGTAAGTATTTAGTCGTGCTTGATGCCATCACTAAAGAGGTCCCCTGTTTCCTATCCAAGGTTTAACGTTTTATCTCTCCCTAGACAAGTGACTGCCGCTCCCGGCATTCCCGGCGCGTTGGTTAGCCGCTATGTAAACTACACCGGCATCTACAACATCACGGCCATCCGCGCTTACGATCGCACGTTTAACCGTACTGGCCAGGCGCACGTGGTCGGCGGTGGACTGTACCAGCGCTTCGTCAGCATCGCCCTCCGGACACGATTCATCGGCAATCCGCTCGACTTCTTGGTGGAGATCTATGGACGATAAGTCATAGTCATAGTCACAAATAAAGCTACCGCGTACCTCAGCACCGAACTGTACCGATGTCCTCTGTTGCGCACCGACAAAGAGAAAATGCATTCACAAAAAAAAAACAACCAAACAGTACACTACACATAATTGCTGGCGGCGGCCCGGTGCAGCGCCGGTGATTGAAAACGGCTGTATAAGTGAGGGGTCGCGGTAGTTTACATAACTGTGATCCGGATCCCCAGTTCGCGAGTGATCGATTGATTAGGACCGTCTATTGAGATGATCTGTTTTTAATTCGCTTATCTCAGCAAGGCGGACCAACCATCGGGGAAGGCGGAACGATGGGCTTTTTAGGGCAACAATCCGCATGGCTTGCCTGCCTGCCTGCCGACTTGTTTGTGCTACATTATTGTATAATAACAACGTGCGAGCAATGCACGGTGGGAAGAAATAATTAATTTAATTAGCTTTTGCGTACAATTAAACCGAATAAATATTTACAACATAAACAAATGTGTCAGTTAAATAGTGTTTTCTATATCAATCTTAAAAGTTTATAATATTCTAGCAATTTGTATGTACTTGTTTGACCCAATATATATATTTTTAAACTTCATCTGCAAATCTTCTTAAATTCGAGTGTTGTAAACATTTTCTGTTTATATA
>KB667911.1:754129-769324 GCA_000349065.1 Anopheles quadriannulatus | reverse complement strand
AGCCCTCTATTCATTGTTAAAACACACCCCCTTTACGTTACCCCGTTTCGCACAAATGGGAATCGCCGAACTGCCGAAGGTGGCACGACGATCAACGCTCCTCGCAACCACCTTGGCCCCAAACCGACCTGGTACATTGCTCTTCTTGTTTTCGTATTGGAAAAGCATGTTTCGCTGTATCTTATCGGCGTCTGCTTCCGGTATTTTATTCAGCAATCTTTGTTGTATCGATAGGCGCCAAAATGACTGATAGGAACCTATGTGTCGCTAGTATAAAAGGTGCTGCCTTGTAGCTTGTCAGACACATTCGACAGCAAAGTTGAACGACAAGCTTGTTGCAAAAATATATTACCATGGCCAAGTTCATTGTCGCGTGCGTGTTTCTGGCAGTCGCCCTTTTCGGTCTGATCCATGGAGATCTTATCCTGGGCACGATCAACACGGGAGATCGTATTCTCTACTCGTAAGTATTTAGTCGTGCTTGATGCCATCACTAAAGAGGTCCCCTGTTTCCTATCCAAGGTTTAACGTTTTATCTCTCCCTAGACAAGTGACTGCCGCTCCCGGCATTCCCGGCGCGTTGGTTAGCCGCTATGTAAACTACACCGGCATCTACAACATCACGGCCATCCGCGCTTACGATCGCACGTTTAACCGTACTGGCCAGGCGCACGTGGTCGGCGGTGGCCAGTACCAGCGCTTCGTCAGCATCGCCCTCCGGACACGATTCATCGGCAATCCGCTCGACTTCTTGGTGGAGATCTATGGACGATAAGTCATAGTCATAGTCACAAATAAAGCTACCGCGTACCTCAGCACCGAACTGTACCGATGTCCTCTGTTGCGCACCGACAAAGAGAAAATGCATTCACAAAAAAAAAACAACCAAACAGTACACTACACATAATTGCTGGCGGCGGCCCGGTGCAGCGCCGGTGATTGAAAACGGCTGTATAAGTGAGGGGTCGCGGTAGTTTACATAACTGTGATCCGGATCCCCAGTTCGCGAGTGATCGATTGATTAGGACCGTCTATTGAGATGATCTGTTTTTAATTCGCTTATCTCAGCAAGGCGGACCAACCATCGGGGAAGGCGGAACGATGGGCTTTTTAGGGCAACAATCCGCATGGCTTGCCTGCCTGCCTGCCGACTTGTTTGTGCTACATTATTGTATAATAACAACGTGCGAGCAATGCACGGTGGGAAGAAATAATTAATTTAATTAGCTTTTGCGTACAATTAAACCGAATAAATATTTACAACATAAACAAATGTGTCAGTTAAATAGTGTTTTCTATATCAATCTTAAAAGTTTATAATATTCTAGCAATTTGTATGTACTTGTTTGACCCAATATATATATTTTTAAACTTCATCTGCAAATCTTCTTAAATTCGAATGTTGTAAACATTGTATGTTTATATATTATTTTGGAGATAATCTAATTATTTCTAGAAATATTCCCATTTAAAACTGCAGTATCTATTTGATTGATTTGTATGACTTTCTATTTTTTGTATATTATTTTCATTTGTTCTGTCCCTGGCGCAAATCCAATGGCCTGACAGTGTGTATCCAAAAATGCAGCTGTATTTCATTATTCCGAGGGAGGAACCCGCTTTCAGCAATCTACTACATAGAGGAAACTGCTATCAAAAGTGAAACATATGTCAAAGGCCTTAGTGCTATGCTTGACGCGAATCTGACACTTAAAGAGCATACTGTTGATGTCCTTGCTAGAAGAAAAACCGACTGCTTGGCCTCCTCTTCAGAACGACCAAAGAATTTCGTGATCCGGTATGCTTCAAAACTGTCTACTGCAGCATCGTTTGTCCGGTGCTAGAATATGCATCCGTGCTATGCAGCTCTACAACTGCTAAAAACTATTGTTCGGATTGAAGCTATTCAGTGCAATCCTACTGGCTATTCTCTACGCTTTCTACCCTGGCGCAACCGTGTCAATCTTCATCCTGTACTGCACAATGCCGTATTCTAAGCCTTGAGGCTCTTCTCGTAAGGAGACAAATCGTACAGTACCTTTTCATCTGATGATCTTCTCAACGGTGCCATCGACTCACCGTCTCTGTTATCCAGCTTCCTCACCTCAGCTTCGGTCCAGTGCTGGTCGATCAAACCCTATGATTCGTATGCCTCAATGCTTCAAGTTGAATGCTAGCTCCAATATTTTATACAGACTTTAAGCTCCATTTTGTACTACAGAAAGATTTTGTATTTTAGAATAAGCAATCTGCAAATGTTGCCGTGTGCCGTAAGAGCAAACAAGCATTGCCAATCACGCCGTGTCGGCATTTATGGAAGCGCACGGTAAACGGGCAGTGGCATATGGCAACAGCCGGGCAACAATTGAACGTGCCCCACGTCTTATCTCCAAACGTGCCCCACAATTGCATGGAAACGAATAGCGCTATTGTTTAGCCGGCCCCGTAGTAGTGTGTCAACTTTTGCTGAAGTAAGTTCGTTCGACTCACTCTCTCTCTCTCTCTGCGTGCGCATCATGTCACCCCAGGCTAGTAGCTTGGAGATCATCCCGCTGGAAGAATTGTGCGTGCTGCGTGATCTGTATCGCATCGAATGGCCAAAATATGCGTACACTTACTACACGCTGGATAACTGCTATCACTGGCGCACGTTGGCCCGGGACGGGGAGTTGCAAGTGTTTACCGATCCCTCACGTGATTGGAGAAGCACGGGAACATTCGTGCTGAGGGTGAGCTCTAACAAGAGGTGATCTTTTTGAATGTTGAAGTAACGGTGTACTGTTTCCCAGGATTGTAAGGAGCTATTCTTCTACACCCTTGAAGCAACGGCTGATGGGTTGGAGTGGATTCTTGGAAGAGTTATGAAGGATGGTGATGTAATCGTTAGTCTGGTGTACGATTCCCGTTTCCGAGAGCTGGTAGATCGGATCGTATGCTCGCTTTCCTTTGCAAAGGACAGTGATGAACGGATGGTATGCTACAGACAGATGACTCCCTGTGGGGATGTAGATGGCAATGAAGAGCAACTGCAAAGAGAGTATCGCTTTAGCCCGGTGAGCCCGGACGATAGTGAGATTGTGGAACAGCAGTGGGTACATAGTGATACCGTTTTTAGCAAACTGCCAACGCGTCTGATTAATCGTAATCCATCGTTGGGAGTGTACGACACTAAGGATCGTCTTGTTGCCTGGTGTTTGATGTGAGTATAAATGTATTTTCACTTAAAATGTTAAAGCTAATACCGTCCAGCGGTTCCCTTTCAGTGATCAGACGGGGTCGTTGGCCATTTTTCAAACGATGCCCGATCATCGCCGCAAAGGTTTGGGACGTGCTATAATCAAACGACTATCAGCGGAACTGCACGCAAAGGATCAGCTGCCCCAGGCGTACATCGTGGAAAGCAATGTGGCTTCACGCAGGCTGTTCGAACAGTTAGGATTCAGTGCTGTGGAACTGTGGTACTGGACAAAACTTCACAAACGCGAACCGTGACATATCTTCCACGCACCAAAGACACAAGAATCGATCACAACGACACTGACACTGCTTGAAAAACATACCCCGACACCAAGTTTTTAGGAAAATAAATCCGAACCGCATGCCTCATGCCTTTATTGCCTTGCGCAGCTCGCAACCATCGAACGTACCCTTCATGTTCTTCAGCCAGCTCGCCTCGCCGACCGCCCGGAAACCGAGCTTCTCGAACAGCTTGCGCGAGGCCACGTTGGTGCGCCGTACGCTCGCGTACGTACTGTACCCCTGTTCCGCTAGCCGCCGAGCGATCGCCTTTATGACGAGCGAACCGTACCCCTTGCGCTGGGACACCACACCCAGCAGCCCGAGCGCACCGTTCTGCGTCCGGATGCACCAGGCCAGCGGTTCCCGGACGCCCTCGCAGAACAGGCCCATCGAGACGTTCCAGCGGAGCAGCCGCTCGATGAAGTACTCGGTGCCGACCGATTTGTTCAGCCACTGGTTGTAGATGAAGGCGGCATAGTGGGGCGGGATGCGCTGGAGCGATAGACCCACCGGCAGATCGTATCGAAACCGGTGCGCCACCTGCTGCGGCAGGTGATAGATGAGATCGGCACTGTCGAACGCAATCTCGAGCCGATGCAACCGATACACCTCCAGCACGGTGGCACGGTACAGGCACATGTTCATCAGATAGCTGTGGTGCCAGTCGAGCAGCAGCAGCATACGCTTCAGCGTATCGCCGGTACTGTCAAGCGTGTACATAAACACATCCGTATGATCCTGTTGAGAAGGGCGTACGAGTACAACAGACTACTTTTGGTGGTTCAAGCGTAGGGGTTCTGGCAAAACTTACTATAATTATGTAGGTTCCTGTCTGTCGCCAGTGGCCGTTCAGGCTGTAGACAAGAAGCGTTGCACTGATCTGCGGATCGCGCTCGATCCACCGGATGTAGTTCTGCACGTTGTTGTAGGCAATTTCGTGCCGTGGCCAGTCCTTCCGGAAGAGATCGCGCAGCTGCTCCCAAGCGTTCGCCGGGATCCGGACGAGCGTGTCGTTCTGCATTGCTGATTTGTTTGAGGCGTACTAAATCACCGGCTTCCTCCCATGCCTGCCGTGCAATCGGCGATGTGCAAACAGTGCAGGGGACACACACAGTGTTGGGAATGGTTGTGTGTGTGTGTTTATTAGAGGCTGTTTTTAGGTGCACACGCACACACACACACTGGTTTGCTGGTTATTTGAGGAGTAGTAAGGTGCTGCAAAAACACAGCTGATAAGATTATTCAATATTATTTCGCATGCCGTTGCTGGAAGGATTGGCGATGAGGAGTTCGGGAGAATTTGTTTGGTTGTTTTTGCGGCCAGAGAAGATAGAGTGCGCTCGCTTTTGGGAGTCTGCCAGAAGCGGCTCAGCTGATGTTAACAGCTGCTGTGCGCTGTGTGTCCATGTGCGTCGGTTGTGTGTTGTTTGTTGCATGGTTACGAAGCCTTCTGCGGTGCAAAAGTCTGCCTTAGCGTGTATTGGGCAGCCGTAGTCAGCCTTGCTCGTAGGAGGTACGGTCAGTACGACGTTTGACGTTAGTGATGGGAAGAACCGCTCAGTAGCAGCGGGTGATTCAGTGTGAGTTAGAATGGTGATTTAACTTTATAACTCACTCTTTAACAGCCATAAAAATTGCCTTTGAGTGAGTTGCTAGTTGGCGCCAGGAATTTAACTATTTATCGTGAAATTTATTGTATGTAATGTAGTTCTAAATAAAGTGGAAAGTAGAATCACTTATAGATTTCATGCTAGGAAAATAATGTTTGAACACTTTCTTGATATTTCCTAAAGGGAATTGAACTTTGTGTGTTGGAAATTGAACTCTTTTTGGATAGACATATAAGAAATTCTTTTTGAATTATGAGTTCCTCTGAATATCTGTAATGCATTGTGAGTTGTGAGCTGAGGTTTTGAAGATAAATCTCAAAAAACTTTTTGTGATATTTGTAGTTGAACTCTACTTCTTCTTCTATACAGGCTTTCGAGACTTAATTCATTACCACACTGCCGGATAGTCAATCCTTGCAACGGAGGGAAGGTCCATTTCAACCCATGACGGGCATGTTATTGAGGCGTTTGAGTTTATGAACTTATTAACCACGACTCTAAAGTATGTTGTTACTTTTTAATTTACACAGTATTTGCAGTATTTTGATCATATAATAAGAATGATACATTCAATCAAGCTAGCATTTTTCGAAGGTAAACAACAGCATTCATAAAAGTGCATTAGCTTAATTTGCAAAAGTTTAATTTGACCATCTTATTTATTCGAACAACAAACGTTTCTGTTTTTATGAAATACCGAGCGCGGCCAAGTAAGGTTCAACGCTCCATTCGACAAACTTACGCTCGCGGTTACGGATCCAGTTAACATCCTTGATTGGCTTAAATCCCAGCCCACCAAACAGTGCCTTCGATGGTTCGTTTTCCACCAGAATGCTCGCGTACAGGTTTCGTCCCATTTCGGCCAGCTTTTTAGCGAACGCCATCACCACGAGCTTGCCGTACCCTTTGCGCTGTTCGATCACACCGAGCGATCCCATCACACCGGGCTGCGTTAACAAACACCATCCAAGTAGGTTACCCTGCTCATCGAACAGACCCATCGAAGGGTTCCAGCGCACTAGCCGCTCGATGGAAAACTCCGATCCTCTCTCACGATGGGGCCACAGGTCGGTAATAATTTTAGCATGGCGCGGTTCCAGCGAGCCAAGCCGAAGACCTGCCGGTACCGTCACGTTGAATTTCAAGGCTTCTTCCTTCGGCAGGAAGTACATCGTGTTTAGACGCCCAATCCCAACGCGCACGTTCAGCTTTTTAAACGTATCGAACAGTAACGCTTCATGCTCACACATCACGGCCACGTAGTAGTAGTCCCAGTCGACCAGTTCTAGGGCACGGCGCAATGTATCCAAAGACTCGTCCAGCGTGTACATGTACAAATCGATACGATCCTTTTTTTTGGTGGGACCGTAGGCAAACAAGAAAAAAAAATCTTAGCACCCATTGCGCCTAGCAACAACTTTACGCAACTGGTTAATGTAGCAACCAGGGGGACACGCATACTCACGATTATGACAAACGTTCCATTCTCCCGCCAACTGCCATTGAGACTGTACAGCACCAGGTCCTTAATTTTACGGTCGTGCTTTGACCAGTTAATATAATTTTGCACCAAATTGAACGCTATCTCATGGCGGGGCCAGTCTCGCTTGTACAGATCGCGCCACTCTTCCCAATCGCTACGCGGGATTTCTACCAAACGATCCTCTCCCATGGTGAGTCGGTGAAACACTGGCAACTCGGAAGGGCTCGTTCACCCGATGGTTGTAAAGCGTCTTGTGCATACTATTGTGAATTGTGTGATAAGATAGCGCTAAGCTTGTTGAACATATGCTGTTCAGTGTTTCTTTTTTCTGTCGTGTGCTTAATATGGCACTCATTAATTGTTCTGGAATAATTCGGGAATTGGAGCGTTAGTGATACAAACCGCTTCCTCATTGTTGCATAATTTTGATGTGGTTGATAAAAACCGATTAATTTTCGAGAAAAAATACAATGTTTCTATTGGTGGTTTTGAGAGAGCTACTTACCAATATTTCCATTCTGAATATTGAAATCTAATGTTTTGGAACTTGAAGTTAGAATTTTTTAAAAAATTAAATATGATCACTTTAAAAGATTTTCGCTTTAATAGTTGCATGATGGCCACTTTCATTTATAAAATATTACCCTATTTATAAAATATATACCCTTTTAAAAGTTTACAAGCGAACAAAGTGAGTTTATCGGTATTATTGTGGGTCGTGGTTGAACACTTTCATGGTTGGGCATAAGTTCGGTATCCTCGAAACATGTTCCTGCCATTTTATCCTGTTGGCCTTTACCACCGTCAAGACATCGGCTTCACCGTACAGCCAGGCGCGGATAAGGCGCTAAGGAAACTGGGTGATCACGAGGCCACAAGGCATCAGGTGGCCCCGAGAAAAGACCCGCTTCCCGCCACTGGTAAGATGTTTGCTACTTTATCGTTGAACTTCCCAATCATATTGTGAATCCCTCATACAGCGTCGACACTTAGCTTACATTCGTATGGCCGCGTGTTAATACGCCAATTCGTACATTTCAGCAAGCTCATAGTTCATCCTGCCTGAAGACACCGGAGAATGCGTAGCTCAAACACGCCTAAAGCGTTTGCATTCACCGTTCGGGGTAATCAGTGAGCGATATATCGAGTTTCGTGCGGTTACGAAGTCTTCTGTATCTAAGTAGCTGATGAAAATCGTAGTAGGCACAATTTCCCTTAAATAAGCGCCTCGGGATTCCGCTGCTTCTATCATGTGCCTATTTTACCTTCATTCCAGGAAAGAATAATTCCTCTACCACCTTGAGATTGTCGTCGTCAAATAATTTACTGCCATCCAATTGGACTCTATCAAGGGCGAGCCTCCGGCTAGTAACACCATAAGATAATGATATCGCTTGCAATTTCGGGGGTGGCTGAAGAGAACCAATCGTTCATAGAACGCATTTCTAGTCCGTCTAATGTGTATGTGGTCAGACACAACTCTACTTGTCTTGAATGAGAAGATATTAATTGCTTTTAGTAATACCTGATACTATTATTTTGTATTTAGTCTCGTTTCAGCTAGAAACTGTCTCAAGCAAGTGGATTCAAACTACATCGACATTAAATCCGTCTTTGATCGTATCCGTCTGATGGTCTTCAAATATTCTACCCTATATGCTGGACCATACGATTTACAATCCCACGGTCCATACGATGCTTGAACCCACGACGGGAATGTTTGTAAGGTGTGTTAGTTGACGACTTGTCACGGGATCGCCGCAATACAACGGTAATTGAACACATTCGATCGTAGTGGCACGTATTACGTATACGTATAGGTATACGATTCCAAGCTAGCTGCATGATACTTTACCGTAGCTGGAAACTTGTGTGATATCAATCCAATTCCATTCAAACCCGATCAATTTTAGGCAATGCAATATGCAATTAATGCAGTGAGCCAATTCAGTTTCTTCCAAAGCTATATTTTTTATTACAACGTCTTATTAGGGGAAAGGAGGTCCAACGATTGTAATTTTAGCGTTTCGTAATAGATGGATGAAGCCTAAGTAGAACTAATTTTAACAGACCGCAGTTGTGGAAATCTTGTTAAACCTTGGCGTGGTAATCTGCCTTGGGCGATGATCCGTTGAAACAAGATTTGCCTATTCATCACTTTCATTAAATCTTTTTGGCGATATAATAAAGATAAGAAAGATATACATTACAAAGCTAACATTTGGACTAGGTAAATAGTAGCAACGCGAACAGTGTGTAAGCTCATCTTCTGTTTTAGATCGGCTAAGGGTTGTTAGTTTGCTTGATTACTTACCCGGTTTTCTCATGTATAGCATATTACACCAAACGTTTAATTTTCACTGTGTATTTATTCTATCAACGATCATTTGTTTCTATGAAATACCAACCAGGGCCAAGTAAGGTTCAATGCTCCATTCGACAAACTTTCGCTCGCGGTTACGGATCCAGTTAATATCCTTGATTGGCTTAAATCCAAGCCCAGCGAACAGTGCCTTCGATGGTTCGTTTTCTACCAGAATGGTGGCGTACAGGTTTCGTCCCATTTCGGCCAGCTTTTTAGCAAACGCCATCACCACAAGCTTACCGTATCCTTTGCGCTGCTCGATCACACCGAGCGATGCCATCAAACCGGTTTGCATACACAAACACCATCCAAGCAGATTGCCCTGCTCATCGAACAGACCCATCGAAGGGTTCCAGCGCACTAATCGCTCGATAACAAACTCCGAGCCCGTCTCACGATGGGGCCACAGGTCGGTAATAATTTTAGCATGGCGCGGTTCGAGCGAGCCAAGCCGAAGACCTGCCGGTACCGTCACGTTGAATTTCAAGGCTTCTTCCTTGGACAGGAAGTACATTATATGTGGCCGTGCAATCCCAACGCGCACGTTCAGCTTTTTAAACGTATCGAACAGTAACGCTTCATGCTCGCACATCACGATGTAGTAGTAATCCCAGTCAACCAGTTCTAGAGCGCGGCGTAGTGTATCCAAAGACTCGTCCAGCGTGTACATGTGCAAATAATTGCGATCCTTTTTTCAGCGTTTGTTTTGATTCAACCGCAAGCAAACAAAAAATAACCGATCTTAATACTCGTTGAACCCAATAGTAACCTAGCACCTGGGCCTTGCGGATACTCACGATTATAACAAACGTTCCATTCTCCCGCCAACTGCCATTGAGACTGTACAGTACCAGGTCCTTGATTTTACGGTCGTGCTTCGACCAGTCGATGTAATTTTGCACCACATTAAATCCTATCTCATGGCGGGGCCAGTCTCGCTTGTACAGATCGCGCCACTCCTCCCAATCGCTTCGCGGGATTTCTACCAAACGATCCTTCTCCATGACCGGTCGGTTAGATACTGGCAAGTCGGATGGTCTCGTCCACCGGACGGTTGTAAAGACTGGAGTTCACCCTCATGTACGTAGTACAGAGTGTGATAAGATAGCGCTAAGTTTGCTGCACACGATGTTCTTCCAATGGTTGGTGTTAGTCTGTGCTTAGTGTACTCGTTAACCGTTTCACAGTAATTCGGCAATTACAAAATCGTTGGTAGTACAAACAATATCCTAGTTGTTGTACAATTTTGTCGATAAAAAAACAGCTTTTTTCACGTAAAAAATGCATTGTTCTTATTGGTGATAGCTAATAATAAATTAAGTACAGCGGAGAAACAAACAACGTAACAAAACTGATATGAGTCGAACGCATCCACCACAGATTGGCTGCATAATCCGATGGATGTCGATCTTCAGCTCCTAAACGAACACTCTCAGAAGCTACAGGATGATATGCGTGTTGCCATGGATACCTGCTCCCGCTCTTACCGCGGGACCGTGAAGGTCTAGGCCAAATTGAACCAAATAATCAAAACCAAACCCCGTCAACACACCGGTTTTACTGTCATTTTGCTATATTTGCCAAAGAACCACCTTCATCTCCAAATTGCACACCTTACAGTTCTAAATGTACACCTCCATTCTCAAGTTCCCCGCTCGTCTAACGTTGGTAAACATGTATATGTACAACATAGCAGTATCCCACCCTAGTACCCACTTCCGCCTCCCTAGCCCGAAGCCTAAAATAATAGGCCGCTCTATAAGCATAAGTAATAAACGTTCCGTACTGAAAGCACTTTCGATTTCGATTCCGATTCCCGCGCGTTCCCTCATTTACAGCTCGATGTCCTCCATATCGTCCGCTGGCGGTGTCGTCTGCGGTAACGGACTGGTTGGTATCTGTGGGTAACGTTATACGTTTAGTATTACAAACCGTACCAATCGGTTACTACGATCACATGGCTCAACCACGCATGCTACTGGCCGACGGGGGTTTTGTTTATATGCTTTTCCTTTTTTCCGTTCCCGGTGGAACGCATGATGAATAAATACGGGCTGAAATCGCTCCTCATCGCAGACTATCGTTTGGGCATGCTGATATACCGTGTTTGTTTTAGGTTTTGATTTACTTTAGTGCATAACCCCCCTTTCCACCCCTCCCCTTGCGAACTATTGAGTTTAGTAGCTTAGCAAAGGCTTATCGTGCGGCGCTATCTATCCTCGTGGGAATATTGGTTAAAGTTAGAGAGTATTTCGTTGTTGTTGTTGTTGTTGTCGTTGTTGGTGTTTGCAATCAGTTTGTTGATCAGTTTGGGGGAACCGTTTCGTTAGGATGTAAGCAGTAGTGAGTGGTTTGATTGGGAAGAAAATCAAGTAGTAAATTATTAGTTCATTCGATTGATCGTTCATCGCTCTACAGGGTTCAAATGCAACACAGGCACAAAAGGGCACCAAAAAGGAAATTGAACAGGAAATAGCAAAACAAGGACACAACATTAGGCTTAGTTCTGTACAGTTAATTTACAAAAAACTTTCGAATATTAAAAACAAATCTAGCGCCATGCGAAACGAGTATCATGTGTTAATCAGCTCAAACAAAAACAGTCAAAGGGATACGATGACAAAACACAGCCTACCCGGGTGATCGTATCACTACTGGTATCTTGTGTACTAAACAATGATAGTACTAGCACCAGTCACATTTACACCACCTTCGTCTACGGGTGTACATTGGGATAACACACCACACTACATACATTGGGAGTTTCTAGACGCGACACCACAGTACGGGAGACGTTCTGCCCACAAACAACGTACACTACACCAGTGCTAGTTTCGTTGCATTGCGCTTCACTGTTGGGACGATCTGCTTAGAAGCAAAACACATAGTAGTAGTAGTAGTTGTTGTTATAGTAGTAATAACAGTAGTAAATTGGGTATGGATTGGCAACTTGTTATAGGGTTATCTCTACTCTAAGGCGCACTCCTACAGTCTACTACGAGGGCGCACTACACTACTACTCAGCTTTGCTCTGGCGTTGGTTAAGATGATGCTTGTTAGGATGGCTACCGTTACGGTTAACGTCTAGGTTATTAGTGGTGGGCGCGGTACGCTTACTACTTGCATCCGATCTTACTTTGAAGCAGCGAATCCGGAAATGCTGGCACATTTCGCGCACCACCCCGGCACCGTAGTGAAGGTGCGCGATCGTTACGAACACGGTCAGCCCGTACAGCAGGTATCGTTCGATCTCGATGCTCAGCTCGGGCAGCCCGAGCGATGGGTACGGCAGGACGGAGAAGAGTGTAACGACGCACAGCAAGTTAAGCAGCCCGTTCCACAGATCGGCCCGGGTGTCCGACATTTGTGCTACGATGAGCCGACACTGGAGGAGAGAGGGGAGAGAACGTTTTCTGAACATGAATTACCGATTCGGCCCGGTCTAAGGAGCGAATTTACTTACACAAATGTTAGAGAACAGTGTGCCACACATTACAAAGTACAGCCTCGGTTCCATGTCGATAATACCATTGCGGGAGCACAGTACCCACAGGGTGCAGAGAATGAACAGGCTGCTGAGCGGTACGAGGGGTCGAATTGCTTCCCTGAATGATCGCATTTTACCCGTTTTGTCGCGATAAGATCTGTAAAATATGAAGAATGAAAGCACTGCTTAAAAGACCTCACCTTCGACGACTACGTTCAAACAATACCTACTTGTATACATTATAGATAATAATAGGATGACTAGTAATGACGGCTGAAATGTACAGTGTCAGCTCGAAGATGTGGCACGGTTTCATGCCAAACACCGGGATCTGCCAAAACTCAGCACCAAAAATACCGGTGATCGCTAGCGTGATCGAAACGCCCTGGAGGAGCAGAGAACGGAGTGAGTTTAGAAAGATCGTTCTACATACTAGCACACGGTTCACTGTAGTACCCTTCACTTACCCACATAACAAAATCGTAACCCCAGGGCAGGAACATTACACCGGTAAGGTACTTCTCCACATGCGGCAGGTAAAAGTTCATAAACACGTTCAGTGTAATGAAGAACATGCGTACCGGGGGCAGATCGGCTGCACCGAATATCGTAAACATGTAGATCGGTATGAGGACGGCCGAGTAGGAATCGAGACCATGGTCGAACAGTTCGCCCAGCGGTCCGCTGGTTCCGGTTCTGCGTGCCTGTTTGCCATCGATACCGTCTGTTGGAAAGAAAAGAAAACGGATTAAGACATTGCCTTTTGGCAAAGATTCATGAACACTTAATTACTACACGATTTTAGTACTACGATCAACTCTGGTAGGTTCAAGAATACAGAGTTTCTTGCCTTACCTGATATTTTAATAGTCATTTCTAGAATTTCGATTAACCGTAGTGTCTACGATCAAAAAAATACACGTTTTTCTACGACCGCGTACTCGGGTAGGAATTCCAGAAAAAAATTGTTATTGTTTAAGCAACAAGAAAGCTCAGTGTAAAGTGATAGATCGTATGCGTGGTCGTCGAGTACCGTTTTGCGGGAGGTCGGTTTTTACTGACCTGATCCTATGTGGAATGAAATGTTCGAAGCGGACTTATATAACCCGACTTTTGATCGTCCAGCCGATCATGGAATCCCGGAAAGGGTTTCCCTTACCGGAAACGTGGGAGCTTAGAGGTCTTACCATCTAGGATTATAATAAGTTCTGTATATCATGTATAGTACATCAGCTTTGATAAAAAATGCATCCAAATACGGCGAGTAGATCAAAAGGTACAAGCTTTAGTATCCGCAAAACTTTAATCCCCCATACAACAGGTATGGTCCTTCCCGGGCAGGTGGTCGTAGTTGTAATTGAAAATGGAAAAAAATTAAACAAAAATATTTTTGGTTTTACAACGAGATAATGTGAAACATAGTTCTCCAGACATTCTATGGATTTCAAGCATGTACGACTTTTTTACCAAAAGATATTTATAAATAAGCGAGCAAAACTGCCCGGGAAGGCGGTCATTGGCACTAGAGTTAATGATGTCTAGAGTTCCTACTTTGTTGGTAGTATTACATCATATTACATATAGTCAACAGTTACTTTGAACTGTATCAGCTTGCATTCGAACAGTTGAACATTCCAATTGGATTCCAAATGAGCCTTCCACTTTCAGTAACATAATGTTTACTTGCACTAAGTAAGAGCCAAGAAAGTCTCCCAGAACACCTGATCCCCTCTGTAAGTATTGCTCTTAATTTTGTTCTAAAACTAAGAGTTTTTTTAGAACTTTTCTTTACAACAGAATTGCACAAAATTTCTCGCCCAAAATTTGAGGAGTCGTCTAGAACCAGCATGCAATACATTTTTAGATCTCGTTGTAAAGCTCATAATTATTTAATATTTTTTTAATTACCATTCATTAAGATTGAAAGGAGTCGTTCTATATGTTGAATGTCTTAATGATTGTTTCAAGCTTTATAGCAATTCAAAGATTCATAATCATGATTTGATTATCATTTCTAAAGTAATTTCTAAGGTAAATGTTTTATAATAAGCCTGCTCCAAAGATTTATAAATCAAAGCACTATTTTAAACCAATCTTTCCAGTAATTGCATCTCCCGAAAATACTTACCTAAAGTGTAAGCTACGAAAAGATTGATTGCCGCCAGTATCCATACCCAGTCCGGTATGGGTATGGGAGTTTCTGTGGCCGCGCGGAAGTCGTAATCGTAGTACGCGATCAGGAAGAAGTTTACCACGGTCAGCAGAAAGCCGGTGAAGGTGAGTAGATTGGGCGCTATCCACCGGGGACAAAACAGGACCACCTTGTTCCAGAACGGGTGCATAACATACACACTAAGAATACTAGTATCGACGCAGTTGTACTAAAAAGATGAGGAAAGCAAAAAAATGAGGCGTTCAAAGATGTAAGAATAGTTTCTTATTTTATGTGGATGCTTCTTGGAAATTATCAGCCTTTTTTGTGTGTATTTCAATGACGATTTAAATTCTCTGACGATGCTCTCTATCAAACAGACCGTTGGCCCTCCCCGGAAGGTCACGCCACTAGCTGGCCACCGATAGTGGCGCCGATGGCGTCTGATTTATTCATAACTTTTGCCCTGCGTTTTTTTCTTTTTCCTACAAGAACCGCCCTTCTTCACGGTTCCTATCATTATTTGTCCAAACCAGCAAACAAGAGGGCATAGTAAAAGTATTATTTCCGTGTTCCATG
>KB667911.1:741762-754119 GCA_000349065.1 Anopheles quadriannulatus | reverse complement strand
AGGTATGGTCCTTCCCGGGCGGGTGGTCGTAGTTGTAATTGAAAATGGAAAAATATTAAAAAAAAATATTTTTGGTTTTACAACGAGATAATGTGAAACATAGTTCTCCAGGCATTCTATGAGTTTCAAGCATGTACGACTTTTTTACCAAAAGATATTTATAAATAAGCGAGCAAAACTACCCGGGAAGGCGGTCATTGGCACTAGAGTTAATGATGTCTAGAGTTCCTACTTTGTTGGTAGTATTACATCATATTACATATAGTCAACAGTTACTTTGAACTGTATCAGCTTGCATTCGAACAGTTGAACATTCCAATTGGATTCCAAATGAGCCTTCCACTTTCAGTAACATAATGTTTACTTGCACTAAGTAAGAGCCAAGAAAGTCTCCCAGAACACCTGATCCCCTCTGTAACTATTGCTCTTGATTTTGTTCTAAAACTTACAGTTTTTTTAGAACTTTTCTTTACAACAGAATTGCACAAAATTTCTCGCCCAAAATTTGAGGGGTCCTCTAGAACCAGCGTGTAACACATTTTAAGATCTCGTTGTAAAGCTCATGATTATTTAATATTTTTTTAATTACCATTCATTAAGATTGAAAGGAGTCGTTCTATATGTTGAATGTCTTAATGATTGTTTCAAGCTTTATAGCAATTCAAAGATTCATAATCATGATTTGATTATCATCTCTAAAGTAATTTCTAAGGTAAATGTTTTATAATAAGCCTGCTCCAAAGATTTATAAAGCAAAGCACTATTTTAAACCAATCTTTCCAGTAATTGCATCTCCCGAAAATACTTACCTAAAGTGTAAGCTACGAATAGATTGATTGCCGCCAGTATCCATACCCAGACCGGACTGGGTATGGGAGTTTCTGTGGCCGCGCGGAAATCGTAATCGTAGTACGCGATCAAGAAGAAGTTTACCACGGTCAGCAGAAAGCCGGTGAAGGTGAGTAGATTGGGCGCTATCCACCGGGGACAAAACAGGACCACCTTGTTCCAGAACGGGTGCATAACATACACACTAAGAATACTAGTATCGACGCAGTTGTACTAAAAAGATGAGGAAAGCAAAAAATGAGGCGTTCAAAGTTGTAAGAATAGTTTCTTATATTATGTGGATGCTTCTTGGAAATTATCAGCCTTTTTTGTGTGTATTTCAATGACGATTTAAATTCTCTGACGATGCTCTCTATCAAACAGACCGTTGGCCCTCCCCGGAAGGTCACGCCACTAGCTGGCCACCGATAGTGGCGCCAATGGCGTCTGATTTATTCATAACTTTTGCCCTGAGTTTTTTTCTTTTTCCTACAAGAACCGCCCTTCTTCACGGTTCCTATCATTATTTGTCCAAACCAGCAAACAAGAGGGCATAGTAAAAGTATTATTTCCGTGTTCCATGCTGTACTTCGTTCTGTTCTGCGTCTTGTACAACACAACACATTAACCGTGCGATTTAAACCGTTTGTCAATCATGCCGGCCACTCGGTCGACCAGAAAGAAAAGAAACAAGTTGTAAATAGGCGTCACAGTTCGCACGCTCAACGTTCCAACGCACACACATTCGGTTGATCGATCTGTTTCCCATTGTGCCGACAGTGTCGGATGATTGTTGTTCCCCTGCCAGTGGCAATCGATGGCCCCGCCAATCATGGGTCCCGGAGGGGGATTCAGGGAGGATTATCAATTGGGAAGGAGTTAGTACGGGGCCGTTCTGGAGTGCTGAGGAAATAGGGCATAGGTCGTACGGGGATGGTCATTATAGATGCCTCTGTTTGTAGCGCCGGTACGTTGGAAAGACGTTGGAAAGACGGGCGCAAGGAAACAATCAATGCTGAAGTCGTGTTCAGGGGCTTGGGCTTCCCGCTTGGTGTTGCTATGGTGTTTATGTTTCCTACTTTGATTTCATAGCTTTCCAATGGGCTTGTAACGGTTGCTGGAGCGGAAAGGGTGATATGGGAGCAAGAAATGCAATTTAAATATAAAACATAACAAAAGAGCATTAATAGCTTCATTATTCTGGTATCAAAATTACGATCCTGGGTGGTCATTTTTGCGTAGCAAAAATACAAGTGCCTGCCACCGATTGCAGCCGATTCTCCCAAGGAATGTGTACCGAATGAATGAAACAGACGGTCACTGCTGACCATTATCAGCTATTGCATCACTCAGCTTAGCTCGTTTAACTAACGTGCCTCGCATCTCGCATCTGTGTATTCTTGCGCACCGTGGCGTATGGCAATTGAGAGCACCACGAGTGCACTAAACTGACTTAGACTGGCTTCCAGAGTGGGGCGGTAATGAGAACAAGATAGAAAGAGAGAGAAAGAGAGAGAGTTCAAGCAACCTGCATCATCACCATGATCGTTCGCGATAAGGTCATCATCGTACTGTAAGGCCCCTGCCCTATGGGCCCGTGTCTTCCAAGGGCTCGTGACGATCGAAAGTGAAACTCTCCGGTTCGCCGCGTATCTTCGGTTGCTAGAATAAGGTCACGGTACGGTTTTGCAAAACAAGGCAGGGGAAAACAGTAACAATCGAGCTCATTGTTGTACGTTTCCACCGTGCTGCAGCGGTAAACAGTACCACAACGATGGGATGGCCCAGTTGTGCCGCCACTGTGTAACCGAGTTTACCGTGAAAAAAGTGTTCTAAATAACTGCACACGTGGAGCACCATGGTGTCCATGGTGGTGCTACAAAGTCATCGGTTTTTGTTTTATGTTTACCCAAGTCCAAACCAAGGCATTGGAAATAATTAACCAAAGCAGTTGATGAAACATGTGCTGTTAACGAAAAAAACAACCTCATGGTCGAATAGGGCACAACAAATTCGTAAATGGTTAAATTCACATCAAATTTCAACCCATTCTCGTTAGAAAGGCACGATGCTGGCTGGTGCTGCTGATATGCGGACTGCGCAGGGATCTAAATGCCGCTATCTACGCTCGCTACTGCTGCTGGTTCAAAGGCAATAAATAATACGATAACAAAGCCTGCCGCAGCAACCCTTCCGACTCGATAACACCGAAAAATAATAACTGAAACGAGTTTCTAATCGAATCGATTCCCGGATTGCGTCACAGCCCACAATCACACTTATCGCCAAGACCATTTACTGCATTCGATACAAATTAACCGTTGAATGTCGTACGATTGTGCATAAGAGAGTGGGATATTCCTGGGTGCAATCACACACACACACACACACACACACACACACACACACACACACACACACACACACACACACACACACACACCTCGTCTCTACTCTCTTTTGCGCTCCTTGTCTTCCTCATGCGCTCCTCACACGCTTGCCTAATCGTCACGCAATCCAGACAAGCGCGCGGACTGCTAGCTCATCTTTAGCAGACGTTGTACATGAGAAATGTTTTCGCGCATCATCGCCACAACTACACAGATGGCAATGTTGCTGCTCTGGTCTGGTTCTCCTCCTCACTGCAGTATCATCATCTCCAGATACTGGAGGGGCGGCGAGGGAATGAGTTATCCAATTCAAATTGTCCAGCACAACCACTTATCACATTCAGCTGAATAACAACAACAACACCACAAAGACACACACACACACACGTCCGGATACTGCGGAGACGGTTGTTAGCATATCTTCCCCGGGTCGTTTGCTTGCTCAGCGGAAGTACACCTACCTTGTACTTTTCGAACCCCTTGAGGTGGGCATCGTTGAGGTATTTAATCCCGATCATGATGATGATGATGATGGTGGCGTTGCGATCGTTAATCTTAAAAGCACAGAATTCAGAAGCACACACTGCTGAACAAAAACACGCGCACTTCTCACGTGTACTATAGACTATCTATCTAACCGGTGACGTTCACGCACGTTGCGATCGTAGCTGGCCGTCTCTGTGCCTCTGTGTTCTATCCGCTCAACGGTTTTGCGCTAAACTAACTTTCGCGTGCGACACGTTGCGTTTGCGCGGATTGGCGCAAGTGACGAACGATCCTCTCGACGAGCCGGCGGATGGAGCTGCCACTATCACACACTAATTACACTACACCGACACAACCGGCAAATGCCGTAATCAGCATCATACTGAGCTCGTTCGCTCGGTTTGCGCACACCAACCAGGCCGGGTATCAGGGCGCATCCAGGGCGCAAACGACTGGCCGGGATTACCGTAGCCGGGGACACGAGCACACAAACACATGTACCAACCGTAAGCGTGAGTGGGCTTTTTAATCCGTCATAAACCGCACGGGGTCACGGTAGATTTGGCGGGGTGCAGCAGCAGCAGCAACAGGGTGATAAGAACAATCGAGTACGCGGTCGCGCGCTCCCTTTTCGTCACCGCTCTGTCGCCCTTGATCGGGGATCGGATCGGAACCAATTCAACACACTATAGAGAGGTAGTAGTCGTAGTAGCGTTTTACGCTTTCTTAGATCGTACGAGAAATTCCGACGCACACAGACGCGAGCGCGAGAGGTGTTGTACTAAAAACCGACAAAGATCGTTCTCTGTGTCAATGGCACGGTACTAAGCACATGGTTTGCTTGCAACGGGTCAGGTCAGCCACTTCCAACCCCACCCTGCCGTCCGCGGTCGTTGTACGCCGCTTATCACAGTTCCGGGTGCAAGACCTTAGGCGATAGTGGTGGCCACTACGTGGTTCGATCTACGTTTCGATCGTTTTAGGTTTGTAAAATAATTGAAATTTACTACAAAATCGTTAGTAGCACCACAGACACACACACACACTCCACGAAAGAGAACAACCTGTTACAGCTGTTTGTACACAATGCTCTTCGCCACTGTCTCGCTTAATTAGCTTAGCTTGCAAAGCTTTCAAGAGGCTTCCCTCAACTACGGCCTTGCGGTTGTGTGGTATGAGGGCAACACAAAAAAGCATCACACGCGCCACAGACACAAACACTGAACAATTCCGACGACCCGGTTAGGGAAAAAAAACAACAACGACATCAACCCAACTCGAGTGGGAAAAAAAGGGCCCTCGGACGCGTTGCGAGGGCTTCCGCTTCACTCAACGGTTCGCTAACGAATGCGGGACCGCTGCGGAGCGTTTCGCTTACGATAAATAATCCCGACCCGGCTTCGTTCTGGTTCCGAGCTCGACCCGACTAGACGACGGTGATGGCGGCCGCCGGGCCTTTTGCATATAGGCCGCATGAGCCCCACTCCCCTCCCTGGGTTGCCTACCCCCGGACGGTTGGTACACTGGGTTGCACTTGTAGTTGTGTGCACACTCGCCTGCCCGGTAGAGAGGGATGAGCAGCTGATAAGAATCGTCAAGTATTAAGTGCGTATGTTCAAACACGATGAACGTCGTGCACCGTGCAGTGCAGGTTCTGCTTAACGAGGTGGAAGTGCAGTTTGTAAGCCGTTAGCATGAACTATGCCGAGGCGTTGTGGTGCGGCCCTTGCAGGCATGCACTGGTAAACGGATGAATTATTTGATTCATTTTGAAGTTTATTTATTCACTATCTGACTGACAATGTTCATTAAAATCAAATTGCGCACTGTTTTTGTTTATTTGAAATTCTTATTGCATTGTGCAATTATTTTGTTTTACTTTTTTCTATGTTTGATTTTATAATTAATCAGATGTATGTTAATAATTTATTTTAGTATAACTAGGTATAATAATTTTTAATAATAGTCAGTCTGTTTAATCTAGGAAACAACTTTTTAGGGAAAAATATGATTGTAGTGATTGCCGCAGGTTTTATGTTTTTTTTTTAAATTATTTCTTATTCTATGAGGATCCGAATGAAGAAGTATCGATTTATTCAAAAATATTTCCAACATTTAACGAGTGTGTTTTAAGGGTACGACATGACCTTTAAGCCCTTGAAATAAAAAAAACTTATGGTTTTGATAAATTAATTATAATTTAAATCTCGATGGAATACAAAAAAACACTTAAATAATACCAACCGTACTTGGAAGGCAATTTTTTTTTAGAACGAGCAAAGTTTGTGTTAGAACAAGTTATCGTAGAATTAATTAGTAAAATTAAAAACACTCATAAACTGGAGAAATCCGGATTTTTAGACTTGCAGTTTTTGGTGTTGCTGTTTGGCCAGATGAGGATCGAACCACGTCCTGTCTTGCACGTACTGACGGGACTACCATCGGATTACCCTCCTTCTTCTATGTAGTCATACTGGCTATTGTACAGGCTTGCCAGACTTATCAGTACTAAGCAAATGGATTATCGAGTCCTTGCTACAAAGGGGTAAGTCCGGATGGGAATTGATTCCATCGATTCTTGTAAAAGTATGCCCATTGATCGAATAGACCAACGAGATAGTCCGTATGATTTAGATTCAATCGTAATATGTTGACGCTCAAACGTCTTTATTAATAAACAATTAATGATTTAGGACACCAAGACGGAATTAAGGAGAATGTTGAGGTTGGTGAGATGCTTCAACCCAAACTTATACAGATTTCGTTGTGTTATTAAACAGCTCTTCGATTTTAGTCACATTTTATTGTGTCCAATAATTACATTCACAAATTGAGTTACAGTTTTATTTTACCTTATCTTAACTTTAGGAAGGCGCACCTTCATATAATCAGTTTGCATCCAGATTGTTCGACTGTCTTGTGCACATTATTTGTGCGAATTCTTATCCATGTTGATCATCCTTGCTTCCTTCGCTCCTTTTTACAGCACCTTCGTAGTCGTGGTAGCTGTCAGACCTTCCTGTTCCAGGCGTGCAAGCATGGGCCGGTAAATATCCGCCGAGAACGGAAGCACCACTCCGCGCTGCTGGATCTCACCTAAAACGAACGAGAGGCACAAAGATAAGAAAGAAAAAAAAGGTTAGTTTTGGCTTCCTTAGCCGGAAGTGTGAGAGACAGCCCTACCATCGATAATCATTTTCGCTGCAATCGCTGCCGGAAATCCGACCGTTTTGGCCATCGCCGAGTGACCACCCGTGGAGGCAGGCTGGCCGTACACGACGAAGTTGATGCCACGCTCCTCCCGGCGTCCGTCGCTCCAGCGAATTCCAACGTCGTGACGTAGAATGATTAGGTCACGTTCAGTGTCCTCTGCAAAGGAAGATGTAGGTTACATTTTGAAAGAGAGCGTTACGAAATCAGTGGAGTTCGTTTTTGAGTGTCCTTACCAAAGGCCAGCTTCTTCGATAGATAGTAGCTAAGCGTATCCAACGGCGAACCCATCTTTACTACGGGCACATTGTCCAGCAGGCCCAGCTCCTCCAAACCCTCGATCGTGCCAACACGCTCCGCCAGCCTGTGCTTGAGGTTCTCAATGAAAATGTCCGCATCGGCCAGTCCGAGCATGTTCACCACCAGCTGTCTCCAGGTAAGCTCCGGTCCGTGGGGATGCAACAGTGGATGGGGGTTGGGATCGATCAGTCCGAGCAGCTGCATCGGTTTGATCGTGTCCGAGAAGCCCTTGTACCGGATCGTACCCCTCAGCAGCGTGTTGATGTTCGTCAGCCCGTACAGCGATTGGTACTTGGTCGAATCGCGGTTCGGGAAGCCTTCGAGCGCAAAGCCGGGCAGGAACTCGAGCTCCCGTGGCGCCGACATAAGCTCACCACCACCGGAAATTTCCACCACCTGTCCCTTGCTCAGATACTTGGCGGCGGACAGCGTGTTCAGAAGGACGCCGCGCGGAGACCACGAGAACTTATACCGCAGCGGATTGTTGGAATGTTCGGGCGCTGGAAGTCCACCACAGAAGCTGACGAACGATTCAACTACACCGCCATTTTCCTGCACGTCCTTTATGCACTCCAGTGCGAGCAGATGATCGATGCCCGGATCAAGTCCAACCTCGTTCATGATCGTTACACCAGCGTCTTGAGCGGCACTGTGCAGCGCACTGATGTCATCATTCACGTAGCTAGCCGTCACGAGATGTGTTTTCCCAGCGATACAGTGCTTCGCAATGACACTGTGCAGGGAGTATGGTAGCAGCGACACCACCACATCACTCTCCTCGCACAAGTTCTGCAGGTTGGCACTTTCGTCCTGCACGTTAACGTACACCGACTCAACGCCCTGGTACCGGTGGGCCAACCGATCCGCTTCCTCCTTGTACTGCGACGCCACCTTAATACTGACGTTGGACTCCCGGTGCAGATACTCCACCAGCGGGGCCGACACGAAACCAGCACCAAGCACCAGCACTCGCTTCTTACCCTCGTACGATCCTTCCGTCTTGTGGCGCGATCGGTTGTTCATCTCCCGCAGCTCGTTAATGTACTCGAAGCCCGGCGTTAGGTTGCCATTACTGCAGATGATCGCACCCTCCACGGGCTGGCAGAAGTTGTGCTCCTCCAGCGGTCTGGACGCGTCACTCTGCAGTATGTCCAGCGCGTACGGGTAGAGCAGATCGCCAAAGAAATCGGTCGCTTCGCGTGGCAGCTGCGTCGGCATGTTGTCGATCGAGCAGACGAGCACTCCCGGACCCTTGAAGCTTTTCTGATCCTTGTTACGATCCGCATCGTACAGGCAGAAGGGCGTATCGATCGTTGTACACTCGTTCATGAACTCGATCGAGCCACCCGGATCGGCCGAAATATCGCAGATCGCCAGCATTCGATGGGGCAGCGCGGGTGATCCTCGGCTCGTCGGTAGCCAGGGTGTGTTGGCCGGTCGGAGCAAATTCTTCGCGTCCGGGATGGTGATCAGCTTCGGTGCACCCACCGCCCAGTAGATACCGTTCACAATGACCGATGCGTATGGGGCAATGTTTTTGCTGAAGGTGGACACGTACCGCTCCGGGTACTGGTCGTACTCCACGGGATCAAACTTGCCACCCTCGCGACGCTCAAGATGATCCGAGCGGCTCACCTCACAGCCGTACAGTTTGTTAGTGGATCCGTGTTCGGCCACCTTGCGCAGCATCTCCGGCGGTACAAACTCTACCGGCAGTTCCTGGAACACTTCCTGTGCACCTTGCGACACGTTACCGGAACCGGTGAAAATGAACGTGAGCGGTCCGATCGATTTGGGCATCATGCCGAGTGATATTTCATACCCACAGTCTCGAACGGCCTGTCGGGCCATCGAAGAGTTACGATAGTTGTGAGCAGGACCAACGTGCTGTAAAGCAGAGAAAGTTGATTAACGCGTGATAATAGACACTCTAAAGACAACTGTAGAAGAGATCATACCATAAAAGGGGTATGATGTCCCAGTGCTAACAGACGCAAACCGAGCCCGTGCAAGATGTTCACCATACCGGCCACGCCGGCGTACTTGCCAAAGGCTACCAGTCGTTGTCCATTACGATCCATAAGCTTCTCGTAGTCGATTAGCCGAATATTCTTCTCCAGACATGCGTCCAACAGGGGCATGTTCGATTCCTGTGCCTTGATCGTGTGCGAAAAGAAGCAGTAGGTTTTCTGGGGAATCAGAGCATCTACCGGGACCTGCTTTACGCCAAAGATGACAGAAGCTTCGCTAATGTCTTCCTGAACGGTGGCACCAGCATTCAGATAAGCCTGTGAAAGAAAGTTTTGAAGAATGGTTTGTATTGCCTGCTACTTCATCATCATTGGATCTTTTCTCCAATTATTGAATTGGATTTCATCACTTTCTCCATTTGTTTGTTTGGGTTTTTGAAACCTAATAGCATCAAATGTTATGGAGTCTTCAGATGTACTATATAAAACGTGGAAACTATTAGCTTAAAACTTAATATTAGTTTCTTGAGTTGAGTTGCTGTTAATGGGGATAAATATGTAGGTAATATACAGCATTTCACTTCTCAGATTATTAGATCTTTTTAGATATTATTCTAAATTTTAATTTTATTTAATTATGATGTAGAATTGAAGCATAAGTCAAAAAAGAAACAAATTGATGAAATTGATTAAAATTATCACGCTTTAACCGACTCAATAGACTACGATCATATGAAACGATCATATCTTTCCCTTAAGCTTGTTTTGAGCATTATTGTGTAAACATATTAATTCATGCTTCCAATTAAATGAGTTGTTTTGACCGTTTCAGTTCAACTACGCCTCATTAATAAACCCTCTACCTTCCAAAACAGAAATTCCAACAACCCTTCCATACTCCCAGCCCAGCTGACAGTAATCTATAAGCGTGTGCCATTGATAGGAATCGCGGTTTTCCACCATTCGTCATTCAATCTACCACCATTCATTGAGAGGCCGTACAAACCGAACTCTGTGGCCTGCTGCTACATCAGGGAGGGTCGAAGCAAAGCGAAGAAAAACAAAAACACAACTCTCGGAGGGTGTGTACAACAGCGCCATCAGCGCATCAAAACCAGCTTATCAGCACTATGTAGGCTCTGCCCATGGGCTAGCGTAGATCACGCCAGCCGCCCTACTGCCGCCAGTATCTACACACAGTATCTCTCCCTGGGCAATAGCTGGATGGCTCGGTTGACAAGCGACCTCCGCTATCCTTATCGGCGGCATGTGCTATATCACGCTTAATCAAATTGCAATAACAACAAGCATGGCTTGAAATGATAGGTCGATATTGCGCCGATGATACGGTTTCAAGTGTCCAATCGTAAGTAACTGGCAACAGATAGTAATTACAACAGTAGGCGACGTGGGAAACAAAGTAGCAACTAGCGGTGGGCCAAGCTGCTCACGTGCTTTACTACGCTGCGTAAAAGCAGCGCAATGGAATCAACTGCCACACACTGCAGCACTCAGCCTATCATCAACTCTGGTCTTAGTCGTCCCAGGGGGTATGGACAGAGTGGACAAACAGACATGCAAAAGCCAACAATTGCAGCAAATCGCTTGCTTATCGGAACGGTCTTGCCTCTGACGGCGAGTGAGGTTGTCTTGCGCGTACCAAGGTGGGCGGCAAAGATGAAGACACACGCAAGGACGCAAGCATCAACGGCAGCGAGAACTACAAAATTCCTCCTCCGTGCACGTCACTATCTCGCTCGCAGCCAGTGTTCTGGCGCGAGTGTCCGGAGGCTTAAGCGGTGATAAGACCAAATGTGTTGACCACAGTTTACGTCCAATGGAAAAGTTTGTGCATGAGTAGTAGTTGTTGCTGCTGCTGCTGGTTTCAATTGGTTGCTGAAGCTGTTCAATCGTGTCGCGATCTTCAACTTAAATTACTCAACCCATTAAGATAAGGGGCACGCAGAAACGTTGGCGCATCACAGTTTGCTGCTCCTGATACAGCCCAATCCTTGGTAACAGTGTGTAGATGCGATGTAATGATACGTTCCTATTCAGACCACCAGTGAGCTGGGAGCGATAGACACCGCGTGAGGACACTTACCTGCATTGGGTAGGCTCGCCTGTTCGATGGCTGCACTATCACCTTGACGCCCTGCTTGATGAGTTTTTTCACGTTCGCGGGTGAAAACGAGGCTCGACGTTCCCATACTGATTGATCTTCACGTCGCAGAGCGATCACTTTTCCAGTCTGGGGAAAGGAAACGAAATAGACACGAGTAGTAGCAACTTTAGTAGGCCACACTAACTACACTTTAGCTACAAAAAATGCGTGCTGTACAATCCTCTAAACGCCCCTAGTGGACCTCTATTTGCCTATCAGATTGGTCTGGTCACACAGTACGTATCAGAGCAGGAGACAGAGTGGTTGCTTACATGTTTGCCACGAGTAAAGTGTCGTGCTGATAAGTGTTCACTACATTTTAAAATACGAAACATCTTAGCGGTTCGGCGGTTGGAGTAGGACTGACGACGCCTGGCAGCTGAGCTGAAGGCTCCGCCGTATCAGGGAATACCGGAGGCGCAGCGTGTGAGATGATGATAGAGCATGGAGAGCACTCTGGAGAATCGGGCATTATTGATAGTCTTTCGAGATTTGCACCGAGCCGGGTACTCGGACATCTTGGGCTGCAACCATGCTGTTGCGTACGAGCAAAGGGGCCACAAGGCTAGCGCTGCCTGGGCCTGGCTTAGGAATAATGCATTGATAAGAAAAGCCGGCCCGTCAAAATTGCACTTGAAAATGGTTTGCTATTGTGTGTAGCTGGCGACGGTGTAAAGTTTGCGTGAACAATGTGGAACAATTTGACTTTAAATGTTTTTATCTTTTAAACTGACATATGTTGTGATAACAAATATTGAATTAATTGTTTCAAAAGGCAATTCAAGATTCGAATCGAAAATAAGGTTTGCGATCTAAACCCTGGATGGCAGTGGCTTGGTTAGCTTTATGGGAGCTTGTTAAGATTATGTGGGATGATTCTTTACCATTAACACCATCCTTCATAATTCATTTCGCACTTTATTTGCTTCTGTTCTTTAGAATTTACATAATGTTTCACCTTCCCAACTGCCAGTGTCTAATTGATTTACCCACAGCAGGATAGTCAGTC
>KB667911.1:699784-738928 GCA_000349065.1 Anopheles quadriannulatus | reverse complement strand
TAGATTGGACCGTCTCTTCGTAGTACTATTCAGCAGTATGGTACTGAATGTATCTCGATAGCCTTTATGTCTGCGTCCGGCATGTCCGCGTACGACGCTACCCTAACTAGAGAAGCAATAGTAAAACAAAACAAAATATTACTCAAAAAGAATAATAATAAATTCACCAACATTTTTGTCAGCGGAGAACAAATGTCGGTGCAAAAATGCTACCCACCGTGCAGCTGCCAGCACTGCTGTCAACGCACGGACCGAACCATCGCTCGCGGGCAGTCCACTGTGCGCGCCTCGACCAATCAGCGAGCACCACAAATTCCACACTATACAAACATTCGGAAACCAAACCCCGAAGCAAATAAAGCGACCCCGTCTGGTGTGCAATGGCCTCGTCAGATCCGCTGAACGAGTAACTTTCTCAATTTTGTTATCAACGCGAAACGAGAAGAAAGTGCTGCGACCGTTTTGCTACACGCAAAATATAATACCGCCCTGCGCCGCCTCTACACACCTTTTCCTGGTCGTCGGTTTGTGTCGTCGTCCCCGGGTGTGGTGTGAGAAAGGATCGGAAAATCGGATTTTCATCCGTGTTGTTGTTTTTTGTTGTTGCGCGTTTGCATTTGGTACGTTTTTTTCCTACCCCAGGCCAAACAGTGGAGTGGTATTTGCACCAAGTCCAATCGGAAGAAGTGCGTGAGAGTAGGTGCGTGTGTGTGCATCGGTCGTCGTGTGGCTAGATGTGAGTTTGTTGTTTATTACGGTGCAATTGAAACAATCGCAGTGTGCGGAGCGACAAAGTGTCAAGGAAAATCGTCGGAATTGGATTCCGACCTAAGCGTCCGTGCGAAACGACTGTGTGTGTGTGTGTGCGCGAGTTTTTACCTCGAACTTTTGCGTCGGTCACAGGGCTGACCGTGGCATACAGCAGGAAGTGACCGAGTGTGTCTGTGGCGCCTCTGTGTGCCCTGTGCACGCGCGTCCGTGTGCGTTTGTGTAATTAAAGTTCACCCCTGCAGTCGTCGGGGCGGTTCGTAAAACTTGCTGCAGCGCACCGTGCCCCGTAGCAGCAGCAGTCGATCGAAATTGTAGTGCGAAAAGAAACGGGCGAGGAGGGGACAGAGCAACTCTCCATCGAAACTTTGTTTTGGTTTTCTAAATTTAGCCACCAGCTAGCTAAGCGTTGCGCTCATCTCATTTCTTTTGCCTGCCGAGCGAGGCCAAAATATTGGCAAACTCAACAGCCGAGGACGATTGCATTTTGCATAAAGAAAAAAAAAACAAAAGTCCCCCCAAGAAAAAGGCAGCAAAGTCCCGACTACGCAATCATAACAACCAGACCTTGGACGGAGGGTGTTGGTGGTGGTGCAATAGATTCATTTCGTTTCGGAAGTCGGCGACAGCAGAAGCAGGCAGCAGCGAGTGTGTCTCTCTAATCAGCAACTGCTCGCCGAACACACAAACACACGGAACGAGGCAGTAATAGACAAACGAACACAGACAACGGGGCTCGTCAACATCAGCAAACGGCACGGAATACCCTGCTACGACGACCCTTGTGGACCTCGAGTTTTGTTTCGGGAGGTTTCCATATATTTTTTACCATCGGTACTCCTCCCTCGTCCGAACAGAATCGTCCCAAAAACAAAACGAAAAACACACACACAACAACAACAGCAAGATAGAGGTTCTCCCCGCAGTGTGGCATCGTGAAATAACAACAAAACAGCTGTAGTGGTGTGGATACAGTGCTCGCGAGCGTTTGTGTAAAGTTTTACAATACATCTCATCAGATTCTGCCAACACGAACGACAGGAACCATCTGTGCGCCGACCAGTTGGAAAGGTTCTGCCCCGGGGTGGAGTGTTGTCGCATTAATTCTCCTGCACAGCGTAGACACGTCCGCGTCTCAGCAACCAGAGATCCCAATATACGCACCGTGCAGTGGAACAATCATCTTCGTCATCGTCGCTTGCTGCGTGTTTTAAAGTTGAAGGAATAAAACCGGAGACACCACCAACTACCGTCAACAAACACAGCCACAACATGGATGTAACGCTGATCGTAAAGGCGTCCAATCAGCAGTGTGAGGACCTGACCATCAAATGCGAACCATCCTGGACGATTCGCCGGCTGAAGGGCCATCTGACGGAGGTGTACCCAGGCAAGCCGGTAAGTGAGAATGGGGCCAGACAGACGGACGGCCAGTTCCCCGCCAGTCGACCTTTTGTTTTCATTTGCTCAATCATCTCACAATCGCCTCCCGCCTAACCAGGGCAAAAGAACAATCCTTTTTGGTGGGAAATTGCTTTCTTTTTTGTTGTTGTTGTTCTTGTAGCACAAATGGCACAAATCGATTTTCCCTAAAAAGGCCACAACAGCGACAGTACGACCCGGGTGGTGTCGTCTCTCAACGGCAGCCAGTTAATGAAAGGATGATTCACAGACCCCAGCGCACACCAGCGTATCGATTACCGTTGGCGACGACGGCGGGTACACGTGACAAATTGCTGGACTCATACACGTATCCGGCGACCGGCGACCGGGACTGTCCCGTATGTGAGAACGGGCTTAATTAACGGCTAATGATGCAAAAGGGGGAAGAAATGCTGTAAACTGGAGGGATGACCGGTTCGATTTTGTCTTGAACAAACGGCGGTCACCTTCGACACACACACCCACAAACGCTAACGGGCCCGACCAGCCCACACAGCGGACATTGTTTGGACACGTGTAATCACACAGTACAGAACAGAAAAAAAACCAGCTGTACAGATTTAATGCTTTGTGTGTGTGTTTGTCTGTCTGTGTGTGGATATTTTGTTTTTATTTTTTGCTCTCCTTACTTCTTGTCTCAACAGCACAGACGGTAATTTAAACTGCAGCGAGAAGATTCTAGCATATCGATCGACACAGGAATGAATGCGTAATTTGAAGATCGCTTCGCGGCCCCGCGCACGCTACATTTATTTACTTTTCAAAGCAATGGCGCACAGTTTTATTGCATCATTCGTCGCCAGCAAGAGCATCCCTGTGCCAGTGACAAATGGTATTTGATTTTTTATATCTCTTCCGTTGGCAAGTTTTTTGCTACTGTTTGGGAGGAATTGCCATAAACTTCTCCAGCAAAACAGTCTCAAACTTTGGCAGAAAGGCAGAGATAGATTGGGACACGTCATTGTTTTGTAAATCGATTATTGTACCAACAACCGCAGCAACTCGGATGGCATGGCATGGGGAAATAGTTCATTCTTGGTACGTGATGGAATGCAAAAACGGACGAAAAGTGTTTTCCATTTCTTGTTTTATTAATCAAACTTTTACGATTTGTTGTAATATTATTATTTTTTGCATCTTCTGTATACTTCCATTGCCATTTCAAGTATGTGTAATTGCAATTGTGCGAAATCTGAACTGTGTGTGTATATGTAAGGGTGGAAATTCCCCCAACACAGTACAGTCTTTGTTTGATGATAATTAAATCGATCTGTGGCGAGAGATAGTGCTAATCTCTGTTTTTCCTGAATTTTTTTTAGCACTGTTTCTAGTGTTTGTACACAAGCTGCTTAGCTGCGGTCGTGCCAACTTACCGGACGGCTTGAGTTGTGTGTTTACATTGTTGTGGGAGTTACGAAATTATTATTATTATTTTTAAATTAAATTACAGCAATTACATTATTGATCAAGCTTAATAATACAGGGTTTTCCAGGAGTACTCATAGCTGTGGGACACTTTAATGGCTCCTTCTTATGTGAAATAAAGTTAATGTAATGGGAATTGCATTCTATAGCAATCTTGTTGGACAAATCCAACAGGAATTTTCAAAGAGGGTGCCATAGAGTACAATTTCCATCATATGTAGTTCACTTCCCAACAAGAAAGAGTCAAGGAAGTGTCCCACAACTATGAGAACCCCATGGAAAACCCTGTAATAGATACATGAGCTCTTTAACAAAATGCTTTCAAACATTTCGATGGCCAGCAAATAGAAAATCTCCAAAATGCAAACCAAATCACCTAAGCAGATTCGAAAACAGATGTCGTTAAACTTTTCGTACCAGCACAGGAGAAGCCTCCACACACCGTAACCTTGCAAAATCTCGGCAGCTCTTTCTGTATGAGTGTGCCCCTGTGTAGTGTGTGCTGAGTGCTGCAAGTACGTGGCCCTTTCCAGCTGGATAATGATAAGAGGTTGTGTGAATGTGTACCAAAAAAAAATAAAAATGAAAAAGGAAACTTTTAATGGTTGTAGTGTGGACAGCCGTTTGCAATACGGTCGTTTTCATCGCCACATGATAACGAGCAAAATGTGTGTAGATTCGGTGTGGTGGTAATAAACATACGAACCAACGTCAGTACAGCATATAGGGAGGGGAGAGAGCACAGTAGTATTTCAATAACACTGTGATTAGGACGGAGGTTTTGAGGAGATTTAGGAGAAAAAAAAGACTGTTTATAGTTCATATTCTGTGTAGGTGGAAAGGAAAATCCAGTAGTTTGAATGAACATCAATACCACGTCCCCAAAACTGGCTGTTGTAGTGTTGGTTGTGGTGGAATGCATTTACACTTTCGTCGCAATTTAATGTTTATTTTCCTTTTTCCCTTTTTTTTTCTTTTCTCTGCTCTCCAGAGCACCGATGAACAGAAGCTGATCTACTCTGGCCAGCTGCTGGGCGATAGCGTGGTCCTGAAAGACGTCCTGCGCCAGTACGATGGACAGCAGGCCCACACGGTGCATTTAGTTTTCACGCCAAAGAACAGCTACTACGGCGGGAGCAGCAGCAGCAGCAAATCGAGCAGCAACAGCAGCACCAAAATGGCTTCGAACGCTGCCAACAGCAGCAGCAGCAGCAGCAGCACGGCAGCGTCTGCCGGTTCGAGTGGCACTTCCAGCACTTCGTCCACCTCGGGTCCGGGCGTATCGTACGGGCAAAGTTCACGTGAAGGTGTGGGAGAAACGACGCTGGGCGACGGTGCGAGTGGCGATGGTCTACGTCATCGGGGGGTATCGCAGCCGGGCAGCGCGCCACGGGCTAATCCGCGACCGTCACAGTTTGTGGAGCAAACGGCCGCACTGCAGGCGTACATGCACACCTACATGCAGTGTTTGAATCAATACGTTAACCTGTAAGTATATTGGAAATGCTGTGGTCGTTCTTCCACCATGCTCTAACGCGACCGCTTTCCTTCCATCTCACTTTCCAGCATCAATGAGCAAGCGAATGTAAATGCGGTGCAGTCGGGCAGTGCACTACCGGGCACGGCCGGAAATGCCGCACCATCGACGGCGACTCCGACCGCATATCCCCTTTCCGGTGCGCAACCACCGTTCCCGAACGTTCCGTTCATGCCGATGGTACAGCCAACGACGATACCGGGCGCTTTCCCCAATCTTGCCTACTATCCCTGCATGGCGACGGCCCCGTATGCTAGCGGGTTCCCTTCGTCCGGCAACATTCCAGCCACTGCTGCTGCTGCCGCTTCCAGTCCGGCCGGCACTGGGGCAAGCAATTTCCTACCCACCACTCCCGGGCTGCCGATGCCCACCGGCCAGCAAACTCCCACCACGACCCCGATTGCTGCCGGAGCGCCGGCTACAGCGGGAGGAGAGGCGGGCGACGGTACGGCCACGGCGCCAGGCACGAGCGGTGGCGAGGTGGTAGCAACGGCGGCTGCCGAACAGCAGGGAGCGGCAGGAGGTGCGCCGCAGGACGGTGGACAGGCTGGTGCTGGTGCCCCGGCCCGTGCCCGCCGCTTCCCCAACATTGTCGTGGAAGAGCAGGAAAACAATGACTGGCTGGATGTGTTCTTCAGCATGTGCCGGGTTGGGATTTTGATCACCGTGATATACCTGTACTCGTCGCCGATACGATGCCTAACGGTTCTCTTCATCGGTGTGATGTTGTATCTGTAAGTATAGGAGTACATCAACATTCCTGCTCTCGCCCTATATCCTTAACCTAACCATTTTGTCTTTGTTGATACTTTTCCAGCAAAAAGCATCTGGATCGTTATTATCAGGCCGACAGGCGTACGCCCCGGGTGCAGCCGGTAGCACAGGATGCGGCCCCGGCCAGAGATCAACAGGAACCGGTGGCCGGCCAGCCAAACCATAACAACGTACCTGAGCAGAACGCGGAACAGCTGCCGGCACACGAGCCCGCTGCTGCGGCGGGCACGTCCGGTACGGAGAGCGCTACCAAGCGGGAAACCAGTGAGGCAGGTCCTTCCTCATCGCGCAACAGCCAAGAAGCTTCTACCAGTGGCCGTACAGTGGTGCCCCGCCCCCGCACTGGTCCACTGAGCCAAAACGCGGAATCAACCGCCGCTCCCGTGACGGAGCAGGACCAGCACCAGCAGGAGGCAGCACAAGCGGCGAGCGTAGCGAGCGATGAGCACGGTACGGCGGAGCAGCCCGCTGCCGAGGGCCAACGGATGACGTTCAACGATATGACGTCCTTCCTCGGCACGCTGGTGATAACGTTCTTTACCTCCATCATTCCGGACACACCGGCGGCGTAAAAGGGCGGCGTGTGCTCTGCTTTGAGCTTTTCGGTAAGCTTTTCGGTGGTGTACACTGGTATGCGTTTGTCTTTTCTAGTGTTACCACCACTCTTTACATCTTCTTGCGCTCCTTGTTTGTGAGGCAGGGAAACAAAAAAATAAGGTGGATGCTTTTCTGTATACCCCCCTCTTATATATTACGCGCTCTACCGTCGCACCCGCGTCATGTTGCGGGGCCCGCGTAGCTTACAAAAAAACGGAACGGGAAGAGCCCAGAAGCTTTGTACAGTTTAGAATTATACCTATGCGAGGAGAACGGAATTTATAAGGGAAAACCAACCACACAACAGTCCAACGAACGCCGGTTTTGCTATCCCGGCGCACCTTAAACAAATGGGCATTTTTCTCTATCCCAAAGGGTGACGAATTTAGTATGTCATCTCCTTATCAGGACCTATGAAAAATAATCGCCGTGTGTGTGTGTGTTATTCAGGAGTGCTCATAGCACTTTCTTGACTCTTTCTTATTGGGAACGTCATATGCTGGAAATTGGACTCCATGGCACCCTTTTTGGACATTCATTGGATTCCTATTAGAGTGGTCCAACAAGGGTGCTGTAGAGTCCAATTCCTTTCACATTAAGCTCATTTCCTATAGGAAAGAGTCATGAAAGAATCCCGCAAGTATGAGAACCCCTTAAACACCCTGCATTGACTAATTTGTTTGTTTCCCCTTATTTTAAATGCCTTTCCCTCCTCCCCCACTATATGTTATTTAATACTTTATGTTAATTGTGGGCCATGCATGTTGCGTGTGCTAGCGTGGTGTTAGCGCCTGTAGGGATGAAAGTCGTTAGCTAAAACCCTTCTTCTTCTTCCCCTTGTGTACGTTAGTCAGGATATGTTTCTGTGCAAAAAAAAAACTCGCAGAACGATAGTTGTTCTTTCGTTCTTTTTCATGGTGCTCTGTTTAGGAATCGGATTGGTTCGTATGTAATATCGTGCAATTCCAAAGGATTGCTGTACAATTTAAATCAAAATTCCCATTTTTCCGCTCCCAATCCTCCTCCGTAACCCCGGTAAAATATAATGTAAAACACTATTCGTTTCCGCTTCCCGCTGGAAGGGAAAAGCTGGAGCAAAAAAAATTAAAGAGCAAGCAAAGTAAAAAAACGTTTTAGCGGTAGAAGGGTTGCGTAGTACGAAGAGAGTAAATGTAGTAGAGATATTACGTGTACATCATTTAAACAAACAAAAAACCCTTTACCGGGTTTAAGAGGGGGGGGGGAGAAAATGGGAATAATAAGTAGATTGGAGTTAGGGCGCACGTTCTATAGCTTTAAGCAAAAGTGGGCAGATTTCGATTGTTAGCATGGACTAACTAAAAAAAAAACTACAAACAAAGGCATCAAAATCAACAAAAAAGATTAGGAAAAGAAAACACAAAAATATTTAAACAAAAAAAGATGTATAATAAAGCGTAGGGAAAGATTGTGTTGCCTCCCCCCGTTTACCATATTTCTTGATTTTTTACTTGTTAAATCATTGTGATTGATGTATTAATTATGAAAATAAAGAAGTAAAAAACGACGAAAACATAATAACGTTAAAGGGATTGATTACATGGGAGAAGTGATAAATAGTAAAATAGAAAACATTCACACAGCATTTAATAGTTATAGAAGCCATTTGTGAACAATTTATCTTTATTACACTTTATGCTTTTAATTAAAAAGAGGCGGAAATATCCGGGAGAGTGGCGACAAAAAAAACAGAACCCTAACGACGACGTTGTGCACTCTAGAAGGATCTAGTAGGCTGCCTTCTCTCTCTATCTCTTTCTATTTGTTTTGCATGAAACGGTGTGAGTGTGGTTCGCTAGCGGTATCTTATCACGATTTTTCACTCGCTTCGTTCGAGGTTCCATCGCCGTTGTTTTCGTCCTCGTCGTCATCGTCATCGCTTAGGTCATCGTCCAATCCTTCGAGGTCTTCTTCGAGGAACAGGTTCTCGTTGATCGGTGCCGCGTCGTTTGCAGCCGCCCCATCGGCATCGCCCTCAGCGGCGGTAGCGTCGGCAGCAGTTCGACTGGCCGCTTCCGCTGCCATCTTTTCCCATCGATCCGTTTCAGCGACCGTGCCAGTGTTATCGACCTGCAAAAAGGGAGGAGAAGAAGGCTTGTAGCTTGGTGCATTTTGGCACTCTCCACCTTCCACTTACGTCCTTGATGTTGAGACTGAGCATGTTCAAATCCAGCTCCCTGTATTCGGTTGCATCGTCATCGTCCTCGTTGCGGCCGTACGACTCGACCGCCTCGCCATCGTCCGCACCGTCGTCGATCAGGTCCGGATTGAAGCTGAACATCTCCCTACCGGACAGTCCGTTCTGTCGGCCGGCCTTGAAGTCCTTCAGCTTGCGTTCCTCCTCCTTCTGCAGCTTGTCCTTCTTCTCCTGCAGCTTGCGCTTCTTCCACGCCAGGAACGATTCGAGCGTGACGCGCGTCTGGCTCGGCCCGAGTGCCGCCCGCTCGCGCTCAATCAGATCGACCAGCGATATCTCCTCCTTCTGTGATTCGGCCTTCTTTTTGTCCTTCTTCAGCACGTAGCCGGGCGGCAGGGCGTGGCGGTAGATACACTTCTCGCCATTCGGGCACTCCCAGAACCAACCGTACAGCGAACGTTCGACCGCGTCGAGGAAGTATTTGCAGATCTACAAAAAAAAAAAAAAAACAAAAAGCAAAAACGTGGACTGATGTAGAGGAACTGCAAGCGCGGTCAAATGCAATTGCACCTACGATAGTGGTCGTCGGCATCGTTTTCTCTTTGCCGTGCTTCTTGGCCACCACCTCGGCCAGCTTCTCCTCGGACCAGTTCTCGATCGTATCGTTCACATCGGCGTCGCGTATGTCGACGTGTATCGATCGCTTCTCCGACTTGCGCTCCACCGCCGGGTCGTGCGAAAACTTGCACTTGTCCCCCTTCGTGCAGGTGCCCTGCTTGAAGAAGGCGCACAGCACCGACTTGGGATCGGCGCCTGCCTCCAGCTTCTGCGTCGCGACCGGCTTGAACAGCTTGGCCAGCTCCTTCTGCTCCTTCAGCTTCTTCTCCTTTTCCTCCTTCTTGGCATTGGTGCCCGTGGCAAGGTTATGTTGGCCGCCACTCTTCACCTGCTTCTCCACCTGCGAGATGAACTTTTGCTGCTTGGCTCCTTTTTTGTTTTTCAACCCGAACGTTTTATCCTGCGCAAATGGGTGAATTGGGTTTAGTGGAAACGTTCCATTTTTAGCCACACATATTCATGTATTCACTCCACACGGCTTCGGGTCGGAGCATCACATCGGGACGAAACTGTCCTTCGTCATCAATTACCTCAATGATTTTCTCCTTTTTCTTCGCTTCCGTTTTCTTCGAGGTTGAAGGTGCTTTCTTTGGAGGCATTTTCCGGCCGGTTACGTCCCTGTGGGAGGTCTTTTGCTAGGAAAATTTTTAGTAGAACACTGGCAATCTGTGCAATGGAAATGGCACAACAATTCAGCCAAAAACACACACGGCGACCAACTTGCCGAAAGGTGACGTTTCGCACTGACAGCTCCCCAATGTGTCAGGCGATGTTTTTGGTTTGACAATCTTGTACAATGTGACCAGATTATTTTGGCGGTTTTCGGTAGTAACACCAACATTTTTTTTCGGTGGTTTTCGGTGAGTTTTTAAAATTTGAAACTCAGTTAAAAAGAAGTGTTTGACTCCGGGTTCGACTCCGGATCGGTCTGGATCAGTACGGAATAATCCGGATCAATCCAGATCAGTCCGGATCAGTCCGGATTAGTAAGAAACAATAGCTATTTAATTTAGCCTTTACGCAATCATAGCGGGCCGCATTAAAGACTATTGAGGGACGCATGCGGTCCGCGGGCCATAGTTTAGAGACCCCTGGATTTGACAATTTTGGATGAGTTAATTTACTTTCAAGTAAGGTATCGAATATGTACGATACAGTAGAACAATGTTCTTTCTGTATTAAATATTTCTGGACTGAACCGGACTGATCCGGACTGATTCGGAATGATTCGGATTCGGAGTCGATAAGTCCGGAGTTTTTCACGTGCGTCCTGAATGAAAAAAAGGAGTTTAATGTATAAAATTAATGGGAAAATGATGTGATGGTTTCTCGTTCAGTATTTTATATGCATTTGATCTGTGTTTACGGTATGAAAAATAAAAAAAATTGGTATTTTCAGGGTGCCCATCTGTGAATCGATAGGCATGTAAAGAAATCGGTAGGAATACAGATAAATCGGTATTTCTGGTCACTCTGCTACCATCGCACACTGTTCGATGTTTTTTATAGCGCCGTCTCGCTCTATCCACCGTCGTCGAACGCAAGGTTGTCACACCTTGCAACACGTTTGATAGCGCACCTTGGTGTAAATACTTCAAAAGACCGTCCTTTTTGCCATGTGGTCAGGCCCGTAGCGTAGCTGGCCGTGTTTGTTTACATCCTTGGAAAGCTTGTAATTGTTCGCCGTGGAAAAAGGATGGTGCGCCACAATAATCAGCTGCCGGACAATTTGCCGCAGCTGCAGAACCTGATCAAGCGCGATCCGGAATCGTACCGCGATGAGTTCCTGCAGCAGTACCACCATTTCCACAGCGTGCTGGACATCTTCCGGCTCGAGCCGGACAAGGAAAACAAGAGCCTGTGCGAGTCGATCATGTTTCTGGCGCAGATCGCCCAGTGCTACCTGGACGACCTGAAGGCGTTCCCGCAAACGCTGGTCGACCTGCTGAAGACGCACTCGACCACGCTCGATCCGGAGATGCGCAACACGTTCTGCCGGGCGCTGATACTGCTGCGGAACAAGAACCTAATCTCGCCGCTCGATCTGCTGGAGCTGTTCTTCCAGCTGCTGCGCTGTCCGGACAAGGCGCTGCGCACGTTCCTCGAGAACCACATCATCAACGACATCAAAAACATGAACGCCAAGCAGAAGGACATGAAGCTGAACTCGACGCTGCAGAACTTCATGTACACGATGCTGCGGGACACGAACCCGAAGGCGGCCAAGATGTCGGTGGACATCATGATCGAGCTGTACCGGAAGCAGGTGTGGAACGATGCGAAAACGGTGAACGTGATCGCGAACGTGGGCTGCTTTTCCAAGTTTACCAAGGTGCTGGTGGCGTCGCTCAAGTTTTTCCTCGGCACGGACCAGCAGGAGGAGGACGAGGATGAGGAGGACAGCGACCGGGAGGTGGACCTGAAGGGCATCATGATGGCGGCCAAGGTGAACAAGAAGACGAAGAAGCGCAAGAAGAAGGTGGAGGCGGCCAAAAAGCTGTACACGCAGGCCCAGAAGAAGAAGAAGCGCCCGGTGGCGTTCAACTTCTCCGCCATCCATCTGATACACAACCCGCAGGGCATGGCGGAAAGTCTGTTCAAGCAGCTGCAGGACGGGAACGAACGGTTCGAGGTGAAGCTGATGCATCTGGACGTTATCTCGCGACTGATCGGCATTCACGAGCTGTTCCTGTTCAGCTTCTATCCGTACATAACGCGGTAAGGGAAAGGTTTAGCGCGATACCGTTAGAAACCCGATTGATCATCGGTAACCATTTCCTTGTTTCCCCCCCCCCCCCCCTTTCCTTTGCAGCTTTGTGCAGCCCCATCAGCGGCAGGTCACGCGCATACTGCAGTTTGCCGCCCAAGCGTCCCACGAGCTGATTCCGCCGGAAATCATCGAACCGGTCATAAAGACGCTGGTCAACAACTTCGTCACCGAGCGGAACTCGAGCGATGTCATGGCGATCGGGCTGAATGCGGTGCGTGAAATCTGCGTCCGCTGTCCGCTCGCGATGAACGAGGACCTGCTGCGCGATTTAACGATGTACAAGAACTACAAGGAAAAGTCCGTCATGATGGCGTCGAAGGCGTTGATAATGCTGTACCGCGAGCAGATGCCGACACTGCTGGCCAAGAAGGACCGGGGCCGACCGACGGAAGCGAGCGTGGAGATTAAAGCGAAACGGTACGGCGAGATTAATGCTGCGGAGTACATTCCCGGCACGGAAGCACTGCTGCGGGAGGACGCACCCGAGCTGGAGGGGGATGCTGGGCCGGGTGGGGACGAGTCGGATTCGGACTGGATCGATGTGGACAGCAGTGAGGATGAGTTCGAAGCCGCGTTGCGCGAGGAGAAGGGTAAGAAGGGTATCACGATGATAAAATCTTCCAAAAATAAGAAAAAGGAGGATGAAGAGGATGAGGACGAAGAAGAAGAGGAAGATGAAGAAGACGATGAGGAAGAAGATGAAGATGAAGATGATGAGGGTGACTGGGAAGATTGCAGTGATGAGGAAGAGGAAGAAGATCAGAAGCAAATTGAGGAGCAGAAACAGAAAAAATCGAAAAAGCGAGGAAAGTACAGGCCGAAGAAAATTCCCACAGTAACCAAGGCAACCGCTGCTAGCAAGGAGGCGGAAACAGTTTCTGAACAACCGGCGGAGGAAAAGCCAGGCGAGCAAACGCTCAACACGGCCGAGGCGATGCAGGAGCTGGCGCTGACGAAAATCTTTACCGACGCCGACTTTGCGCGCATCGAGCAGGAGCGCGTGAAGAAGCAGGTGACGCACCACAGCCGCAAGCGGCAGCTGGAAACGGAGCGCAGCGAGTTCGTGAAGCTGGACGCGATCGAGATGATCTACAAGCGGCGCAAGGCGGACAAGCAGGCGCGCGTGGAAAGCATGCAGCGGGGGCGCGAAGATCGAGAAAAGTTCGGCTACAAGGACAACCGCATGAACCCGCACTGCTCCAAGACGAACCGCGAGAAGCAGAAGAACAAGAACTTCACGATGATCCGGCACAAGGTGCGCGGCAAGGTGAAGAAATCGTTCCGCGACAAGCAGATGTCGCTGCGGAAGCACTTGCTGCACGTTAAAAAGATGAAATAAAGCGCTGCGGTAAGCTGGTTTGGGCGTCTACTTTTGAAGGAAAGTAGTGCCAATGCAAAACAAACTGTGTATGCCATTTTAATTGATATTAAGCTTTTTTAATTAATTGCAACATGAAACGATAGGCTATGATTCATCCAACGAGGATTTTTATGAATTAAACTAGTGATGGGTCGGAAGATTGAGAGGTGAGAATTCGTCGGAATCGATTCCGGATAGCTCCGAAGTTTTCTGGAATCGATTCCGAAATTGGAATAAGCTCTGGAATGGGTTCCGGAGTCGGTTCCCGAATCAGAATCGGCTTCGAAAGACGACGAATAGACGTTTGGGTAAGTATTGATAGCAGCAAAGAATCAAAATTTACTAGTAAGCGATTCATTCTCATGGAGATTCTCGGACTGATTTCGCTTTTCAAACATCTCATTTCGATTCAAGAACTGATTCTCCTTCCGGAGCTAATTGCATTTCTGGAGCCAATCCTGATTCTGATACCGAAGCAAATTGCGATTTCCAGGTCGATTCTGATTCCGGAGCCGATTCCGATCGCGGAATCGATTCCGGAGCCGACACCGGAATTGGCTCTGGAGTCATCTCCGGAATCGGCACTATAATTTGCAACGGAGTAAACTCCGAAATCGGCCCTGGAGTTAACTCCGGAATTGACTCCGGAGTCAACTCCGGTATAGGTTCCGAAATCGGTTCCGGAATTGGCTCCGGAATCGACTCCGGAATCGACTCGCTATTATGATCTTTCATTACGGGATAGTTCTTCAAAAACATTTAACATTTACCGACATTTTACACTTTATCACACAAATTGGAGGTAAACGTTTCCATTCCTTGTTCCCTTTCGAAGTATTGAAATCAACGGTAAAATTAAACATCACATTTATATATATCTTGGAAATCGTACTGTTTTTTAATGTACATACCTTGGTACACAATTGACGTCTCTCCACCAAAGTCGTATTGTTTATCTTCATATTTTCCAGTTTTTAGTAGTTCGTCCTAATTGCGTTCCTGGTGTAATGTAAATCAAACCCTTCGACTTCCCTCTGTCCGTGTGTTCAGATAGTCATGTATCCACCGTTCAGCATAATCTCAGCCCTAATGTGCTCGCTGCTGTTGTCGCAACCATGCAGCGCCTTCCCAACGTATCACATCGAAGAAAGTCCCGTGTCGAACGATCCGCTCTACACGGACGGAGTGTACTTCGAGGAGCTGAAAACGATAAAGGTGCAGGTAAGCTCGTGGACGCTGCGGGCCAATTACGATATAGCGCTTTTCGTCGATGAAATCGCCACGGCAAATGCTACCGTCGCCAATCTGTTGCAAGCGTGCGCCGAGATGCAGGCGAAGCGCATTGGCAACTGCGACGGGATCCTCAACATTCTGGGCCTGAACAAGGAGCTGAACGATTTCAGCATCCTGCTCAGGAGCTTCTGCGAAGAGGAGGGAGGGGCAGGTGGCCCGAGACGCACGAAGCGAGGCATATTTCGATCCTGGTTCGGGCTGATGGACGATGAGGATAGAGACGATATACACAGCAAATTCGATAAGGTGAATCAGCAGCTCACCATTGAGTCATCGTCGCTCAGGATGTTCTACAACACTACGAACGAGGCGTTGGCCGTGCTGTCCGGCAACACGTTCCAGGTCGATCCGAAGCGGCCACACACGATCGATTTTACGCGCGAGGGCCAGCTGCTGCTGATGGACATACTGCTGAACAAGATCATCGCCAAGAAGAACCTATTCATGGAGCTGCTGCAGAGCACCACCTCGATGGGGCTCAGCGACAGCATCATCTCCCCCACGCAGCTACTGGCCGAGCTGCAGAAGGTGCAAAAGTTTCTGCCGGAAGAGTTCATCTTCCCGGTGGAGCTGAAACTGCGCGAAATGCTCAAGCTGTACCCGCTCTCGAAGGTGATCGCCAACGTGGACGGGTGCCGGGTGGTGGTCAACATCATTATACCGCTCTGCAACCGCTTGCTGTACCGCACGCTCAAAGGGACCAGCGTGCCGATGCTTTCGGAGGACGGCATCATGAAGATGTACGTGCTCGATCGCGACATTATGGCGTACAACAGGACGTCCCACACCGGCATGGTGATGACGTTCGACGAGTACAAACAGTGCACCCATCTGACGGACTTTACGCTCTGCAACGCGCACCATCTGATGCGCAACCTGTCCACCACCGACGACTGCATCGTGGCGACGTACTTCAACGCCACGGAGCGCGATTCGGACTGCCGGCTGACGCGGGTACTGCTGCGCAACCAGCTCTGGATACAGCTGGCCGATCCGAACGTGTGGATTTACGTGATGCCCAACTTTACCGCCATCACCGTGCAGTATGGCGCCAACCGGCAGAAATCGCTCACGCTGCACGGCGTCGGCATGCTGAAGCTGCTCCAAATGTGCCACGTGCGGTCGATGGACGTGCTGCTGCAGTACGTGCCGCAGCTGGGCGGCACGAAAATAAGCGCCGTGTCGGACGGGTTTAGCCGCCCGGTGAAGATTACGCGCGAACAGTCGCTGATCATATCGGGCAGTGCGAACGACAACAGCCGCATCATACCGGTGGGCAAATCGACCGAGGCGCAGCTGAGCGAGTCAGCCCGCGTGGCCGGGATCTATCGCGAACCCGGCCGTCTGTCGCCGTGGATTATCGTGGGTATCGTTTTCGGCGTGTTTCTAATACTGCTCGCGGCAATGCACGTGTTTCTGCGCCAGTTTTCGATCAAGCGACGATCGCGCATGGCCGAGGCGGATGGCATGGCACCCGCGCTGGATTCGACGCAGCAGCAGTGGATTTCGGCCGACAATACGCAGCTCACATCGGTCGATACATCCCTGCCAAGGTAAACCGAAATGGAACGGAAAGGTAGGCGCAGAGTAAGCACTAACCCGATTGCCTTGATCGAGCCCTACTGGCAACGAATTACCAAAGCGTACGCAAACACGAAACATTATGCGCACAAAAGACACATGGTACACCGGATGGCGTACTGTGAGGGGATTTATAGTGAAATATTTAATCAACAAAAAGGATAATCAAACGACAATACGTACAACGCATTTTTGAACGTATTGGCGTAACTATTGTGATACAAAAGGCTTGATTGAAGATGCGAGAAGCTTATTTTTGTACGGAATTTTACCACTGCACTCGATTTGTGTGGAAATCGAACTGCGCTAGTGGTTCAGCAAGGTGTGAAGAAATATTTCATCGCTTTGAGATGCATATGAACGTTATAGTGTGCAGTGGTAAAATATTTAGATTTAATAATTTAATAAAGATTAAATAATTTAGAAGCCAGCCATACATATTATACAACTACACGTATTTACTCTATTTAAAGAGAGTACATAGAGCTGCTTTTTAAGGATGAAAAAGGTCTAAATGAAACTTTAGTACCAGGCCAATAAATAGTGATATTTTCGATTAACATTAGTCCTTTAAAGCAATTGGCTTAAAACTTACACCAAAATTATGACTTCTTCGACGTTTTTGACTACTTTTTAGAATAAAATTTGTATTTTGTGAAAATATAGTTCTCATAATGTATTGAAATATTTGCAAAATAACGTAAACTAAAAAAATACTATCGCTTTTTCCTCCAAAATCAACTTTCATTTCAACTAATGGACTTTTCATGTGACGATTTCTCATGTTTTTCTAAGTGGAAAAAACGACGCTATAAGAAAATTTAGGTAAATTTGGCCTGTTTTTAGTTTATTGGTGTCCCTTTACTTTTTCTGTATATGTTATATTGCTTTATCAAATTATAACCTTTTTTTTGCGACAACAAAACGCATGCAGAGAGAGAGAGAGAGAGACAGAGAGTGTTATTTGTACTCCGTTAAATTGTTGAACCATAAGCGAAATAAAAGTGAAATGTAAACTAGTTACGCTGCTTTGCCTTAATCGATCATTCGGGAATGAACACAATATCGAACCTTCCAACACGGTAAACAATATCCGAAAGCATGGCACATAACTACCAACAACCAAATTTACGAAGCATATCTTGCAGCAAACTGTACCGTACGATCGATTTCGTACAATTCCGCTGAGATTAGAAGATGAGTATCATCTGTATATCACTTAAAACATCGCGAAATTAATCCTTCCGAAGGGGCGGTGGAATCTTTGTGCGAACTGATAACGCTCTCCTAACGTAATAATGTTTAATCATACTTTCACTATTGCACTATAGCTGCTTCGCGAGCAAAAAGAATTAGAATTCTTATGGTTATCGAATAGGAGGTAATGCCTAGCTTACCGGAAACACGAAATAATACGCTCGTTTTCACCTATTGGCACTGTATAATTCCTTTCCTACATGTGAAAGTTTTCCACCGATGTTAGTGTCGTTTCGATTAGCAGATTAAAGTCAAGTTCGTTCAGGTTCGCTTTGGCGGTAAGTAGGTCGAGGAAATTGTCCAACGGTTGCTGGAGCTTCCGGGCCGCCCCTAAACCTTGGCTGAGATCTAAAACGAATGTTGAACGAGTGGGAACATTACAAAACAGTCGCTATCAGACAGAGTGCAGTTATTTTTTGCATGGAAATGGAAAACGCAACAGCATTCCAAGTGCAGAAGCAAAACAAAAGGAACAAAAAAAAACGACTACCAAAAAAACAGAAAAAATAAATAAATATTTTAAAACCAATAAATGATGCATGCAGATGGGAAAAATGGAATGATGCGTGTTTCGAGCCCCGTGAACGAATCAGTGAACGGATGGAAGCTGTCGTTTTAAAAAGGAGCATTCTAATCGCCTGCGTGCACCAGGCAATTGATGGGACAATGCGGAATTCGAGTGTAGCAAACACGACCACAGCGATGATCGTGCTGGCCAGGATTAAATATCCAACGCCTAGCAGGAGCGTTGTTTTCAGGGAGGCATCCAGCCCGGCATTAAGGCAACGGGCACGGGCAGTCGCTGCATGCCGCCTGGACAGTCGGACAATTTTATCCGACGGTGAGTCACGGCAAAGCTGCATCAAAAACGAGGACGTAGAGGAGGTGCAACGGAACCGCTGGAAGCGCGTTCTGGCCGCCCCGTTAGACCCCGTCGACCGGGAACTGCCAAAGGTAATGGTAACGTTGGGCGGCTGCTGTTCCTCCTTTTCGTCCTCCCCGGCCCGGTCGCTGGCAGTGCCGCTGCCCGCCTCCAGATCGACCAGCGACGAAGGGGACGTAACGAGCCGGAGCGCGTTGAGGCTCGCGTAGGTACGCAGATTGCGCGACCGGGACGAGTTTTCCATCTGATCGTACTCGGAGGATGAGATGGGCGAGGAAGCTTCCGAGCAGGATGAGGGTGAGGAGGATGCAGCCGGTGGCGGTTTGCGAACCGAACGGCTCGCGTGAAATGATGACGGCGAGGGCATGCAATGTTTTACATCTGAGCGCGCGCAACCGAACCAACCGAAAAAACGATCACAACCGTTACTAAAGCAAGTGGCAACTGAAAAAAAACAAACAGCGAAATGAAAATAAACAATGACAAATAAATGCAAGTTAAGAAAAAAAAGAAACGTGAAATGCGCTTACACTTACGGAACAGAATAACAAAACATTCAACACAAAACAAACCAAAAACACGATTCAATACATGCAACACACGCGCGGATAACCAGGCAGATGCCGTCTCCGGCGTTTCGAGTACTTGCTACCTTTCGGTTGATAGTCGCGCTTCCTCAGATGCGACGATCCGCGCGGATGCACCGAGTTGCCGGACAGAATGTTCATCGCGTGTTCGCGCCCGCGCAGCATCGCGCTGACCGGATGGTTCCAGCTGTTCAGCAGCCGGCGTGCCCTCGACCGGGGCAGTATCATGAGCAGATTCAGCTTCCGCCGAATCCCATCCGGTGTGTCCTCGATGTCGGCAAAGATCACCTTCACCACGTCGATCTGCAGCTCGAACACGTGGTGCTCGACGTACTGCATGAACCCGTCGAACGGCAGCGCCCGGTAGCCGAGGTACGAAAAGAACGAGCAGAAACCGAGCGGCAGCGGAAAGGCAAGCGTCTCCACCGCCAAACAGTACCGCTCGAGCATGGCAAACAGCCGTACCTGCAGGGCCCGCTCAAGCTGATCGATCAGCGCAAAACCGCGGCTTTCCGAGCCCTCCACCGCGAGCGCATGGTCTAGGCCGGCCGTGCGGCACGCGAGCACGCAGAGCGCGCGCGATTGTTCCAGCTGCGCGGCGACGTAGCGCGTCGCAACGGCGTGCACGTGCGATGTGGCCGGATTGGTGTCGTAAAAGGCGTTCTTTAGCCAGCGGAAGCCCGTCACCTCCTTTACGCTGTGCTTTACCAGATGCATGCTCAGCTCGCGCAGATTCACGTTCAGCACCAGCTCCTGCTTGTTGGCGGTGCACGCCTCCGTTTCCACGAACGGTAGATCGTTCTGCAGCCTGGCACGGGCACCGCCACCGACGCCACCGGCACCCGCCACAAAGTCCAGCCCGAACGTGGCCCCACCGATCGGGTTGGCGGGCGACATTGGGGTGGTGCAGCGGGACAGCGCCTCCGGCTGGTAGCAGGCGAGCGAGTACATCAGCTTCTCGCGCACCTGCTCCTGGTGGAAGCGGGGCCGTTCCTTGCTGCTGCCACCGGTATCGCTCAGCCGATCCCACAGCAGCGTCCAGATGTCTTTGCGGAAGGGCGAGAGGCGCTGCTGGGGCGACAGCAACATCATCGACGTGTTGTAGAGCGTTTCGTGCGACAGGCCCACGCTCAGCTTGCCCACCTTGGCTTCGATCGGCTTGCTCGAGCTGCAGGTGGTTAGCGGAAGCAGCCGGAACAGGGCCAGCTGGTCCTGGGTGAGCCCTTTCTTGGCCGATGCGTACGTGCCCGCCACGAGTGCTTCCTTCAGCAGCGGTACCGTGTCCAGATGAAGTGGCCGTTCCATGATGATGCTCAGGATCTGTGCAAGGGCAGCGAAAGGATAAATAATCTAATCGATTTCAATACACCTTCAAACAACTCGGTACTTACCTCGGAAAATATTTCAATGATATCACCCCCGGTCGAGTGCGCCAGGAAGTAGTGCACGATCGCCAACCGATTGTCAATCGACGTATCGTTCCGGAACGCATCGATCAGGTGCGACTTCGGTATCGCGATCGAGATGAGATCGAGCGTGGCCGAATCGTAGCAAATGTTGTTGGTCGCAAAGCACGGCACCAGCTGCGTAATCGGCGCACGGGTAAACGGTGCGCACACGATATGGCACGACGGTTCGTGCGACAATCCCACATCGAGCAGGTGCATGAACAGGTCCGCCTGGAACACCAGCACGTGGTGGTCGCCGTGCAGCGTAAACGTGGGCTTCATCAGCTTCGCCTTCTCCCACGGTATGCCCGGCATGACGCAGTGTATGACGCACCCGTGGTGCAGGATCGTCACCGAGTAGGCAAAGTGTACGTCGAAGATGGTCTGCGCAGTGGTCCCACCGTTCGCCTGCGGTGCCTCCTCCTCCCGCTGCTTGACCGGCTGGTACAGGTAGTAGTGGCAGACGAACAGCATCCCCGACTCGTCGCTCACGATGACGAGATTGAGCGACGAGTCGTGTATGCGCAGCGGCACGGTATCGTCCTCGTAGATGTCCTCACTGCTGGAGGAAGGAATTTTGGGCAAATTCAGCGGAATGTTCAGCACCGTTTCGGTGGGCAGATCGTCGTGAAACTGAAACGCGGACAGGGTCGGCTGTAGCCGTTTGGTCGGTTCGCCCTGCTCGCCCGCTGCGTCGTCCTCCTTCTCGAAGATGGTGCGTGCCGTCGGTTTGAGATGAATGTAGTACAACGCTTGGACGGTTGGATCCCACTGCGCCCATATGAAGGCTTTCGTGAGCGTTTCACTTTTCAGCCCGTCCCGATCCAACTCCCAGGCATTGGGGTTGGTGTAATCGATGCGGCTACTACTCCCCGCAGCAAGCGCATCCTCCTCCTCCGACTGCTGTTCGAGCTTTTTCAACGACGCCGTATACAGCAGCACGTGCTCGTGGTGTACCAGGAGCAGAAATTTGTCCTGATAGAGCTTCTCGAAGGTGGACAGCTTGCGCCAGAGGAACGTTGCCATCACCTGCCGGTTGCGCTCGACCTCGAGCAGCAGATGGGGCTGTGCCGCGTCCAGCTTGGGGCGCACCTCCACCAGGTACGCACGGTAAATGTCCCCGTTGTGGCCGGACTCGTCCTGCTTGATCTGCTTCGTTACGTAGAGTAGCAGGGTGTGCGTGAGGTTAACCGAAGCCTGAATTACGTTCTCTCGGCCTGGGAAGGTGTACAGCACGTCGAATGTTTTGCTTTTTGGCGTGTAAATGCCGACGTTCGTTCGTTGCTCCTCGCGTCCTTTCCGGGGGTCGAACGATACCCAGCTAGCGAGCAGTGAGCTATCCTGCTCCTTCCCCAGAATGCGCCACTCGATAGCGACATCTGCAGGGGAAGAAGAAGAAGAAATTGCACAAATGTTGTATAAATTGAATAAATTGAGGGAGTAGTAGTATCGGCATTCGCTTACCTTTATTTCCACTAACGGACAGTAGCCCACAGAAGTTGGCGGCCAAGTTTTCCTGCTTCAACATTTTACTATCGCACAGGGACACTCCAAAATTCCAGAAGACACGTACACGACACACACACGCCTCTACAGAGCAGAGTGCCTTTTTTAGTGGAAAATTAATCACTACAGCAAAATCACTTTTTCACAGTTGCCCAGCAACGGCAGAGAGTGGTAGGCGATGCTACGTTTCCGGTTCTGCTGGGATTCACCGTTTCGATTCTGGCGGCTTCGTTTGTTGGCCCTCTGCTCACATCACATTGCTGAAATCAATAATCTTTTCCTCGTTCCGTCTGTGTTGCCACTCTGTCAATGATGCTGGAATTCGGTGCTGCTGATAATAAGTTTACGGTTAGGGCCTCTCTCTGTCTCGCTCTTTCTCTCTCTCTGACTCGCCTCTTCCAGCTCTACCACCGTTGGCACCGACTCGGCTGCGTTTGCGTTGTCGTCGGCATTTTCCCTACACTGCTCTAACAACACGCGCCCTATCCCTTGTCGCGTTCCCCCCCCCGCGCCACTCTTCCCGCTTCTTATCAGCAGTTGTCGTCCGGTGCAGTCACCGTGAACGATGGCGACGGGAGACGCTTTTTTCGTTTTTGCCTTTTAGCACGCACATGCGCAGGAAATTGTAAACAAAACGGCCGGAGAACGGTGTTTATTTGTGTGTTTGATTTTGAAATGTTGTGTATAGGGAGCTGCTGGGTGGAGGAAAGGTAGAAATAGGCTTCTAGTTGTTAGGATGGCAGGGGAAGAGGAGGATGGCGTTCTTCCATCGGAAGGGGGAAATTGTGATGAGCTAATCGTTTAAAAAGAAACCGTTGGTACCGGTTGGCTTCTTTAAAAAACTGCTCCCAAGCTCCTGAAGATCCAAGTAACCGGTTGGGAACGTTGGATGTAGTGATGGGTAACATTGGCAAATATTTGGAATCGACTCCGATCCAATTCCGAAGATTTTGTTCCCTATTCCGAAAGACTGGTTTGACGGGAATCGTCCGGAGCAGTTGGATTCATCCAGAGTTGAAGCTAACCGTAGTTGAAGTTGTCCGTGTTCGGAGTCAATCGAAGTCGAAATCATCCAGAGTCGTCAGGCGTCGAAGTAAACCAGGAGTCCAGGTCAGAGTTGCACTCGGCCGTAGTCAGAGTCATTCGAGGTCGAAGCCATCTGGATTCTAAATTGTCCGGATTCGGTATTGTCCAAAGTCGGAGTCGTCCGGAGTCGGATTCATCCAAAGTAGGAGTCATCCGAAGTCGGAGTCGTTCGGATTCGGAGTCATCTGGAGTTGGAGTCACATGGAGTGAAAGTAATCCGGAGTCGGTGTCGGTAAAAATCATCTAGAATCGAAGTTTTCCGGAATCAGAGTCGTCCCAAGTTGAAGTAGTCCAAAGTCGTAGTTGTTGGAAGTCTGAGTCATCCAAATTCTGATTCGTTCGGAGTCGTCCATACTTGGAGTCAACCTAAATGAGAGTTATCCAGTTGCCCGGAGACATCCGAAGCTGGTGTCATCCGAAGATGGATTCGTTCTGAGTCGTCCATAGTCAGAGTCATCCGTAGCTGAAGTCATCTGAAATCAAACTTGTCCGGTGTCTGAGTCATCCGGAGTCGGATTTACCCTAGATTTTATTGTGTAGACCAGAAATGAACCTTAATTTTTTAAAAATATTTATCCATGATTTTCCTTTTTTTAATTTTCTCTCAACGTTTTCGCAAACCAGTGCCTTAATAAGCATTCATCGAGCGTTGAAAAAAAATGTCGACTGGGTCCGCCTTTTCCATCCTACTCTCTCATGTCAAACGATTCGCTGTCAGTTGGCCGTTTGTCATGCGGCATTAGAAAAAGGAGAGAAAAACAAGCAGAACGAACGCTGTTTTGTGTTGCTAATTTGTGTACCCGGTTTATTGACGAAAGTGGCTTTTCTCGTAAGTTTATTGGCCAGTTGTGCGAAAAATCTCCATCAAAGCGTTCCATTGCACGTGGTTCATCGAACCGGATTGCCATAACTGATATTTTCCCCCTTTCTACCGATTCGCGTACGTGTGTAGTGAAGAAGCGCATTTTCGCACCGCATAAAATATGGCTGCCCAGCTTGATGGTGTTTTCGAGGCGGAGCTGCAGAAGAAAATTACCGAATCGAAGGTGCTAGTCGTCGGTGCGGGCGGAATTGGGTGTGAAATATTGAAAAATCTCGTACTAACAGGATTCACGGACATAGAGATCGTAAGTAATGGGTGTGGGGTGTTGTACCTGCTTCGCGGAAAAAAGCGTCCCAAGGAACATAACCTTACATTCTAAAAAGAAAGAGTGATGATGCATCCGTCTCTCCGTTATCAACAAACACAAACTGATGGTTCCTTTTTTTTGGCAGATCGATTTGGATACGATTGACGTGAGCAACCTGAATCGTCAATTTCTGTTCCACAAGGAGCACGTCGGCAAGTCGAAAGCGAACGTCGCCCGGGAGAGTGCCCTGGCGTTCAATCCGAACGCCAAGATCAAAGCATACCATGACAGTATTACGACGTAAGTGTAGGCCGCCGTGTTGGCCACACTTCCACCACACTCTGTACTGATTTGTGTGTTTGTAATTACCATTGCAGCAACGACTATGGCGTGAATTTCTTCCAACAGTTCTCCATCGTCCTGAACGCGCTGGATAACCGCGCTGCGCGCAGTCACGTCAATCGCCTGTGTCTGACGGCCGACGTGCCGTTGATAGAATCGGGCACGGCCGGATACAACGGGCAGGTGGAGCTGATCAAGCGTGGACTCACCTCGTGCTACGAGTGTGTCCCGCAGCCGGCTCAAAAGTCCTACCCGGGATGTACGATCCGCAACACTCCGTCGGAACCGATTCACTGCATCGTGTGGGCGAAGCATCTGTTTAAGTGAGCAGTTAAAGAGAGAAGGAAAATGGAGAAAAAGTGCTATAATTCAACTCTTTCTTGCTACTTTACTTGCATTTACAGTCAACTGTTTGGTGAAAGCAATGAGGATGAGGACGTTTCCCCGGATACAGCCGATCCGGAGGCGGGTGCCGATGTGGGCAGCGCAGCGCTGGAGAAGGAAGCGAACGAGAAGGGCAACGTGGATCGTGTCAATACGCGCACCTGGGCCAAGCAGTGCGAATACGATCCGGAGAAGATTTTCAACAAACTGTTCTTCGACGACATCAACTATCTGCTGAGCATGTCCAACCTGTGGAAGAACCGCACGCCACCGAAGCCGGCCAAATGGGACGCGGTGCAGGAAGGCGACGGGGAAGATGGTAGCATTGTCGAGGACAGTGTGACCCGGGATCAGAAGGTGCTCAGCATGGCCCAGACGGCGAAGGTGTTTGGCGAGAGCATCAAGGCGCTGAAGGAAGCGGTCGGCAAGCTGCCGGAAGGCGACCATCTCGTCTGGGACAAGGACGACAAGGACGGGATGGACTTTGTGGCCGCCTGTGCCAATATTCGTGCACAAATCTTTGGCATTCCAAGAAAGAGTCGGTTCGAGATTAAGTGTGAGTAAACAATGGGCTAGCAGGCGCCCTGCTTGCGCTGCGATCAAAGCCAACGGGGACTAAATGGGTCTCTCCTCTCTTTTTCAACAGCAATGGCAGGCAACATCATACCGGCAATCGCGACGACGAACGCCATTACGGCCGGCATTGTCGTGATGCGCGCCTTCCGCGTGCTGCAGCAGGAGTACGAAGCGTGCAAGACGGTGTACGTGCGGCTGCGGGTCAACGGTCGCAATCAGTTCATCGTGCCGGAAACGCTGATCATTCCACCGAAGCCGAAATGCTACGTGTGTGCCGCCAAGCCGGAGGTGGTGCTGAAGGTTGACACCAAGAAGCTGACCGTGCGCGAGTTCCGAGACGACATACTGATCAAGGCGTTGAACATGGTCAGCCCGGACGTCCTGCTGGACGGCACCGGGACGATCGTGATCTCATCCGAGGAGGATGAAAGGGATTGCAACAACGATAAGACGCTGGAGGAGCTGAAGATCGTCAACGGGTGCATACTGAAGGCGGACGATTTCCTGCAAAACTACGAGCTCAGCATAACCGTGCTGCACAAGGAGGCGGGCCGGGAGGAGGCACCGTTCGAGATCGTGGCCGATCCGGACTCGCTGAAACCGAAAGAGGAAGAGGAGAAAAAGGAGGAAGTCAAACCGGCAGCGGCACCGGTGGACGATGCACAGCCGTCCACCTCGAAGGGACTGAACGGATCGTCGTCGAACGGCAAGCAGTCCACCACCGTGAACGAGGTCGAGGACGATGACGATGATATGTGCATCATCGAGGATGATGAGGACGAGAAGCCGTCCACGTCGAAGGCGGCCGCCGACGCCGTCACGACACCGGGCAAGAGTGTGGAGAAGCGGAAGCACGCACCGGAGGATGATGAACCGGCAAACAAAAAGGCCAAAGTATCCTCCTCCCATCCGATGGATGACGATGATGATGATTTGGTCATACTGGATTAGGATGCTGTTCAGCAGCGGGCGGGCTGGGGGGGGTTTTAGAAAGTAAGAGCTAAACACACACACACAAACACACAGATTCGTATCGATCCACATCTCATGATTATCGATGTCATCGTCAACTAATTATCCTTCTGGGAAAACACACGTTGTATGAGCAGAAAATCTCCTGAAATAAATTTTATCTGTCGTACAAGGAAAACCGTCACCTGGAGGTCCATTTATTGAGCCTAAAAATGAACTTTTACACGTTTTGCTTTCCTTTCTCATGTTAATAGTTACATAGTTTATTCGCACATAAAATGGCACACATAAATCTTAAAATCACACAAATATGTAATAAATTAAAAAAAACCCTTGGTAACGTGTCCGAGCGAAAAACCAACCTCCTTTTACTGCTTCTTCTCTCTGCCCGCCCTGCCAGGTTGCGGTTTGGCGGCCGTTGGTTTCTTGTTCATTTCCTCACTCTTAGTCTTAGCAGCTTTCCCCCCCTTCGCTGCCTTGGATGTTGGCTTCGCCCTACCGCTCGGCCCCGGATCCGTGGAGGACACAATCGAAAGCCGTACCTTCCCCCCGGAACGGTCGATTTTCGTCTTCGTTATGGCGGTTTTCTTCGGATTCAGTTTGACTGGCTGCGCGGGCTTCGCCTTGGCCGGCTTCTCCTTTTTCTGCTTCTTCTCGCCGTCATTGTTGTTTTTATCCTTTTTGGTCTGCTTCAGTTTAGGGTCTGCATGCTTCTTCGCTTTCGGTTTCGTTTTTGCCGCCTCCTTTGCAGCTTTTTCGGCCTGCTTGATCGCCGTGTTCTGTTGCTTCTTTTCCTTCTCTACGTGCGCTTTGGTGAGGCGGATGCTGCCCATGATGCCGCTCTTTCCCGACACCCGCTCAACGATCGACTTGGTGGTCAGCTTTTCGTACGCTCGCTTCATGTACACCGCAGCCACCTCGGTCTCGATTTGGTACTTGCCCTTGATGAACTTTTTAATCGACGCAAACGAAACGCCCTTCCGGCGCGGATCGTTCTCGGTGATTGCTTCGATCATCATCTGCTCGTAGGTCTTTTTGCCATTTTTGCCATTTTTGTCCTGGCTGGTGGTGGTGGTGGTGGTGATGACGGTACTGCTGCTGCTGCTGCTGCCCCCGGTGGTGGTGCCCATGTTGTCGTTCGTTATCTCTTCCATCTGTTCCTCCGGTTCCGATTGCTGACCCTTTTCCGGCTTCAACGGTTTGACGACAAGCACATTTACTTCCTTTGCCATCATTGCGGGTGAGCTGAATGTTAGTCGTTTCGGCTGTATCATCGAGTTTGGGCGGCAAGTGCTCACTGAACGGTTGGTAATGCAAGACGAAGAAATTGCGATGGCTACCGGGTCGCGTGTTGCCAACGGAAAGCTGATGTCGGTTTAGAGCGCTTTCAAGAGGGGTCCGTTTTTAGTTGACCGGTTTAACGGTTGCGGTGAAGTGGTGAATTCAAAAAGGGAAATTAATCTTTAAAAAAATGAGGTTTCCCAAGCGCCACAGATTTTCTCACTGGACAGGGGCAACCATAACTTCACTGGTTTGTGCTCAATAGATGGCGTTTTATAAAACTCATCATTATATTGCTCTTGCTGTCCTTTTCTTGCAATGTGTTTTGTGTTTCGACAAGCTTCATCTAATCATGGCCTTCTAACTTTCCCAGCAAAAAATCTATGTGAATGGTCGTGTGGACAGATACGTGGGTATTTCTCAAATTCACTTCATTGATAATTTTGTTCAGTATTTTTGCTCTTTTCTGCCAGACTGACACCGGGAGGGAAATAGATCTCCAACCGGGGGGACGGGTTCTATTCCGGATTCGGAATTGGAATGATATCAGTAATTGGATAGGAATATTTTCAGTTCTATTTCCTGAAGCAAAACAGGTTTGCTAGAAGTTATAGAAATGGGACTTTTATGAGCTCGGTTGCAGGAACCGAGATAATCCCACAATTAGTTCCCGGATTTGGATAGGTTCGGAAGCAGTTTCGGAGTTTACGGGTTCTTCCGAATACCGTTTTTCCCGGTTAAAGCGATTAATATACAGTAAATAAAGCATTTATCAGCGAGTAAAATGCCCCAACGAAGAAGAAATAAGCAAAGAATTAGAAACGAAAAACAAAACAAAAAACATTTAAAATAAACCGTTAAAAAAATGTGCGCCATACTCCAGCGACGCGGAGTCACCCTGTGAACGTTTGCTGTTATCCAATGATAACAAAACAAACCATTCCGAGTTTGACGTCTTCTGCGGAGAGTGGTGTTGTCAGCGAACGAACGCAATTTTGCACGGTTCCCCTCTTTTTTTTTTTTATCAATAAATAAAGAGTGCTGTTTCCGTGAAATAGTTGGCAAAAAGACACCCGCTGCGCCGTTGCTGAGCAAGGGCTGGTGCAGGTATATTGCGCTTACAATGCACCGTACCGGACTGGTTGAGCGAACGAGCTGAAAAGAGAGTGGTGGTGTGGTGGTGCGCATCGCAAAACCAGTGCAACGCAATATATCAACACAGGCCAGGCGGCCACAGGACGACAACACGACGGAAAAAGTGAATGCACCGCATGTGGTGCTGGTGCAGGGAATTAAGGAGAGCAACAGATTTATCGTCGAAACAGGTAGCCATTATGGGTGGCGGTGGTGGGTGGTCGATTCGCGACTGGCTTTGCTGTGCGGTGTGTCTGCTGACGGTCGTGTCCATTCCACGGGCCGACTGTGGCCTTGACGAGGAACCGACGAAGGACGACCGACGGCGGTTAACGGCGGAAGCGTCCGAGCTGTCCGGCATCGAGAACTGTCCCCGCATGCTGCACTACGTGTTCGAAGGCTACGCACCAATCGGTAAGTGTCATACCGGGGGTGTCGATCGATCAAGCATGCTGCGCTTTATTCCCAACTCAATCGTTCCTCTTTGCTTTCCACATCCCATCGTAGGCAACAAAGATGCCGGCAACTTTACGGAAAACGCAAAGGCAACTACGCTGGAGGAGTGTGTGCGCGACTGCTGCCTGAAGGGGGCGAGCTGCCACACCGCGTTCATGTTCAACCACACGTGCTACCACGTGAAGTGCATCAGCAACGATTTGTGCCTTCCGGCGAAGAAGGAAACGTCCTCCGCGCTGCGCATGGTACTGGTGAACCCGCTCGAGGACGGGCTGGCGGGCGAAGCGAGCAGCTGGTGGGAGGTGCTGAAGAAGGTGCAGGAAAAGCGGCTGCTAGCGAGTGGCGGGGCGGCCGCGGTAGCCGCGGCACCGGCCGTACGGCTGCCGGAAGACACGGACGGGGAGGACAATCTGTTCGGCAAGCTGGCGGAAATGTACAACCTGGCGAACGGCGGTGTCGCTAGGGCGCGCGGTGACGAGAAGTACGGACTGCCCGCGGTGGAGGACATGTACCGCGGGCCGTACAAATCGCTCGACTACGGTGCGCCGGGGGCCGGGTTTGAGAAGTACGCCAGCAACTACATCCGCGACCAGTACGACGAGGAGGCGGAGGAGAGCAAGTACTACACCGAGACGAAGGCGCTCGGTTCGATGCGCCCATGCGATGTGGCGCGCGAAGATTCCTGCCTGCGGAACGAGGTGTGCGTGCGGGTGGTGCCGAACCTGCGGCACGGTATCTGTACCTGCCCGGAAGGGTTCGAGCGCAGCGAGAAGGAGGTGTGCCTGTCGAAGGACCAGCTGGCGGAGCAGCAGCAGCACCAGCACCAGCAGCAAATTGTTCCACAGATGCTATCTGCACAGAAGCTAACGATGGGCAATGGCGATACGGATGGCGAGCTGCCGCCGTCACCGGTGCGTTCGAGCACGACGAAAGAGCTGACCGTTTCCGTCGCCTCGAAGGACGTGCGGCTGCCGACGAACGAGGCAACGCTGTCGGCGTACGTCATACCGGACGAGAAGACGAGCGGGGACAGGTACAACTACCTGTGGACGCTGGTGTCGCAGCCGAAGGGGGACAGCAACAGCACGATAGCGGACCAGACGAAATCGATCGCCAAGCTGTCCGGGCTGGCGGAGGGGCTGTACCAGTTCAAGGTGACGGTGAGCGGCCAGAATGGCTCGTACGGCGAAGCGTTCATGAACATTACCGTGCTGCCGGAGCAGAAGATTAACAAACCACCGCACGCGGTCATCACGCCCGCCAATCAGCCCGTCCGGCTGCCCAACCACGAGGCGATCCTGGACGGGAGTGCGTCCAGCGACGACGCCAAGATCGTGCGCTGGCAGTGGGTGCTGGCACAGGGCCCGCTCGGCTATCAGCCCGAGCTGCCCGAGGTGAGCACGCTCCAGCTGAAGGATCTTACCATTGCCGGCAACTACACGTTCAACCTGACGGTGGTGGACGAGCAGGGGCTGAGCAACAGCACCACGGCCATCATCCAGGTGCTGAAGGAGATCGACTACCCGCCGGAAGCGAACGCGGGCAAGAACGAGATCCTCTACCTGCCGAACAACAACGTCACGCTGAACGGGTCGCTGAGCAAGGACGATAATGGGATCGTGGCGTGGGAGTGGACCAAGGTTAGCACGAACCAGTCGAAAGCGGTCGATATGCAAAACACGCGTACACCGTTTCTGCAGCTCTCCAACCTCGAGGAGGGTGTGTACGCGTTCGAGCTGAAGGTGACGGATGCGAAGAACCAAAGCTCCACCTCGATGGTGCACGTGTTTGTGAAGCCGCCCACCAACCGACCGCCGGTGGCGAAGGCGGGCACGAACGGAACGACGATCTATCTGCCCCAGACCTGGGCGGTGCTGAATGGGAGCGAGTCGAGTGATGATATTAAAATTGTCGCCTATAGTTGGCAGCAAATTTCCGGCCCCAACACGGCGCTGATTGAGAGTGCAAACGCGTCGGTAAGTGTGGCCTGGAAGGAGGTCGTTAGAAGAGTGGAATTTTAACATTAGGTCTTTTACACATGCTTTTTTAGATAGCGAATGCCACCGCGATGACGATAGGGGACTACGTGTTTGAGCTGACCGTGTCGGACGAGGCGAACAACAATGCGAGCGATCGAGTGCGCATTACCGTGGTGCAGGAGAAGAACACACCACCGGTGGCGAATGCTGGGGGCGATCAAACGGTAACACTGCCCACCAATGTGCTGGTGCTGAACGGAAGCCAGTCGCGCGATGATCTGGGCATTGTGCGGTACAGTTGGACGCGCGAACCGAGCAGTTTGGCACTGGGGACCATCATCGATGGCAGTGATAGCAAGCCGGCTTTGATGGTAAGTGGTGTTGGCAGTGGGATGGAAGTACCAAAGTACCAATTGAAGAGCTATATTTGTTTTACAATAGCTAACAAACATCGTTACCGGGCGGTACGTGTTTAAACTGACCGTTTACGACGGGCAAGGACTGTCCGCCTCCGACACCGTGAGCATCATCGTTCGGCCCGATCCGCTGCTGATGAGCTTGGTAGAGGTAACGATTACAACCGAAGCGACCGTGCTGACGGCGGCCGAACTCGATTCGATCGAGCAAAAGCTAACCCTGCTGATCGGTGACAATATGGCGAAGTTGCACGTGCGAGAGCTGAAGGTGGAGCCCCGAACGGGACAGGTGGTGATTGTGTTTTACGTGGAGAAACAATACGGCCTTGAGGTACGGGGGTACTTTTGAGCGGCGAATGACGAACAGAGCAGTAATGTAACCTTCCCGTTTCCGTAGGATAAAGACAAACCGCAGCTAATGCCGGCGCTCGAGGTGGAGCGAATATTGAAGGAAAAGTTTTGGCGCGACTACACCATACTGGGCACGTCGGTGGTCGGCATACGGACCACCGTCTGCCAGAACGATTGCTCCGGCCACGGTGTGTGCAATGCGGAAACGCGAGAATGCATCTGCCAAAGCTTCTGGATGCCGGACATTTTCTACTTCTGGGGTATTGCCGAGGCCAACTGCGGTATGTATATGAGCAGGCCCGGGAAGGGAAAGGTGCTTTGGAAGCAACCGAACTGCAACTATATGTTTTTGTCGCCTCCGCAATAGATTGGTCCATACTGTACGTGATTGTTGGTGTGCTGATTGTGTTTTTCGTCCTGTCCGGCATCTGCTGGGGTATTACGTGCCTTTGCCGACGGTCGGCCAAACCGCGCACGCGACCAAAGCCCCAAAAGTATTCACTTTTGCAAACGCACGACGAGGAATTGCCTTCATGTGAGTGATATTTTTCATTTATTTATTTTTAAGTACATTTTTCGACTTAATATTAAGTTAATTTTGCATGAAACTTGTATGTACACTACTGTACTGGGGTTTATCTAATTTGAAAATAAGAATATTTGTGTATGGTGTCTATACGTAGAAAGCCAACTGGATATTTTTTTGTTTAGAAAATAGCTTTTTAATTTAAAATCTAACTCAAAATTAATTAAACTAACATATAATCAGAATGGTCATTTCTGTTCTGTTTATTTTACTAATGTGGTTAATTTAATCAACCGTAACCGACACCATATAAATATACTTCGAATATACTACAAATACCAACAAATGTTTACTGGTTTTAAGCATTTGTTGGCATTTGGCTTTAAATCTCTATAAAACAATTGTAGAGTACCAATTTCATTACTTTTTTAGAGCTTTTAGTCTTAATATCCAAATATTGAAAAAAAAAAACAAGAGAAGTTTTTGTAGCTTGAGTGTTGAATATCAAAATAATGTAGATGTTCGTAATGTTTCTAATTGAGTGTTATAAATTAAAATTTCGTTATGAACTAAACTTACGCACCGCACTGTACGCCGTGCCATCGTATAGCATCGCGCAAAGCCTTACAAATGCTCGCAAACATGTGTATCCGTCAGCCCAGCTGGGCGTACGCTGTCAAAAGGGTGAAAGATGAAGAACAGCATAAGGGGGAAAAATAATGCCGGCTGTGTTTATGCTGATTCGGGGAAAAAATAACTTTCAACAGTGTTTGCAATTCGATTGAAAATGCTTTGTATTGCAGCTCGTTGTATGTAATGGGATAGAAGGAGCATTATATTCTCTATCGAAATATGCTAATGCTGTAATGCGTGCGTGTTTGAAGGGAATAGGGATCAGCGATGCGTAAGGGTCGCGAAAGGGCATGGTGTGGATTGGTAAAGCATCGCTAGTACAGCACGGCGTGCGTTGGTGTGGTCGGTAGGAAAAAGCGTTGTGTGGTACTCTGATCTCTCTTCAGTTGTCGAATAAATCTTTCGCCTTTTACTAAAGATTTCCGTGGAGAGGGATACTCTAATGAGTCTAAACTGAATTTTTGTCGTCTCGACCCCATCAGGGGTTGAGCCCTAATCTCACATACAATACTTAGTCTATACAACATTCTGAGGTACTTGACCGAAAAGTTGTAAAGTAATTAACAATCGATTAGGATTGCCAATTGTGAGAATAGTAAAAGTCGGGTTGGTTGAATGATTAATCGATGAAATTACTTCTTGGTCCAAATGTAATTGCACTATACGATATTTCTCTTGTCTAACATAGGAATTGTTATATTATTACTGGTAGCCTTCCAGTAACAAATTTTTTGAGCTTTTTAGATGCTTTTTCACTTTAATATCTTTTGAACAATTCAATCTATACAGCGAAATCAACAATTCAATAACTATTTTACTTCCTTGTTACAGTTAATCGCGCGGGAACCAACATTTCCGACAGCGAAACCGACTCGGACGTGCTGTTCGAGAGCCGCTCGCGACAGAACGGACTCTTGCCGGGACGGTCCGGCAACGGTGGGCTACCGAACGGTGAGCTACGAAACGGAGCCGGCGGTCACCCGAAGTACGGTGTAACGCGTCTAGGACGACGCATCAAAGCTTAAGCAGTAAGATAGGACAAACAAAAAAAGGAAACGATAACAACTATACCAGTGCCACCCCAGTGGTGGGGAGAGGGGAAGCAAAAGGGGCAGGGTGTGCAACCTTAACAACCGCGAGAGGAGGCGGAGGGTTATATGCAACTAGTCGGAAGAAATTTCTTTACCAAATACGTTCCTAATGTGCTTGTAGTGATTTTTTGATGTACACGTGTAACGATATGATTGATTTAATGCGCTTTGAGCAAGAAAAAAAACATACACATCACCACGTTCTTTCCATTCCATTTCTTTGAACTAATCGTTTAGATACGCACTTTCTTCTTTTGCATTCCTTTATAAAACTTCTTGAGATACTTTCCCTAACAAAAGAAAATACCCCAAAAGCGCACTGTAAGAAGTAAGTTATTATTGTAACAACCAATGTGATTCAAAAGCCATCGAAGTAATGAACATAAATTGCTTGCTAAAATTAGGCAAACCGTGCAAAAGAACGATCGAACACTAATGAGGCGAAAAACCGGTGGCAAGGAAGCTCCGTTCCTTATTGGTGGTGTAAAGTTTGCATTTACGTGTTCGATTCGAACAAGGTGCATTTGACATTAGTTCTACCAGTAGCCATGGTAACCCACGGGGGTGTCACGCCTGCCGGCACGATGGAAGGTTTTGCTTATGAGTGTTGTGTAATGTTTTCGTTTAGATGTTACCCTCCCAGCATAAAAATATTCCGTACTATATTTTTATGCGAAAAAAAGACGAACAAAAAAAAAAAAAACGCACATATTGTACGCCGAGAATGGAGGAGATATAGAAAAGTATTAAACAAGTAAGAAATAACCACGCGTGTACCACCCGTACTGAATCGGGGCTGTGAGCAAGGTGCGCAAACTACGGTAAAAACAGAACAGAAATGATCAATGATGATGATGATGATGGCGACTGGGTGACTGGGTTGACTGGGGGATGCTTCAAAAGCTTTATGAGCATTTGAGCAAGTATCACTGAGCAGGCGGGGCAGATCAGAGCATCAGAGTAGGGCTCTTGTAAGGGTAGGTGGCAGTATTAATGTTGCACTCGCCCGAAAGGGCACCCGAAAAACCAGGGCATAATGTACTTATGAGCGCCACCGGATTTCGTCTTTTCTGTGTGTGTGTGTGTGTATGTCATCTCGACGGAGAGTGTGGTGCGATAGAGTGGAAAATATATTCAGAATACAAAGCGAAATGAGCCGATTGAATTGTAAAGAAAGTGATAATATTACAACATTTCTGGTAGGAAACTAGAAGATATCGCAGAAAACTCGCAAACAGCCGTAGGCCTGCATGAAGGCAGATCACGGTGTATGCAATGATGGAAAATTAAACTCAACCTTTTAATCGTTTTGGTAAGCCACAGCAACATATTGTTGAACATTGTTTAATAGAAATTCTCTCTTTACAGGAGCATGATTGACCGATGTGAAAGAAAAGAACAACGCGATCAATATTGAATAAGGTCTTCTGGAATCAATTAGAGCGATATAGATGATAGTGGGACATCCAAAGCTTTAGAATCCCACTGATTGGCATCCAGTGGTCGGCCAATACATACGATCGGCTACTCGTGCAGCTTATGATAACATGAACGTGATAAGAAAGCAAAAAACGTCTACGTCTTCTCTGGTGTGGCGACTTACACAGTCACGCTGGTCTGTACAGGCATCCTCCGGATAAGATTCAATAGGTAAGTTGCATAAAAACCACTCCCAAATCCCCCAAAACCTATCCGACAACTGTCCTTAACAAGTAATAAACTGATTTGATTAGATTTAGGCTAAACTTATGGGTACACGGGACATACGGGCGGGCAGATCAAGTTTAAAATGAATCCAATTTGCTACGCTGCTTCCTCGTGCTTTTTTTGCATAATTTTGTTCGTGCTCTTGCCCTCATTTTGGAATCACTATTTAAACTGTTAACTGTTAATTGATGTAATTATCAGCGATTTCGGGCTACCGCTCGATGCAACCTTACACTTCAAACAGACAAAGCAAACAAACCGAAGCTGTCTAGCCTAGCCTCCGCATCGAACCATTCATATATTCAATTGTTCACGTTCAATTAGCATAGTTTAATGCTGAAAAATTGGTGCTGTGTCTGACTAGAGGAGGGTGTTCATAGATGCACTCGATAATGTTCAAGGTTAGCAATATAATCTCATGGATGCATGCGTGTGGAATGGCTTGCAATGGGGGGATGATTGGCATATGCCTGTACGACCTTATTACAACGAACCACCTATGCGCTGTCTCCGTCTGCGTATTAATGTCGGCCCGCGCCATGAACCGGATCAAATTTATACGTAACGTTCTATTATTGCGCTCCATTACGACGTATCGATTATTGACATCGTTTCGGCAGGCAAGCTTCCTATGCTTTAGTTCCGTTTGGTGTGAAAGACACCACGTTTTATGGATTCTGATGATGATGATCATGCTATTTGGAATGCGCGTTTGGGAAGAGCTGCGTGTCCTTGTGAGGTATCGAAATGTGATGCAATGTTACAAATCAATGTTTCCGCACGTTTTGTTTATCTCTTTAGTGTTGTTTACTTTACTGGTGTTTTGTTTGGTGGTTGTTGTAAAATTACGTCAATTTTTTCATTTTTTCTTTGATACTTGATTCTTTGATTCTTTGATTGTTTTTGATTGCTTTTCTGTACCGTTGTTTGATTTTTCCTAAACTTTTTTTTTAAGAATAGAATAGAGATATTTAATCTATTTTAACCTTTAAATTAATGATGGTATGTGCTACTTGGCGGAGTATAAACTTTGATGTTTTAGTAATAAGTTTTTAATGTTTGCGTCATGTGATGATCATATCATTTGATATTTTCATGTTTCATTATATTATTGTTAACTTAAGCATAAAAAAGTGTTAAAACCATAAAATTATGTTTGTTTTCTTACATTAAAATTATGTTTATTATTAGTACAACGTTCTGGCTTACCTAAACAATCATATATTATGATAAAATACATAAAAGTATGAAATTAATTTTAAAAATGATCTTAATTTAAACACTTTACATTGCTTTATGGTTTTTCTGATGATCTACTACATTATTTACAATACAATATGGCAAATAAACTGATTTATTTTGCTTCAATTTAGCTCCCTATGATTTAGCGTTAAAATTTCTAAGATTGTGTTACATCTATTCATTTGATGATACCATAAGAAGAAAAATAATGTCTTTCAAGTTATTAATTTCAAATAAATATGACCTCAATCGTACGGTCCACGTAACGCTAACGCTAGTTTGATGTTTTAACATGCACGACGTAAACCTAAAAGCAATTTCAAGGGCGGTAATTTTTCGTGCAAGAATATTTAGGTTTCAGTTTTGTTTTTAAATAGTGACGTAACTGCACTTGCCAGCTTGGCAGCGTGTTGTTTGACCCATTTTTTTGGTGTACCCAAAGGGACAGAATGTGTATGTGACACTGTATGCAATGCGAGCAAAGTTCGGCAATTTTTGGAAGCGGATTTGGAAGCTACACTGCCCCTTATACAAAGATGTAGTCATTATTAGGCTCCAAACCCTCTGCACAAACACATTTACCTCATTCATGATGGATCGTTACGCTTTTGTATAGAAAAGATCCCATCTCTGTGTGTGTGTGTGTGTTTGCTTATTTGTATATTGGTGTCTTTGTGTTGGTATACCTTTTTTTGGGGGTGGAGGGGGGGGGGGTGTTATACCTCTCTTGACCTTCGCGCGATCTGACCTGTATCGCTGCGCGATCACCGCTTGAAGGGAGCAGAAGATCGATCGGGGGTTGTTACGCGGGTTGCTGCTGCTGGCCCGATGCCAAACAGCGCTCGGTGTTACTCTTCGATCTGATCATCGCTACCCACCACCACCACCACCATGATCGACACACGCTCTTTGTTTTCATGCATAATAAAGCGAAGGAGGACGCACTGGTTTCGTGCGAAGCTGTGGCCAAACAAACGCTCTTCTACCACTTCTACTACGCCCCGCTACTAAAACCCATCGCTTGGTTCACGTTCACGTGCGCCAAATGCGTTCGGTTGTTGTTGTTCTTTCGTCTTGCTCTAGCGCAACATAAATTACATCATCGTCACAACAGTTTATAAAAGCAGCTTGGCAGCAACGGGGAACAACCCGAATGTGTGACGCCCAAACGTGTGCGTACGGGTTTAGGACGGAGGGGGTGGGGGGGGGGTTAGGGGAGGGAAACTGGGAGCACCGAAACGAATGTGTACGAACCAGCGAGGAAGGAATTTGACTTACACACAAAACAAAAAGAACTAAAAAAACATACGCGTACACACACATACACGAAACGCGCGTGGCAAGCGAATGTTGAGACTTTATTAATACGTGCTTCGTGTCAATTCACCAAACGGCGGCGCAAAATCATTTTCCTGCGCTTTCGGGGATTGAGATTTAATGTGTTTATTTATCGGTAAACCCTCCGCCTTGCCCTATCATCGTGATAGCGTTTGATAGGCACTGGGAATTGTGTAATATTCACTGAAATGTTGCTCGAGAGATGCATCGAAATTTGGAAATGGTAAACATAATTTCTTCGAAACATTCTCTAATATTCGCAACAATTTTAATCGTCATTGCTAAAATTGTGCTACAATTACATAGTTGGGTTGCATTAGGTATTTTACTTGCCTGTTGATTGCGATAGTCTAAAATTGCTGAAGCTCTTACAATAGTTTCCGGGACAATTTCCAATGCGAACAGCATTATTGAACAGTCTCGAGATGTTTTTCAACCACAGAGCTGTCACACATATATGACAACTGTCGAAAAACA
>KB667911.1:685408-699774 GCA_000349065.1 Anopheles quadriannulatus | reverse complement strand
TCTACTTGGCGGAGTATAAACTTTGATGTTTTAGCAATAAGTGTTTAATGTTTGCGTTAAGTGATGATCATATCATTTGATATTTTCATGTTTCATTATATTATTGTTAACTTAAGCATAAAAAATTGTGAAAATCATGAAACTATGTTTATGTTCTTACATTAAAATTATGTTTATTATTAGTACAACGTTCTGGCTTACCTAAACAATCATATATTATGATAAAATACATAAAAGTATGAAATTAATTTTAAAAATGATCTTAATTTAAACACTTTACATTGCTTTATGGTTTTTCTGATGATCTACTACATTATTTACAATACAATACGGCAAAGAAACTGAATTATTTTGCTTCAATTCAGCTCCCTATGATCTAGTGTTAAAATTTCTAAGATTTTGTTACATCTATTCATTTGATGATACCATAAGAAGAAAAATAATGTCTTTCAAGTTATTAATTTCAAATAAATATGACCTCAATCGTACGGTCCACGTAACGCTAACGCTAGTTTCGTGTTTTAACGTGCACGATCTGAACCTGAAAGCGTTTTCAAGGGCGGTAATTTTTCCTGCAAGAATATTTAGGTTTCAGTTTTGTTTTTAAATAGTGACGTAACTGCACTTGCCAGCTTGGCAGCGTGTTGTTGGACGCATCTTTTTGGTGTACCCAAAGGGACAGAATGTGTATGTGACACTGTATGCAATGCGAGCAAAGTTCGGCAATTTTTGGAAGCGGATTTGGAAGCTACACTGCCCCTTATACAAAGATGTAGTCATTATTAGGCTCCAAACCCTCTGCACAAACACATTTACCTCATTCAACATTGATCGTTGCTCTTTTGTATAGAAAAGATCCCATCTCTGTGTGTGTGTGTGTGTTTGCTTATTTGTATATTGGTGTCTTTGTGTTGGTATACCTTTTTTTGGGGGTGGAGGGGGGGGGGGTGTTATACCTCTCTTGACCTTCGCGCGATCTGACCTGTATCGCGCGCGATCACCGCTTGAAGGGAGCAGAAGATCGACCGGGGGTTGTTACGCGGGTTGCTGCTGCTGGCCCGATGCCAAACAGCGCTCGGTGTTACTCTTCGATCTGATCATCGCTACCCACCACCACCACCACCATGATCGACACACGCTCTTTGTTTTCATGCATAATAAAGCGAAGGAGGACGCACTGGTTTCGTGCGAAGCTGTGGCCAAACAAACGCTCTTCTACCACTTCTACTACGCCCCGCTACTAAAACCCATCGCTTGGTTCACGTTCACGTGCGCCAAATGCGTTCGGTTGTTGTTGTTCTTTCGTCTTGCTCTAGCGCAACATAAATTACATCATCGTCACAACAGTTTATAAAAGCAGCTTGGCAGCAACGGGGAACAACCCGAATGTGTGACGCCCAAACGTGTGCGTACGGGTTTAGGACGGAGGGGGTGGGGGGGGGGTTAGGGGAGGGAAACTGGGAGCACCGAAACGAATGTGTACGAACCAGCGAGGAAGGAATTTGACTTCCACACAAAACAAAAAGAACTAAAAAAACATACGCGTACACACACATACACGAAACGCGCGTGGCAAGCGAATGTTGAGACTTTATTAATACGTGCTTCGTGTCAATTCACCAAACGGCGGCGCAAAATCATTTTCCTGCGCTTTCGGGGATTGAGATTTAATGTGTTTATTTATCGGTAAACCCTCCGCCTTGCCCTATCATCGTGATAGCGCTTGATAGGCACTGGGAATTGTGTAATATTCACTGAAATGTTGCTCGAGAGATGCATCGAAATTTGGAAATGGTAAACATAATTTCTTCGAAACATTCTCTAATATTCGCAACAATTTTAATCGTCATTGCTAAAATTGTGCTACAATTACATAGTTGGGTTGCATTAGGTATTTTACTTGCCTGTTGATTGCGATAGTCTAAAATTGCTGAAGCTCTTACAATAGTTTCCGGGACAATTTCCAATGCGAACAGTATTATTGAACAGTCTCGAGATGTTTTTCAACCGCAGAGCTGTCACACATATATGACAACTGTCGAAAAACATCTCGCAAGCGTTGAATAATGTTGTTCGTGTTAAAAATTGACCCGGAAACGGTGTTTCTTCACTTTCCTCTCTCCAAGCCATGGTTTGTTATCCTACTTTCCATGCTGAAGAAAGTATGACATAAGACGAACAATAGTATTTTTTGTTTTAAATTTTATTATTTTTATCGAATTATGTTTTCACTATTTTTAATAGAATCACAAGAAAAAAAGGGTTTTTAGCTTCAAACAAGTACAAAATCACTTAGTGTACGAGTTGGATAAAGAATAGAATTTGATTAGCATACATCGGGACCTGATATCTTTTGAAACAAAATCTAAATTGAAATGAATGAGTATGATTAAAGAATATTTTATTATAAATATTTTTGTTCGCTAAATATTGGTAAATTTTTGTCTAATCGCAATAAAGCGTTACAATGACAAGCAATAGTAATTTAATTTAATGTGCTCATTGATTTCAGTTAATTTCTAATTTATTACAAAACAGTTAAAAGTATTATTAAAAGTAAATTAGTAATTAAAAATGATCAAAAACATACAACACATGTAACACGTAGAACACGCGACGAAGGTAGCACGTCAGTTAATTCGCAAGGGAGAATAATCAGTTAATATTTCGCCCTTTCTGCACAATATGTTACTTATACAGAGAGTTTGCCTCAAAAAGATGCTTATTTCCACAACCCAGTAAGATCAAAAGATTCTTACTTGCAAGGAAAAACGACCGCAAATGTGTACCGCATTTTCTGTCCCGCATCCGGACCGAACAAACAAATAGTAAACACATTGGCAATACTTTTTTCTTTCAATCAAAACTCTGTGTACACCTTTCTATATATTGTCGCTAAAAATACGGTGTCGAACCGGTCGTGCGTATTGAGTGATTGGCCACGGGCCTAAGAGCGTCCACGTTACTAGGGACGCTCGCCACTGGCCGCCCGTTGTTAACACTTGCGCGCGCGTTTTTCCCGCGTTTATGTGTGTTCGTGTGCATTGCGCCCCATAAGAAAACTCGCGCGTCATAACAACGCGCGCCACCCCTTGCTGTGCGCCACCCCCCATTTGCATCCCCTACACGAGGGTGAGGTGTGTAACCCCCCCCCCCCACTCTCCTTCAAAACCACAAACATTTTATTTGTGTGTGTTGGATTTGTTCTCCCTTCAATCCTACTCCACGCGAAAGCTTCGGGGCCCGTTCGGCTGCTGTTCGGGTGTTGCTGCCACGCGAAGCTGCCTCCCGTGCGTTGCGTGCGTGTGGTGTGCGCCCCGCCAAGCGCGCGCGTTTGCTTAGATTCGCCCGTTTAGTCTTACGACAGACGCACGCCTGAACGGTACTGTGTTTTCCTCTTGACAACCTGGTTTGCTGCGATTTGCTAACAGTCTCTAGCTTGACACACCTCACAACACCAGCAGTGCCTTCGATTCTGTGTTGTTTTGGTGCCTTTGGGAATTGGCAGTGTTAGTGTGCGGTGGTAGATTTGTGGTTTGTTTAGAGCGTCTTGTGTGCTGTGTGCTCCTGCCCGAAGACTTCACAATCCCTTCACAAAGATCGCTCCAGCAAGTGAGATAGAGCATTGAGTGCGTTTTGGTTGCAATTTTTGGTGCAGTGAACCACAGACCAAAAACAGGTTTACAAACAGGCCTGTTTGTACCGATCATCCAAGTGACAGAAAGTGAAAAGCATCTGCGGTGGAGAGCCAACCAACCCCGGTGTGGTGTGACCCCGAAATTCAAATAAACCAGCAACAACATGGCCAACAAATTTGTGTCAGCGCTGATGGTTTCATCTTTCCTGCTGGCGGTTAGCTTCGAAGCAGGTAAGCGGTTGCGTTTTGCGATGCGTGTGAAACTGTGATGATCGTTAGTAGGGGGCCCACAGTGGGGGGGAAAGCAAGATTAGATGTATCATGAGCGAACCACAGAGAAGACATAATGTGGTGCAATCGAAAGGAAGGAAATGCTCACGGACTCACGGTGCTCGATATGATTAGAAGGAAAAAAATGGTTTGAATTATTGATGTATCTTTGATTGATGCAGACCCATAGGCAAGAAATGTGGGCCTGTGTGCCGATTTGACGGAGGAGTGTGGAATGCGCTAGATGTTTGCAGCACAAGTGTGGCGACGGCCATGCATCATCAAACGTGTGTGCAGTGAGGCGCGGGAGGTTGTTTTGTACCACCTTCTTTCGATACGAAAAAGAAGAAGGATGCAACGTCCATGAAAGGTCCTTCAAGCTTTGGAATGTAATTAGACACCGTTTTTTTTGGTGACTTTACAAAACTTCACACACCATCATCACCGGAACGGAAAACAAACATTAGCTCTCACAATCAAGCCCTTGTGTTGAGAGGTTTCAACAATAAGAGTGTTTCGGGAAAAAGAATGGCACTAACGGCCCTCGTGTACACACTTTGCTCCATTTCGCTTCCAAAGTAACTCTTCCAAAAGCAAAACAAACACACACACACACACAGCTCTAGCTGTCTTTAAATATTGGCCAATTGGTTTCAAGCACGGGCTGCTTCCATCTTCAGCAGCATTTACATGTCATAGCCTATTAGGACTACTTTAAAGTATGTTTACTGGTGCGGCGTACACACCAACCTCCTCCCGCCTACTGCGTTTGGGAGCTGCACTAATAGACACGCTTCTCTTCGGGTGTGTGTGTGTTTTGAAATTGAGAACACTTTCGGATGTTGAATGGAGCGAAATGTCGATTACGGAATGATTCATTGCGCAGTTTTGAAGCAGTCCCGGTTTAAGGAAATCGACGCGTACGCAATCGGTGGTTTTCATTGAAAATCGGTACCGACTGCTACTACTGTTTTTTCGACCATTTGGCTAGAATATGAGGGGAGCATCGTCCATTGCAGCATCTCTTCGTGGTTTGCTGGTTCAATTAAAAACGCATCACTCTGTTACTACTCTCCCCTCGAGTTGCTCCATTTTCTTCGCAAGCAACGGCAAATGCGTTGCTTTCCCGGAAGACACAAAGGTCGCGCTGCGTCTCCCTATTCGTGAAGGGAAAAGGGCCAACAAATACAGATCGACAAGCAGCAGGCGCACCCCTGCGCCCCGAGAGGGATTATATGTCACGCGAGTGCGACATTAATTAACGATAAATTTAATCTATCATACGCTCTGGGAGTTGCGTTGCGCTGCGCGCGCGCCTCTTTAAACGCGAACAAAACACAAACACATTCCAGAGCAATATTCTCCCTCAGATTGTGCTCAGAGATTCGAGTGTGTGGGTTGGGAGTGGTGGTGAAGAGAGCTATTGAAGGAATCCCAAAACACATGACAACAAACAAAACACAAGTGGCACTCCGGAGCATCTCGGAGCATGCTGCTCCACGCTTACGCTTGATCGCGGGAATCGAGAATCGGTTGGATCACATCGCTTACATTGACAAACAGAAACGCACAGACCTGGGGAGGGGAATGGTAGGGGAAAGAGTAATACAGAGAAAGAAAGACAGTACAGAGAGAGAGAGAGGTATTTATGAATTCAATTAGCTAAAATTCAAGATCAAAAGATCAACGTCCCGTCCAGCATCATTTGTGTCGTGAATGATTGAATTCTTGTTTGGTTTGGGGTTGGGTTCTTGGTGCCCCTGACCAAGCGATCAACTTCCCTGACGCTGTTTGCTGGATCATAACCCCCGCTTCAGCACACAGGCCATGGTGAATTCCAGCACTAGAGAGCAAGAACGGCTGCCCGAGCTTAATATTCAAATCGTGTCGTTGCTTCACCTCGTTATAGCTACATGCTGGGAGCAGCAGCTGGTGGCGGACGACGACGGTATGACTAAGCGGACGGTTGTGGTGTGTACCAGCCTGTGCCCTGCTGCACACGGTCGCATTAATTGTGTTTGGCTAGATAGGTGATGCAATTAAAGAGCTCGCGATCGCGATCGCAGCTATTTGTGTGTGTGTGTGTGTGTGTTGCGCTGGAACAATTTCACTTGCCCGTGCGGTGGTATGTAAGTGTGGTGAACTGGTCTGGTGGTAGGATCAATGGTCCTCCACCTTGTGTCAGGCAGCTTGCCGGAGCAGCTTAACGGGGGCAGTCTTGGGCTGGGGACAGGGAGAACCAATATGGCCAATCGAGAAGGAGGTGTGTGTGTGTGTGAGAGTGTTGTTTCGATTCAGTGTCAACTTGTTGGGCGCGTCTGGAAGCAATTCCAACTGGGCGTTAGTAGAATGGTAGTGTACACCAATACGAATTTTCTAGGGCGTAAGATGATGATGGTTGTTATATTGTGCGGAGGAGGGGTGGTAATTGTTAGCTTCATTTCATCCAATAAGCAAAGCAATTATAGAATACTTTTACATGAGTTGCGGACACGTGGGTTTATAAGGTGGATTACATAATATTTATTAATGTTTTTTTAAAGTAGCCTTAAGTGCGTTAGATTATCCTAATTAGAATTTATACTTTCTTTTATTTCACTGACTTTGTTAGACTGATTACTACAAGGATTTTTTTGAATTTTGTACGTTTCATTATATTTATGAAAAAGGCTTCATTCTTGGGCTACATAATTATTTTACAATTTGTACAATTGTAGCTTTAACAAAAACAATCATTAAATCGACGAGGATCGTTACATTAAACATTAAACGAGGATCGTTACACCCATATTTGGGTGTCCTGTTTTAAAACCGTATATGTTTAACTTCGCTTATCTTCCCCTATCGTCTTGTAACTAATCTCCTGCGCCTTTAACTGATGCCATTTGCTAAGCGTAGTAGGCGGCAATGTGGGCGCACGAGTGTCCCAACATACTAGCTCGTTGGGTCTTCGACTGGTTGGCACAAGAAAGGCTAACGTCGTCGTCCGCTTAAGGTCGTGTAACTCAAAGCCTTACGCAAAGACTTATAAAACTCTTTATCATGGTTATGACGCTTTGCCATTCAAAGACTAAAAGTGGCTTAGAAATAATGATAGTACAACATTAAATGATGAAATGGTTTCAATGAGTTGCATTATTACTAACGGTCATTTGACACATTTAGTTGAATTTCAATTCTTTACACTTTTACGACCGACAAAATGATGGTCCCTTGGAACCATCCACGTGGGTCCCTTGGAACCAGAAAGCAAATTTGCATTATTTCTGAATAGGGCAAACAAAACTCCTTTTTAGAAGACACTAAACTATCTACAACATTTTCCAACTGATCCTATTGCAACAATAAGTATTAATATGACCATCCATCAAAGACTATCTTTACTTGTGGTAACTGTTTGAACCCTCTGCCGTAAAAACAAAAAAAAAAAAAAACTCCAAAGAAATCTAACTGTCTAATGGATCATTTGCACAAAGGTCCTTTGTGGTAGAAAATCACACCAAAATTAATGGCCCTCCGCATGACCGGTCCAAAGGAAAAGCCTTGTCTTCTTTGTGCATGGTTTAATCGCATGTGCGCGCTTCTCGTTTTCCTGATAACGCGCACTGGAGTGTGTTACACAATCCTTTTCTAACCTTCCACCGAAGGCCGGACAGTAGACAATCCACACACCCCCGGGGAGGGTAAGCCCTTGGCCGAGAGAGTTGATGATCGCTAGACCACCACCCTCCGCATGATGTCACCTGTGTTTGTGTGACCCCAATGTGCTTGTGACGCTGTCACCGTGATGAGTCTCTGCCCGATCGCGACGAGCCCGGACACACTCGGAAGGCGATGGTAATGGTTAACGCTTTTGGGAAGAAACAATTGCTACCAAAAGGTGTTTAAGTGTAGTTTGGTTTACCCCTTGTAAATTGTTTACAAAAAAAAACACAAAAATAAAAACATTTAATTTCCGGTAGTTTCGTAAAATGATTGGGCGAACGTGATTGCGTTGCTTGATTTTTTGTTTTTCGCTTGGCAATTTATTACTCCGCGCTACCTGGGCAAGTGAATGGGCCGGTGGCTGGTTAGTCCATTGTTTATTTGATGATCATTGTCCAAATTGTCACCCAGCCACCAGTTGGGAGGGGGTAAATTAGAAGTACAACCTTGAAGACGTTTGTTGTTTTTTGTGGCGTTTAAAGCCGGCTTTGTGTTACTTTGTGTGTGTTTTTGGGTGTTTTTTTCGATGGCACTTACCATTGTACGGCACCGTGGTAAAGGAGTGTGAAATGTTTGGCCAACAACACGCCGCTGGAGCTATGTAGAAGCCAATCTCCATCCCTTTTACCACCATCCCGTCACTCGCGAACGCGACTTTCAAACGCGCAAATAATGCGTGTATGAGCTCATCGCTCACTTGTTGTCGCTCAGCGAGATGATAGGCGACGGATTGGCTCTTGGAGTCGCATCGATTGAGATTCCATTATACGCACCAGTTGCCGCCGTTGCTGCCGTTGCTGCCGTTGCCTAGGAATGCGGCCAGTTAGCCCCGCTGATCGGGTGCATGGAATAAATCAACCATTCGGAGCCGATCGCTGATGCGACGTATGCGACAGGTGGGTCCGGCAAACGGATGAAGCTGATCGCTTGTTTGCTGGCATTGGAGCGCCTCGAACAAAAGAATGTAGAACGCGCGCACGACAGTGGACGACGACGCACACGTGTTACTACACCCCGGCCAAACTCCTATCAATGGGGACGCGTTGTTGGTGGCGTACACGTTTTCGCTTAGAAGAAGAAGAAGAAGTAGTAGAAGTGATGGTTTTATAGGTTTTAATTATCTGGTGTCAGGCCGTGCTCAGAGTGATCAGAGCGACCGAACCGCATGATGATGTTGTACGACGTTCTAAATGATTATTGATTCCATTTGCCTTCGGCCATGTCTTGGAGAGATAGTGACAGAGGGTATCAAAGCTGGTACACCAAAGGTACAAAACAGCTCCGTGATGAAATCTAGGCCAGCGGTAATAAAGACGACCATTTTTTTTTTGGTTATTCTGCTATCCGCCTCCACCTCGGCTCTCTATCGCGTGTGGCTAAACGCGTTTTAACTGCAAGCGACGATTAGCCACACCTTAGAAGCTGTCCCAACGGCGACGCGGCGTTCCTCGGTCCCTAAACGGTTTTCCATTTCTGCTGTTAGGGCGGGAGAGTTAATTTCCTCCTTCCCCTTCCGACGCCTAATTCGTTCGTTCAGCACGTGCTTCACAGCGTGTGCCGCACACGGAACGGAAAAGCCGTTAAAAAGTAAACGAAATTTGGCGCGGCCAGGCAGGCATTTGTCGTCTTCCATTTCGTCTTCGTAAAACATGCCACTTCCCTTCCTTTGCGCTAATAACACGCGCCATTCCAGACTTTCGAGAAAGCGATTTGAACAGGAACACGCGCTCCAAGTTAATTCTTGGCTGCGTACTGACAACCAACGGCTGCATCCGTCACACAGCTCGGGGCGCGGATATGGTGTAAGATCGGTACGGGCGGATAATCTTGTCGGATCTTTGGTGTTATATGTTTTTATGCTTTCCATGTTTGTGTGTACAATACGCGCGCCTACATGCTTACATCATCGCTCGTACACCATACGAGCCCAGTGAAAGCATTACGGTGTTGGAGGTTATTGGGGTTTGGTGATTTGTTTGATCGGTGGGCCTATTTGGTGCACAAGCATCTGTGTGGGCGGTGGCTAATGTCGATGGCGCCATTTGTCATGCTTTGTTTTCGTTTCGGATGTCCCATTCGGATGTCTGGAGATGTGCGAACGAGTTAAGTTAAGGTTCTAAATGCCCATTAAAATGCATTCTTTATTGTCCGTTTGTAGGGAAGTTCACAGCTACTAGATCATGTAAGGAAAATGGCTGTTCGGTTAAAATAGATACAGCGTGATCTTCTAATGATCTGGTTGGTACGCCTTTGTAAGTGACGGTTGTGTTTATCCAACACCTAACCATCTCAAAATGAGGACCAACGAGCAGGTTTTTTACAATGTTTTTGGAAAGGATTGGTGCGTTTTTGCAAAGAACTGTCAGCCATTACGTCAAACGATCAGTGGATGGAAACCATCCTGGGGATAAAGATGGCCTTTTCTCGATATTTTCCCCTCATTGACCTACGCTCTAGTGGTGTTGCAGTGTTTTTTTAACGATATTCTCCTAAACACTAGCATCTTTTTGCATCATCGAACAAGAATTGTAGTTGCTGCACGGCTTAAGTGAAAGCATACGGCGTACAGCTCTCTCCGTTAGTATCTTTCCGTTCTTTTTTTTTGCGTGCGAGTGCGTGTCTGCTTGGTTTCGGGGTTTTGATGGGTGGGAATTTTTATTTTTAAAATCACAACATATTTTTAGCACCCACCACACGGCCAACCAACATCTGTTTTAGCAAATTCGAAACAAATCATCATTCGGCGGTGCTGTTGTGTGAACATTTTTTCGATCCTGCCTCGAGTCGAGGCTGCGTTTAGGACGCGCCGAGTTGCTTTGTCGTTGCTATAGCAACAAACACACACACACACGTAGACAGCACGGCATGAGCAAATAAACGCACGATCAAGTGATCAATCCTTAGCTCTCTTCGGGGTTTGGTGGTGATGTTCGGGGAAGGTTGAAGTCGATTCGATCATCAATACTTCACGAGCAACAGAACATATTATATCATAATTTCATCATCACAAAGCAGCAAATAAGAAGGGTGTGGCGTGATGTGTACAACACCCCGGGAGTGTAAAGGTAATACAAAACTCGCTGGATCTTTCCCCGGGGTAGAAGAACGTAGAACGAACGCGCGGGTCTTCTAGCCGGGTTGCGCATTCCATCAATATCGGCGTATCGGTGATGTGCGTGTTTGCGATGCGCTAAGACGCGCTTACCAATGACGTGAGTCACGGTACACACCGCCGGACTGCTTGAAATGCTCTCCGCGTGGTGTCACATTTTTTCCTCCTATACCCGGCAGCGCTGTTGAAGTGTTGAAAACAATTAGTGACAACGTGACGATATTGGTAACTGCTGCGGGTAGGTGGTAGGTGACGCGCCCAGCACAGGGTTTCGTATGAGATCTGCTACCGATAAGCTGGAAACGATCATCACTGCATACGGAAGCATTTTTATTGACGAGACCTTTGATTAGCTCTCTCTCTCTCTCTCTGTTCTACACCGACACACCACCACCGCACGCAACGCCGAGGTTGTGCTTTGGAATGTATGACGCTACTAATTGGAAGGTATCAGGCTTGACTCAGAAATGGTAGCGCTCCTCCTTGCTTTTGAGTGTGTTGACTCATGTGCACTTTTATAACTACTCCCAAACGGTTCTAGTTTGTATTTAATAGTAAAAAACAGCTTCAGTATTTAGTAACTGACCTACCCAGAAACATAAATTATAAACCCCTACTCAATGTCAGTTCTGCTAGTTAAGGTAACATCGTAAACCCGTGTCATGTAGAAAACCGTTTACAGAAATTTCAAATCAATTTTTCGTCCACGCTTAAAACTCGTTACCTTTGACTCGTCATTCGCTAGCTGTAATGCACCTCAACTCGGTGCAATTTTATTGCACAGCACACATACACTCACGATTGAGGGTTATAATGACTGCGATTTAGCGTTGATTTATTCTCCGGGAAAACTTTTCCACTCGTATTAGCTGAGAGCGGGGTGGAAAAGAAGGAGGGTGAGAATGTAGCAACTACCCCCTGTCGCGTTTGAAGGTGACGCAATGTGATGTAACGTCCGATCGTGTGTGTGTGTGTGCATGGACGCGATGATCTATCGGCTTTATATTGCGCACTTGCTTTGCCAGTTGTTGCTCTGCAAAGCTGCAAAGTTTTGATGTTTTGAACCCTCCATGTGTACTGTGTGAAACAGTTTCCAGAGCTGCTCGATGCTGCCGATCCCACGCCTGCCTGGCGATAGCCCAGTGAGTGATTTAGAATGCATTTACACCTCCTCGTACTCCTCTGGGGTACGTGAATCGGGCTGACTTCACTCGAACACTCGAAATCACCTATCATTTGTCCGTCAAAGTTACGTACCGCGGGATGTGTTATGGGACAAGAGGGTTGAAGATTTGATTAATGTGCTTCGTCCCCTTTCCCGGGGTGGTTTTTGTAATGTCCATCTGGATTCTGACAGCTTGGCAAGTGAATGGAATGTAGCACGATTGACTGACCGCTTGTCGTCGTCGTCGTTTGGTGGGCTGTGATAATACGCTTTGCTTTCATTAGGTGAATTAGTGATATGAATAAACTGGGGTAGTGAACTGGCACAACACACACACACACACACATACCACAGAGGGGTAAATCATGTTTTCCCGGAAAACTCTCAACCCCGGAAGTACGCTTTTGCGTCGGGGAAAACCTATCCAAATACCTGACAGCTTTCGAAGTTAACGATAATCCGTCACCATCTCAATAATCCCAAACGTGTCCTTCCTACCCGGGTCTGGGTTTGTACGCGTACTTGCAATTAATGATTGAACAAGTTCACTGAACTCTTTGTACTCACCAATTCACAAACATTTTCCTGGAAATCGTTCCTGTCCTTGGAGGCCTATTCCTTATTTTGTGCAGGAGATATGCATAATGTATGTACTACTTCCCGTAATGTACTGCAAATGGGTGATTTTTATGCTATCTACGTTTACTAGAAATGATAGATTATTCCTATCATTTTGTGGCAAGTTAAACCTTCATTGGCGTTGCTTTATTGGTGCGTCATACAATAATTGGAATGTATCTCCTCTGTGCTTAAGTTAGATGTTAGATCTTCGATTCCGACATGACTGAACTGTGGTTTGTTGTTCTGTTTGTATAAAAGAACTTGATATTTTCCTACATGTTGGCTCCAACATTTAGATTTCTGCACAAAAAAACATTAGAATTGGAGGTTATTGATTACGAGCAGTGAGGAGCAAGGTCATTTGTGGCTTCAAATCTTGAAAGAAATTATCTTAAATCCTCATACACGCTACACGACATATCCAACTTGTAGTTACTCTAAACCACTTAGAGTTAGCGATCGTTAGACGCTTAAGCAGGCATAGACCTGAAACGGTTGTTTCCCCAAATAAGAATGTTGTTCATGGTTGTATAAGAGTATCTTTAATCTACCTGCTGCACCCGTCTTTAGATCAAATAATATCTTCTTCAGATTTTCAACAAGTTAATATGCTGTTAATATATGAGGATCATGTGTCATGTTTGATAAGAACATTAAAAGCGTGCTTGGCACAAGTGAATTGTTTATTTTAGAGTTGAAAACTGCGAACATTGTAAGATTCACAACAATTGCTTTGAAATTTATGTAACAGTTAACTTTATCGGCCGTTTGGTAGTCTTTGTCGAAAGTTTTTTTTGTTGTATTAATTGTATATTTTGATGAACAATTGAAGCTTTCTTGGTTTAATAAGTAATACAGTGACTGAATTTCATCCAGAATTCATTATGTTGGCTTTGAAGTGCCAACATTTGGAGCTTCCACTCTTGAATGTTGTACACGTCCTTATACTAAGCCTGTTGCTACTACACCTAGCAACCTTATTAAGTCATATTAATCGTATTACTAAGAGCAACTAATTAAAGGCATTTAGATAAATAAATGCACAGATGAATCGCTGGAATGATTTCAATGCAAGAGGACAGACAATTTAACATTTAATTTTATGCGCAATGCACAAGACTACACTTTGTATTGATGTATGATCGATGCTTGCCCTTCGGAGTTAGCAGCCTTAGTCACCGATGGAGACGGCCAGTGATTCGCGTGTACACGTGTTTGTTTCCATTTTGCCATATGTTGCCTTAGAGCCATCTAATTACATGTTAAAAAGCCTTTCAATACTATAAAAAAACAAATCGTTAAAATCGATAAGAAATGGAATACTACCCTCACCAATTAACAGCATCGAAATTAGCATGATTATAACTACATCTGCATTAAAAAGTTTGTCAAAAATCTAGCACTAACAAATCATCAGATTACCTCTTTTTAAAACCAACTTAAAGCACTCCTGGAATCACCGAATCACAGCGTGCGAAGCAACACGCGCTCTTCTACCCTAACGATTATTACACCAGCGCGATGATGGACTAATTGCCCTCCGCGGCAGGATGATATAACGCGCATCAGTCCGGCTGCGCCACCATCACCCCACGCCGCGCCGGTGTTAGCGAATTTTCCTCACATTCAAACGCATCGCCGCCCGGTGCGTTGTTTATACTAAGCTGGAAGTAAATAAACAATTTAAGTTCTAGTTTGCTTCGTGCGTTTAGAACATCTTCACAGAACAGCAGTGCAAGAAGCTCCCCAGGTGACCAACCTTTTCCCCTGCTGGGTGTGAGGCAATGGATATGATTGATATTAGGGATTTGATGGCGGGAGTGAAATAAGGGGGTAAAAAACACACACACACATAC
>KB667911.1:566515-582333 GCA_000349065.1 Anopheles quadriannulatus | reverse complement strand
AGAGAGAGAGAGAGAGAGAGAGAGAGAGAGAGAGAGAGAGAGAGAGAGAGAGAGACCTAGGACTGTGTGATTTGCGCGTTGTTTGACAAAAACAATCACACTGTTAGCTTGTTTTTCATTAGCTTAGGCTCGATCAGCATCCAATTTATGAGACCAGACGGCGTCTGTTGGGTCTACTGGATGTCTTCAGCAAAGCGTAGATGAAATTGATGTAGCCAAGCTATTATTCAATATTATTTCACATGCTCCAGGCTATGCATGAAGTCCCCGTAACTACAATTATGTCAAAGTAATCAGTGTCGTGCAGCTGCGTTCTTCACTTGAGCAAACAAACCGAAACTGTATGTACGGTAGAACAATTTTTCAGAAAGGAGTATCACTGAAGGCGGTAATAAATTATACCCCAAAATACTATTCAAATAAAATTACCGATATAGACTGAGCCCCGAATACGTAGGTCATGCAGCTTATCCTGCTTTGGGTAAATCAAGAAGCCGGCGATAGCAAGTAGTGGTCTAGTTTTATACCGTTGCAACCTACACGCATAACCCTTGTCCGTGCTGGGTGTTCGGTTAAATTGCCCGTTTCTTCTAATCACTCTTCCGTCGATGTTTCTTAATTGGATCTAATCAAATGTTAGGCTGCACGTGTAAAATTTCGTTTGAAAAACCTTAAAAAAAAACAAAATACACAACAGCCAGCTGGGCAATCAACTGGCGCACGAAAAATAAACTCGGATCAATCTGAACAAACAGTGTCGAAATGTTTCTTACGTTTTGAACACGCAAATGGCTTACCAAAATAAGATAGCAGTAGCAGTACAATTTTTCGCAGGTCCATTCACATTAGCTCCAGTTCGACAATGCGACCCACAATATTGTTCTCCGTGCTTTTGGCCATGGTTATGGTCGGATTTATTGAGGCCCAAGCGCGAATTCCTGTCGTTGTAAGTATGGATGCTGTCATGCGTTGTGCATAAAAGAATATTAATTCGACCTTCCACGTAATATTATTTCCTAAACAGACAATTTTCTGTAAAAACTGTTTGCACCAAAAATGTCGCTCATTCGCCCAATATTACTTCCAGTGTAGTGACGAGGTAAGTTGAACTGCACGATTAAATTTCTCGCCTAAATGCATGTACGTGTGACTTTCTTTGCAGGTCATTGTGAACGGTAACGCCTGTAGACAGCGTGGCGGTTTCTATATACTAGGAAATCCGGGACTGTGCGTTGTTACCAATAAACCCTAGTTTTCATTGTGATTCAGAATGTGTTCGCTAATATTATAAGTTGGTAAAGATATTTGTCTACATTCTTCTTCGGCATAACAACCTCCTGGCGGTTTTCAGGGTCAACCATTAGTATCGGTCTTCGTCTGACTTTACCACTAATGCTCTGATGGGTTATCCATAGCTGGATAGTTTGTCCTACGTATGGGGGGGGGCACGGTCTTTACGAGGCTGTAATAGTGTTGAGTAAAGTTGGCAAATATCGGAGCCGACTCCGGAAGGTAGGTCTGCCCAACATTATCTGGATTTCGAATCGTCTGGAGTCGTTTGGAGTCGCCTGGAGTTCGCCGGAATCGTTCGGAGTTATCTGGAGTCGTTCGGAGTCGCCTGGAGTTGGCCTGGAATTGTTCGGAGTCGGAGTCATCCGAAGTCGTCTGAAGTCGTTCGGAGTCGGCCAGAGTTGGCCGGAGTCGTTGGGAGGCGGAGTCATCTGGAGTCATTCGGAGTCGTCTGAAGTCGTTCGGAGTCATCCGGAGTCATCCGGAGTCGTCCGGAGTCGTATCGGTTGGTTGGAAACAAATACCTGCCGGATGACTCCAAAAAAACTCCAGACAACTTCGACACCGGGCGGATTTGGTTTGCCGAAGATTGCTTCGAGTGTACTGACGAGGTAAGTTGTTGGACAATACGATAAAGATTCTAATGAAATCGAACCAAGTGTATGTCGTGCTTTGTAGGTAATTGTAAACGGTACCGGCTGTAAAGAGCGTGGTGGTTTCCATATGCTAGGAAATCCGGGAATGTGCATTGTTATTAACCCTCCGGCTTTACACGAAAATAAGTGATAATTAAGTGTTATTGTATTATTTGCCTTCCCCTCGTGACGAATGGAGCAAAACGGAGAACAAACCCACTACGCGAGCCTAGCTCGGGTAAACCACTGGTCTAATAAACCTAAGTTTTCATTGTTATTCAGAATATGATCGTTAATATTATAAATCGGTATGATCATTGCAATAGAAATTTAAATCAAGTGAATGAAAGTGACCAATACATACAACTTACGCTAATCGATGTAACCCAAATGAGAGCTTTAAGATAAACATTACCAATAAAACGCTTGTTCGCGGAAGTTATTACGCAGAAAAATGGGGTTCTTTTCGGCTCACGAAACGTTTCTTTCTGTCTTTCTTTGGATATATTAATTGCATCCCCTCAGTAAACCACCCGATGGCGATAAAGCATTACACCGTGACGGGTGCTGCTATCTATCCACCCTCGAAGCACACACACACACACAATCCGTCAAGAGGTCAACAAAGTGGAGGCAAAGGAAAAACACTTTTCTCCAACGGCCATCGATAGCGTGACGGGCGCACGCGAGAGTTCCAAGAAGGAAATTTATAGCCATATTCATTCGCTCCCTCCCAATCTCTCTCTGACTCTCTCTCCCTCTCTAGCATGTCAGCTGACCGTTTGACACAAGATCCTGCGCCAATGGATAATGGTGTTCTGTGTGGCGTGTGGGGCCATAGAACCACTGCTGTAGCCTCTCTCTCTCTTAGGTCGCTTAATGTCAGTTTATTTATCGTTCTCGAACCATTCGTCTCGGACGGCAGCCAAAGACCGTCGTGAATGGTACGGCGAAAGGATGGTTTGTGCAAATGGATGGCCCCCGGGAGATCTCGGTTGCGTGCCACGGAACGGTTGTATAACGGCCCCGTAACTGATGATGGGGGTGCCCCACGGTCGGACGGAGCTGTCCACGTGCCCGTCGTCACTCATCCGGCTCAGCCTGCCTGCGGGACTCTGTCTGTGGTGGAGACGAAACGTTGACACAATGCGCATTGATGATGTTCGTTGACGGATACGGGGTGAGCTTTGGGTTTGGGCGCACACCGAATGGCAAGATGGCGGATAGTAAATTGGGAAGCTGTAGCCGTTTGGTGAGCGTTGATATGAAAATAATTGTTTGCCACCAGACATCGTACGAGTAGGGCCCCAAGGGGTTGGGAAAAAAGGGGAAGAGGAATCGCTGACAAAGGCATCTTTTGTGGTCGGCAAACGTAAACCGAAGTGCTTTTAAGTAATCATGCAAATTGGAAGCACCAGTCACAAGCAGGGACTGTTAGGGAAGCTTTAAAAAGCAGCATCAAATGCTTACCCTCTGATAGAACTCGTGGGAATTTTGTGTTTCAAAACCCGTCAAATGTGCCTGAGACGCAATAAATTAACCACAGAGGTCATACGGTTCGTGAAACGTGAAGCCAAACCATGGCGATCGGCAATGGCAACGGATGGCATACGTTGCGCAGCAGCACCTGCAGCGTAGAGAAATTAATATCACCGTGTTGGGGAAAGCACTCACACCGGTACGATTCTCGTTCGAATCAGTGCCATTCTTACGTGACGAAAGATGATGATATTGGAATCGAATTGATTGGATCATATCTGCGCACGTGTACGGTTTGTGATGAGCACGTAATCGTTTGCTAGTTTGCTTTGGTAACGCGACAGGTGTCGAGTGTACAAAAACATTCTGCTTTGTTCGAGAAATGAAACATTTAACAGGAATTTGGCACCACAAGTGAGGTGTTTGAAACGTAATACATGATAGAACTATACAAAAAACAGAAGAGAAAGTTTGAAATGATATTGATGAGCTAAATTGTTGTACATAAAAGTATAGCTCTTAAAATCATTAAAATTTAACGAACTCAACGATAGTAACACATTGCACTAATGTAATTCTATAGAAATCTGATTAATTTGTGATGTTACTTCCTTCAAATCAATTAATTTTCAGTGCAGTTTTGCAGTTAAAAATGGTCATACGAGGAGATGTTTTCTCTTTTAGGTATCCTAAATAATGCTCAATTGTAATATTGTGCATACATTAGAATTTGTTTAAGCAAATATCTTTTAACACAAACAATAACGTTAAATTCATCTGAATTGTTAACGGAAAAGTTAGCTCAACCTGGCTATAACAAAGTAGCTTCGACGTGACCGTACAAATTGTAGCTTATAAAAAGCATTTCCTTCCAGAATTTAGCAATGATTTAAACTCTAAATCAGGAATCAGAGTTCTGGGAACTGTTGAGGTCATCTGAAAATGTTGTTGATTTTCTTCGCATCCACACTCACGCCTCATTTAGAACGTTAAAATATGTTCATGAACCAGCCGTAGAAAAGGAGACACATATTTGTAAAGGAATGCAAAGGAATTATCCGGTGAAATTAAGTGGAATTGGTATTTATTTATTTAGGAGACCGAGAATAAAACATTAACCATAGCGAAGGAATGTCAGAAATTGGATTATCGACGTACTGCTGAAAAGCTCTGAAGGTATTGCATTATTAAAATTGAAAGCTCGGTTGCTTATCTCGCTCTAAAGTTTAGTCAAACTATGCTAAACTAAGCACTCAGAATTGTATTATGCGTACGGTGAATTAATTTAACTACTGAGAAGCGTATCCATGAACATCGTGTCATGGTAATAGGAGGGGAAAAGTTGAAAAATGAGAGGAATGGAGAGCTTGCTAGAAATAGGGGATGACATAAACTGTTTTAATCTTCTTCTTATTTGGCACAAGAACCGTAAGCCTACCTAAGCCTAAGCCACTAATAACCTTTGCAATTGGTCTAATGGGGCTAATTGGGTTCACTCATAATAAAATAAAGTAGTGTATGGCAGCTATGTCAAGGGACTAACTCGTGCGAGTTTTCATAATTGAAAGACACTCTTGAAGAGTTTGTGAGCTGCATCTTTTAAAGACATTTTTGTGGATAATGAAGTTGTGCAAAGCTTATTTAGGAATAATCCCCAGGTGATCGGCCCCAATGAGATCAAGATTTAAAGCATATGGAGCACAAATTGTATTGATTTCACGATCAACCATGTATTCAGTTAGTTTAAGTTATTGAATATATCATTTGATCGTATTCGTGGAGATGTTAACATGTTAACTCATGATAACAGTACTTCAATTATTGTTTTCCTAAACTGATGACCGTGCTTAGAAGATAGAATTGCTAATACTGCATTATGAAAGAGCAGTAAGATAGATTGACACCTTCTATCTTACTTTAAAATTTATGAAACTTTTACGATTATTAGCTATCACAGCGATACACATTGGATCAACATGCACGATTTACGATGTTAAGTTTCAAGCTTATGTACTGAGTTATGAACAAAAACACAACATTTTATCAATGTTTTAGCGACAGAATATAGACATATAGCGATAAATTGAACATAAAAGTATATCCCACTTTATCTCCCTGCTCGTTATCAACTGCGATTGGTCAAACAGCAATCTTTAGCGTGTAGAAGTAGGTTCCCTTAGACATTTTGGCTCTTTGAGAATGAATCAGCCAACTTATCATTGAACTTAATCTAATCTTTGAAGTCGGTAGTCAACAATAAAGGAGGATTGCTAATCATTTATGGCAAAATGATTTATGATTTATGACTCAATGTTTAACGACAAGATTTGTCGACATGTACATCCGGTAGAAGTAACTACCCTGTGAGAACCCGGATCTGATTCCAGACTGTAAGATGTAGGTCATTGATTATTGTTTAAACATCATCAAACCTCATACTGATAAACCTTTCTTCTTGAACAGTCTAGATGTGATTGAAGCATTTCAACCGTTAAGATGAAAATATTTTTAATAATATATCATTCGAGATTAAAGTTTAAACATGGATTTGTTGTGCTTCAACATGATTATTCGCAATCGAAACATAATCATGAAACATATGGAACAAAGCATGCAATTCCGTAAAGAAAACAATAACCTACACCTCTATTGCCGTCTTCTTTAGACTCATTTCAAGACACGCATAAGCGTGCAACACTTTCTTTTCTTCTCGAATTGCGCATAAAAATCCCCGTTTGTGGCACCGTCAATAACCGCCGGCCAACGCAAGATAAAACTCCCCATCTCGGTGTGAATCCCCACGGCTCGCTGGAGACTGGCAAGGTGCGCGGTGAGATAAATGCGGAGTATAAAAAGTCTCGCGACCGGTTCGGATGTTCGTCAGTGTGCTGCCAGGGTTTGATTCGATCCAGTGCGATCCAGAGCTGAACGTTTCATCCGTCACAAGTGCCTAGAGTGTAGCAAACATGAAGCAGGTGTGCATTCTTCTGGCAGTGCTGCTGTGCACGGCAGCCGTTGCGGATGCAATGGTGTTTGCTTACGTGAGTATTGCAGCAGAACATGCAACAGTAGATAGGATCTCCCCCTCCCACCCCCTACATTCTCTAACGCACACATTGCAATCATACTTCCGTTTGTATAATTCCTCTTTTCTAAATAGGCGCCGACTTGTGCGAGATGTAAAAGCATCGGGGCACGCTACTGTGGCTACGGCTATCTCAACCGGAAGGGCGTTTCGTGCGACGGACAGGTGAGCTTTTTTTTTTCTTCTTTCATTTGCTGCTCGGTTGAGTGCATTTTCAAAGGAACGCAACGGGAAGTAAACATTGCTGGGCGTTCATCTTTTGCAGACGACCATCAATAGCTGTGAGGACTGCAAGCGAAAGTTTGGCCGCTGTTCAGACGGCTTTATTACAGAATGTTTCTTGTGAGTGGAGCTCTGCTGGAACCATCATCGGCAGGACCGTCGGTGCGTCTTGTGCAGGGTGTTGTGCGAGCGCGGATGCATTTGAAATGATGGTCAGGATTTGTCTTGTCTAATTAATGCAGTGCGGTGCAGTTTAGGATATAAGCGGTTGCATTACTCTTAATCAGTTTAATCAGTGCCAGGCGTTGGTCAAATGAAACTTGCAGTTGAAATGACTCAAACATTTAAGCGAACTTTTATAGTAAAATAAACGGAAGGAACATTTCAATGGTTATTTTATTCGTAAATAAATAAATCCTTTTCAATATTTTTCATACTAATTTCGTTGCTTATGTTGATTAGTCCTTAATGGAAGTGAATTCCCAGAGCCACTTTCATGTCTTTCTCCTGCTGTGTAACTTTTTGGAGCTGAAATATTAATGAAGGTTTATGCGAACGAGTTTGCTGCTCATCAACCTTCGCTTCTGGTAAAGGTAATCTATCAATGTTTGACCTTTACCGCAAGTCTCAATCATCAAAGGGTCTAATTGTTGCATTCATGGAAGTTATTTACCGACTCCCAGCTTGTGACATAACTCACTGCAAATGTCAAAAAGCGAACGAGTTGGCAGCAATAGCAACAATAGGAGGAATGAGAGAAATAATGAGAAATAGAGACAGAAATAAAGGAAGCGAAAGAGAGAGAGAGTGAGAGAGAGAGACAGAGAGAGAAAGAGAGAGAGAAATTTGCACAACGTTACGAGCAAAGTTTTATTCTCCATCAAGATTAAATACTTCGGCGGCGACTGGTTTTTCTCATCGGAGCAACTGTGACTCCTTTAAATTTCAGTATTATGAAGGATACATAACCATTGACAATACTTTTGTGATGATGAATAGCAAAACATATCTATCTGGCTTTTGATTTACGACTCAGCTGACTGTTATGCGATGTAACTTAATAATACACTTTTTTTTAAATAGAAAAATCGACTACGATTTCGTTTGTAATGCATGGGTTTTTCATCTCATTTTTAATGCTACAAATGCTGTAAAAACATAACCTACATATCGAGCAAAATTATGCTTTCATACTGCCTGGAATATTGGTTTTGTTTGAAAATGTCTTGGTTAATTTCAGAACACAGATATCTTAACGAGTCTTAGAAAGTTCTGAATAATGGATCTTTACAAACAAATCGGGAACTAAAGATCCATAAATCACATGTTTTATTAATCAATTTCTACAGCACTTATCCATTTTCCAATAACTTTTTGGTATCCAAACAGTAACTCTGTACCCGTGTGAACCTTATTTTAACAGTACCCTTATTTTATTAATTTTTATACATAATTTGAGCCAATTAACCTATTAAAACAGTTTCAAACGATTTTATTGGTTTGATTAAACAAATGTAATCAATTTAGTAAAATGTTTGATTTGCAGTCAGTCAGAATTCATAAATAAGTGCAGCACAATTGAAACTGTTTTAAAACAAAAGACATAAAAAGTAAACTTGGCTAGTGCTTTATACGTTTAACGCGAGTTTTAAGATGTTAATGTCTATGGGTACATTTTAGCGTTGTTTTGTCATTAACCCTTCAGTTTCCAATCTTCCAACCTAGTGTCTGAAAGCCTATTGCTTTATGTACATAAAGAGTTCACAAATTTAATTACCCGCTTGTACGTCATTCAAACTTTTTACTATTTGACATAAAATACGGTGTACACCCTGTTAAATGAATGTCACACCAAACCGGCTTTAGCACTCGCTGTAGCACACACAGTCAAAAAAGAGAGAGATATTAGAACCACCACCGCTCCCCCGGTATCCACCGGTATCTTGTGAAGCGCAAACTTTTCATTTACCCAGTCCCGCGCCAAAATTCGTCTTTTCGAGCCGATCGAGCCGTCTTTCGAGCTGATTCACTTAATCTTCTCGCTTTAAAGCTAATTGAGGGCTAATCGCTCTTGAAAGTAGGGAAATCTTTCGGCAGACGCACGACAGCGACGAGCGCGTTGCGGAACAGTGGGAGTTGAATAGGAAGAAGAAGAAGAAAAACGAAGAAGAAAATCAGACAAGCGAAACGGATTTCAGCAATGTACAGCGTGTTGGATGACACCGAACGAGCAACATTGAAAACATAAATTGCGCTTGAGAAGGGACACGCTGCGCGCGTAGACGAAAAAACGCGAGCGCTAGCACTTGAAAGGTCATTTATGAACATGCTCCTCATCATGCTCATCATCATCATCGCCATCATCACCGCCATTCGTCGTATTTTGCGGAATGAAAAGTTCATTAACGCGGAAAATCTATTTCCCCCAGATGATGGTGCTTCAGTGGATGGGATCTGGAGGGGACTCTTTTTTGCCTTTTTTTGCTTCTTCGTCCCCCCACTTTGCCTGTCCTTGGTGTCGGTGAGCTGAGGATTAGAGATTTCACCCAACCCCTTTGTTTTCCTCGTGCCCCAAACAGAAGTGTGCGAATCTGGTGGTCTGCTGGCGGTGCTACATTGTATAGAGCCCGTTTGGTGTACCACTGCGAAGCAGATGCTTTGGAAGGTGGATGGATGCGCCAAAAGTGGTTCCCCGCCGTGAAAGAACCGACAGACGGACTCTTGGCCTGAGCTGAGAGGCCTTTCCTTGCAGTTGAACAAGTTGTGTGCACCTTCAAATGTGCTGCCGAAGCACCGCAGAGGACAGGATGATGGTGAGAGCGGACGATGGTGGTGGACAAAAGAACGAGCGAGCGAACGAACGATTGCATAATTGCCACTTCGGGATGGGAATGTTTTGTCATTGAGCCATTGAGCTACTGGCGAGGGGAAGGGAGCATCTTATGGATTGCACCAAAACAAAAAAAAAGCTCTGCAAAAGCAATATTGCACACCTCCCCTTTCTCGTACAAACGGTCAAGAGTCGTCACTGTTCCGCACGATGGGATGTATGTGAGAGCAACACAAACAGTTTCGTTCTTGTAAGCCACGCGAGTAAAGGATGAGCCTGAGTGTGGCATTATTGGAAAAAGGAAACTTTTCCTCCCTTCTTTCCGGCACCCCTCCCCCCAGCAAGACGTAGCGAAAAAGAGCATCCAACCCGTAGTATCACAATAATACTTGAAATGGTAAAACGTCCCTTCCCAGAAAAGGGCAAGCAAGAGTATAGCATATGGGCTATGCTATCAGAGCGCTATTCACTTGGGGGAGGTCGTTTTGCAGATCGTCTGGTTTGATATCATCAATCGAAGTCTCGACTGTGCAAAGATGCGGGTGTTGCCAAATCGCTCTCGTCTAGTTTGCTTTTATCGACTATCGCTCTGTTTGCTGTTGGGCGTTGGGAACCTTTCGCATACTCGACGGATCACTGACCATCCGTAAAAGTCGGACAGCAAGAAGCGCCCGAAACGAGCGAAAGGAAACGTGACGCGTCAGCAATAATCGAGAAACATCGAGCCACTTGGGAAGAGAGAGAGAGAGAGAGCGAGGGAGGATGAAAAACTTCCCTCTTCTGGTAGCAACAAAACAATACGGCGAAGGAAGGATGGAATCGGATGCAAACACAAGCGCTGTATAGAGCGGATAGAAGAAATGCTTTTTTGTCCGTTGTCGTCTGCGCTGGAACTCGGGGACATTTCCGGTCAGTTGTTTGCGAGACCTTGGACATTAATGCAGCATCGCTTGGAGACAGATCCCATCCTTGAATCGCTTTCGGTAGCGCTCGTAATAATTTGCCAGGAATCGGTTTTCTGAAGTGGATGGAAGAGGGAAAGGTTTTCTGGGTGGTTTGATTTACTTTGGATTAAGGGGGGGGGGGGGGTAAATCTTCTTAAGCGAAGTAATTGCTTCCAGGAGAAAGGAACTTTACTTGCTCAAATAGCTAGCAAGAATAAAGATAGTATTAGATTTAGAGGAATATCTTTGTGACAGCCCAATGGATAATTTCATGAAATTCTTAAAAATGAATCAAAACATCTCAAGTAGGCATGAGAATTTCTAGTATCCATTGATTTATACACACTAAGATATGAAACACTTTTGAACCTCCTTACCAAAGCAAAAAAAAAACAAACAAACAAATTGTAAAATCCGGCAAATTTGACCTCTGACATGACCATAGTGTCAAATTATTCGAACGGATTATGACCATAATAATGTCCACTGTGCGATCGTATGAAGTGTCACAAATAAGAACCATTCTGCTTTGGATCGTTGCTAAGGCAACATCTTCAGCGTTTCACCTTAAGTCTTCAGCTTTCAGTTCTTCCGTCCTCAGTTCTTCCGTCGTCAGTTCTTCCGCCTTCAGTTCAGTCTTCAGTCTTCTGTCAATTAATTGTTGAAAAATCAGTGGGCATTACAAAACTATTGACAAAAGATTAAACAATTTAAACTCAGTCACCTTCACAAAGTTCCTCTTGGTTCCATTTGCTAGAGCAACGGTGATCCTTTTTGAGTCAACATTAGTCTACTTCGTGGCGTTAATACTTTCGTTTGATAATTTTACTACGAGAACACCGTGTGGCCCGCGGAGCAAAACCTCAAATTGATATCGCAAATCTGCTCATCCCCGATTTCAAGTGTCATATCGTGATAGACCTGTGGCCAAGGTAGACTGTAGACTGTTTAAGTGCGCATTGGTGAGACATGTATGTCTTGTTGAAGAATACAAAGAGATCAGATACATTTAGAATAAGAAAAAAGGGAGCAGCAGGACGCACAATGTTAAGCTACACGAACAGAAGCTTGTGTGTGGTCTTGTCCACCACAGAGATTATAATCTGGACTGCAACTTGGAACATGTTCACAACTAAACTCAAACTTCGGCATTGAAAATTTTCGATCATTTTCTGCATTCAATCTCTTTATGTTAACTACAGCTTTTGTTCTGTAAAGAGAAGAGATCCAGGGGATCTTGTGCCAGGTAGCAATCATTAGACTTGAACAAGAACAGCGTCTTACTCCAAAGCCACAACAAGAACCATGATCATAACGATGGGAAACACTGGGACAGAACATGAACAAAGATTAAGAGGTAGATAGAATACATATAGTAATTCAGTCTAGAAACAGAGATAAGGACATAGCTTACAATGTTATTGGAACCAGCCCAAGCAGCCAGCAAAAAAGGGAGGTGTTGGTAGGATGCATGAGCCTTCGAAGCAAAACTACCAGCATATCGTTCCAAGCAACGTTATCACCAGCTTGTTATCTTATACGCTTCGTTAGCAAATATAACAAAATCCAACCTTCAAAATTCTCCAGGGATTTACCGGAAAAAGCCACTATCGACCAACATATCCCTTGACCATTGGTAATACCTCTCTACACCCGCTGCAAAGCACGTAATCCTCTCACGACCTCATCTCCCATCCAGAGTGTGCGAAGAGAGCAGCATGGAGCACGAGCTAATTTTGAAGCAAATTGAGAGCCACGCACCAATGCGCGCTGTTAAACTTTAACGACCTCTTGACGCTTAAGCCCGGTGGACGGTGGAAGTGGTTTTGGGCCCTAAAGGTGTGCACCATTGCCAGCGGTTCGTTTCCGTGCGGATGGAAACGAATTTTAACGACGGGGATTGTACAATTGGCAGCGTTTCGGATTGCCAGATTGAATATTGTGCGAGCGCTGTCGCTGGGATGCTGGTTGCACAATGTTTGCCCTACCACACACACTCGAATTGATCCAACCGGGCCAACGCTCTCCAGCGTTGCCTAGGTGGCGCGCGTCCCATCGTATCGAAAATGTGGCCCTCGGTGTGTGAAAAGCATAAATCTTTTTATTCAATTTCGCTCCAGTATATCCCAAAGCTCCACACACACACACACCCTAGGAGGTGAAAAGGAAAAGCCAAAGCTTACCCCCGCCGCGAGCAGCCGGGCCGCAGGGACGACCCAACAACTTTTGCGTTTGCGGCGTTGCGGAAAATCGACAAACCAAAACGAGTGAGGGAAGGCATAAGAAGAAAAATGAAAAGAACAGAAACGTTCAATATATTCATGCGACGTGTAATATTCAATGTGTGTCTGTGTATGTGTGTGTGTGTGTGTGTGTCGTAAAAATTTAGTCCCTGTCTTAGCACACATACACACACACTCACTCAAAACCAAAAGGGCGGTAAAGGTATACTTCTCGCAATCGTTCGCCATAACTGCCCGGAACGAGGCAAGGCACACTGCCGTGCGACTTCTTTCCCATGACGTTTAATTTCCTTTCAAGTGTGCAAAATTTTACCACCACCACTAACGCAAGGAAACGCGCACCACTGTTGTGCAAAGAAGGCACAAGGAGTATTTTTATGACTGTTTTGATCGTTTGCAGTGTGTGCATTATTGGGTTGGAATCTTTTCAAGGAGCTTTACTGGCATTTGTTTCACCTTTTCAAACTGTTGACGTTGGTCGTAGGTTTTTTTAAGTGAAAAGTAATGTTTATTTCTTTCTTTGTGAAAGTTTTACTTTTAAAATAAGCTTTCTTCCAGTACTTGTTGGTGTTTTTACGATCCTTTTTGTCTTACACGACTGTTGTTCGTTAATTAAGATTTCATTCAATGACCTCAAATTGTATGTAAAACACAAAAATCGCCTTTGATTTGTGAAATACTGTCAACAATTTTCATTTTTCATTTTTCATTTTAAAAATGTGTGCTTACAATTTTGCATGATTTTATTAGAGTTTTTCAAGCCTGAAAACATATAAACCACTTTGTGTGCACAGATCACAGATTATCGATTTTTCTAATTCTATATCGATTATTTTCTGAAGTTATCATGCTGAAATAATATAAAATATTCGAACACAATTATGTAAACATGTATAAATCATTATAACTGATTTGAAACACAACCATAAAAATACCGATAGGATTATATAGACAAAATTCAATCAGACAGAGCAATCTGTGAATACAACAACAAAAATACAACTGGAATTGGACGGTTATCGCTAATTTCAACCAATTACGCTGTAAAATGCATTCCATCTGACTTACAAAAGCAAATATAGCTTAGAGAATTCTTTTTAAAATTATTTCAAAACATCATAACTTCAGGCGTTCGATAAGGAAGCTGGTCATGGGGAAAAGGTTTGCTATATCTATTTAAACTATCCAAATAAAACTATTTAAGAAATAACATATAATGTTTATATCATGTATTTTAAAAATTGGTTACCTAGAGGGCTTTAAAACTAAAGCTTATTTAATATATGATTAATGCAATGAATTATATGATGCAATATTTAACCGGTATTATCAGCAGTGGTCTCCAATCCATGATCCGTGGCGTTAACAGAAGTGATGCGTGAAAAAAATGATTTTTTAAAAAGAAAAGCTTATTACAATACGTTGGTCCAAAATTTCTTTCTCACAATCAAGAGTAAAATAAGATTGAAACATATTTTTGATCGAAAAGCTTTGAACTAAGTCTACAAAATATATCACCTCAATGTATGTGGGCCACGGTAAATGTGTTTTCAAAGCCAAGTGGTCCGTAATTGTTTATACTTTATACTTGTTTATCCTTAAAAACAATAAATTTATATGTGAAACAAATCGCAAACAAAGTACGAAAATATAAATGTGCATCTATTTCAATGATGGCATTTATTCAAAAGCCGAGCATTATTCAAAAATTCCACTTTTGTAACACATGATTTATGCGCTTCACAATCGTTGCAGAGGTACAACATCAACATACATAAACACACATATCAAAACTCAAAAAACCCCAGAGGCACAAAACCACTTTCCCATATACAGAGTAAACATATATGAACACTGTTGCGTTATAAAGTACGTAAGAAGTACGTGTCCAATCCGTAGAAACGTGTACGCAAAGATTGCATGCTGGCATACTGCCAGCATAGCCTAGAAGGCTATGAATATTAAATAGACCAAAAAAATAGGTAAAAGAACAAGGAGATGACCTTTAGAATTTAACCAATAGACTGTGCAATAAATAAAAAAAAACAACACAGCATCTTTAATGTCAAAGCTCACCAGCGCACTTGAAGCAACACAGCAAAGAAGCGCCAAGACGCTGGGGACCATACCGGCTGCCGCTAGTAGTTAGTGACGCCAAGACACAAACAGAACAATCGACAAAACTTTTTCCCCATCGTTACACACAGAAGCTTTGGGATTGGTGGTGGGTCAGCCATTTTTTGTTGTTGCTCTTATTGTGATTGCAGGATGTGGGGAAGGGGGAGGGGCAAGTTCTTAATACCCACGGTCATCTAGGGAGCATTAATTTGCGAGCACTGTTGCGCCCTAAATCGGATTTGCCTCCGTGCCTTCCGATTCGGAATTAACATTCTGCGGTCAGCTGCGGAGCGGGCAAGGGGGAACGATGCGTACACGACGACCTTGGAATGCATAATTTATGCCGAAAATTTGCTTTTGCGCTGATGCGTTTTGTAAATAATGTGCCAGCAACGCACCAAACCAGTGCCCAAGTGAGTCGGTGTGTGTGTGCAGGGGTTTGTGTTGGTGTGGAAAAGCCAAAATAAACCATACCGCGCTTATAAAGTGCTTTTCGCTGTAACATAGAAGCAAGGGACAATGGTTTACTGTTCTATTTGCTACTTTTTTGTTGCTGTTTGCTGGTTGTTGGTTCGCTCGTTGCGCCTCCACCACCATAAACATAAATCAAACGCTTCTGCGGTGCTTCTGCGTAGCCTAGAGCTTTACATTTTGAGTAGTATTTTAACACGGCTGCGTTTTCGCTACTGAATACGCTATCGAAAGCGCAGCTCGAACGTATTTCGATGTAATGGTCGATACCGATCGGCGCATATTCATATCATTAAATTAATAAATAGTAATTGAATTCAATCTCCCTCTGCCCGTCGAATTTCACTGTAATTTTATTCATTCTGAAAAGCTTTTCAGCTTCCGTGTACACCGAACAGTGTACCTTTCCTTCGGAGCTCCGTTCGCGTCCCTGTGCCACCGGAAGGACACAAACGCAAATCAAACAATAAAAACCGGTCGGTGCTTCCGGTCGGCGGGGAG
>KB667911.1:490750-508220 GCA_000349065.1 Anopheles quadriannulatus | reverse complement strand
TATAAAATCTTGGTAGAATGATCAAAGTTGTTGACATTTTTGGACCGTATTACTTATGTTTTATATTTTATAGTTTATATTTATATTATTATTTTATATATATTTTTTATTATATTTTATATTATTCTTTAGCTTGTTTTACAGTAAAAAGTAAATTAATTTAGGAAATATTTTATAAAATCTAAGCCACTGTCGAAAACCAGATACGATGTAATTCATCTTACAAAAGCCCTTACTGGAAGTGCGATTGTTGTAATACAAAAGCGAACCCGATCGTTTGCAATTTCAGCTTGCCGGAGTGCGCCGGAAGTACGATGACAAATCACTGCTTTCATATACGCTGCGGTGCTTTCGCGTGCATGTTTAATTATGCAGCGGTAGCAAACACGCCCCAAGCAACGGAACCTTCCAGCTGCCATCGGTGGCGGAAGCTCACACACAGCTCATTGTCTGGCTGACAGATTCCTCACACCCTGCGCTCCCTCCGGCTGGCGTTCCCCCGTTTGGCGCTCGCAACGTGCTGTTTCTGTATTCTGCCAGAGGAAGCATTTTTGAGTAATTAATGGAGTAATTTCAATTAAACGCACCTTTTCAAGGGCAACTGGGTACGGTAGCCCTTCCCGGTAGGGACATTCAATCGCGACCGTTTTAATTTATTTCAATTTGATTCAGTTTTAATCAACAGCCGGTGTGGCGTCGTTCGCTGTCAAGCGTGCAAGATGGTGCCTGCCAAAACCGTTACGCACAATGTGACCGTAAGCTAAGTGCTTTTTTGTGTTTTGGGATTGGGAAATTTTGGAATTAAGCGACGGAGAGAGAGAGAGAAAGAGAGAGAGAGAAAGAGAGAGAGAGAGAGAGAGAGAGAGAGAGAGAGAAATGAGATAGTGCGTGATGGTTTGGATGCTAGGCATATGTAGGATGGCAAACGCAATTAAGGCGGATTGTTTATTTTAGGTCATGATTTTTTTTTGCCTGTCTGAACTTACTTGACAGTAAACACCACATTGATAAGAGGTTTGGTGTGTGTTTGGTATGCAGGCAGAGTGATTCGATAAATAATTGTTGAATAAAAAATCATGATCGACACAAATCTTGATTACTGATGAGTATGAATTGAAAAATGTGTAAGAATATATCAAACAGAAAAGAACTATACCCAAAGAATAATAGTAAACAGTACAACAGTTATATCAATAGTATTGATAGACTGGAACCCATTTACAGTGGACGAAAATATCCAAATTATGCAAGATTTCATTTGAGACTTCTGAGGTCTTAAGAGAGATTTTAAGACTTCATCAAAATGTTGACACATTCAATAGAGTTTCAAGCACAATACTTCATTGCTTTCACTTTATCCATCAAACAACATGACTGCAAGTGAACGTGTCACACCGCCTAGAACGTTGTTAATTACTGAGCGAAGAAGCAACAAATGCCTGTCAGCTTATCTTCGCTTCCTGGGAAGCACAAACTCCTATACAAGATAGGCTTTCGGTTTCTCAGTTCCTCGGCCAACGCTTTCAAGCGCTTTCTAAGTGTAGCTTGGCAACCCTCCAAACATGTCGCACTGCACTGCGATTGTCTAGCTGGACTGGCTGGCCAGAACTATTAAATAGCCAGTCACGGGACGATGGTGTGCTCCCCGGGAAGCTTGTTGAGCCATGCCCCAACCTGTTGCCATAGAAGCAACACACGTGTATACAGGGGCTGTTACTGTGCCCCTCAATATGTTCGTTTTGTGAACACATGTCACAGCTGTGTTTAATTGCTTTTATTTACACCCCGTCGATAGCTTTTTGGATTCACATCTTTTAATAATGTCATCTTTTAGGAATGTTGCAATGATTCCTAATCATTCTAACAACAATTTAACATTCGCAAAAAAAAAATCAAATCCACAAAACGAAAAGAAACTCCCGTTTTCGTATTTTTTCTACAAGTTAATTGTTTTCAATTGCCTAAGCCAACAAAAAAGTTATCGGTAGCCTGTTGCATTGCTGCTAGAAGCGTTAATTCACGACACACACACAAAAAAGGGCAAAGGAAGAAAAAGAAAGGAAAAGAAAAACAAACCAGCATTACCAGAAAGTCTAACATACCAAGAGTGCCACGGGTTAGAAAGTAATTAGTCGGAAGCCAAGCCAACGTTGGCCCACACGGGCCCTAGCGAACTTTGGAGCATACCGGGGCATACCGGCGATGATTTCGCCTAACCAAAATTACCCGCACCGACTACCGAGAAGTGTATACACGGTGGAAGCGAAGAAAAAGAAAATAAACCTGACTGCCCCAAAAGGCGTCCATCGTGAGGTCAAGTCACGGGGGCAGCAAGTGGTGTGGAGGGTTGGGGAGTGATTAGTGTTTTATTGCTCTTAGATTCGTTTGCAGCCGTGTTGGCTCCCAAAAGCAAGCACAACAACAGCCAGGCACACTAATGGGAGAATATCAGTGTGTTTGATTTTTCGATGGGTTTTAAAGAGCCATCGAAAGCAATCGCATTTATTAGCACGGGAAGCAGCAGCACACTTTGGCCTACCTACTACACCGAGACCTATTGAGCTAATGATGAAGGTTGACTTTCGCCTTGACAGAAGCACCCACAAGAGAGCGTGTTGAAGTTTTTGTGCTGCTTCGTTTGCAGAATCCTGATTGAAATGAAGAGCAATATCAATCATAAACATAAAACACATGCTCTCCCCATCATCGTGCACACACACACACACACTCATGTACGCACACGGATATACAAACAAATCATCAAACTGTTGTTGTGTTGTTGTCGATTTTCAGCACACATGGTTGTTGGAAAACTGTTTGGCTTGTTTTTCGACCGCCTTTCATCCCAAAAGTTCATGCCATCAATTGTCCTTGAGTGGTAAACGAGCGGAAAGGGGTGTGTGTGTGTGTTATGCAAGGCACAACGGGGAAGAAGCTGTAACAAAAATGGCTTCCCTAAGGGAGTCGTTTGCGAACGTGGAGGAGGGCGGATCGTTTTGCAAGTGACAAGGGAAAGACAGGAGACTGCTGCTGCTGTACCATACCTCGGCTGTGTACGTACAACCACCATTCCAACCATTCCAAACAGGGGAAGCGCTTTTCTCTTCCCATTTGGGAGCATTTTTCTTCAAGTGTTGCTTTTACGGAGAGTGTGTGCTGTTTAGAATAAACGTTCATTAATCACTCTTTGCTTTTACTGGGAGAGGAGGACTTTTGGGGGAGTCAGAGTGTGATTTTGTTTGTGTTCCAAATTCCACGACCCATGTTCCATCGAGCGAAAGGGAGAGACCATCGCAGATTTGGTTCGATGCAAAATATTTGTAGAATGTCGCTTTTCTTCCATATGTAAACATTTTTTTGTTTTTGTTTTGCTACGAGAAACAAGCTGGGCGTGACGCGGGTGTACTGGAAATGTTGGAAATTTTTGAAGTAAGGTCATCAATTGTACTGACATGATTGGGTGCAGATTGGGGTAGAAGAGGGCACGGTGAGTGTGATGCTCCATTGGTTCAGATTTTCCCAAAATTAATCATTGCTGCGGGATTCATTGTTCTTTCCGCATTATTTTATTATTTACAGTTTGTTGTTTCTTACTGTTGGTAAATGAAGTAAGGTTTGATTGTCTTTTGTATTGTTGGAAATTAACGGATAACATTAGATGTCCCCCATTATTTTGTCTGAATACTGAATTTCATTATAAAAATGTAAAATTCAACACCATTTCCCAATTTTAGCTATTGAATGTTACGATTTCGTGTCAGAGCAATGGAATTGATTACTTTCAAAGTAACGGTCCTGCTTGGCTGGAATGCAATTGAATCTGGAATTGAACTCAATTCATTGATTGAGCTATGCTTTAAATTAAGTTTAAGCACTAGATCAGGGATATCCAAACTACAGCCCGCGATAATTTCATAAAGGAAAATGTAAATAGTATATAATTTTCATCAAAAATTGAATGTTTACTAGTTAAAGACGAAAATCAAGCTTCAATGATAGCAAGATGTTAAATAAATTTAATCATGCCCATTAGCAAAAGGTAACGTCAAAATGGCCTTCAACAACGTTTATCTACGAAGCACAATGAGGCCCGCGAACTGAAAAGTTTGGATAACCCCTGCACTCGATTATTATTATTATTATTAAACTTTATTCCAGAACAACTTTTTATTAGAAAAAAAACCCTATGTATTAAGGAACACACCGAAAAACCCACTTTCCCACCAAACACACCAAACGTGTAAACGTTCTTGTCAACAAAAGGTATTCGAAACTAACTAGATGTAAACAATCGATTTGAATCAGAAGAAAAACACAATCAAATATAAGAAACCAATGTCCTCCAATGGGTCTCTGGATAAATCAAACAACCACTGATCTTGCCAGGCCAGATTCGCTCGGACTGTCAGAATAGCACTCTACTCTTTCTACTAATATATCCATGAGCATGGAGTGTTGACCCCCCTGTCCAAGGTAAGGCCTCTTTGATCCAGCGCTTTCTGTAAAATAGATCTTATATCAACTTCCATGATCGCCTGGACGATCAATCGTCGATAAAGTTCGCATCAAAAAGTTGTCAGTTCAGCCTACGCCGGCAAAAATATGACGTTCCCCAACGGCATTTCTATTAGTCATTTGGGCATTTTCCATATTTAGTTAAAAACCGAATGAAAAACGATGCAAATGATCCATTGATGTTGTTGTTTGTACAGTTTTGAGAGGCTTTGGCTCCAACGGAGTTCTTTCGCCTCTAATTAAATATGTGATGCTATAAATACAAATTTTAGTATGAATTATATATTGCATACTATGCAAAAGCTACGTGAAGATATCCCATGAAACGAAGAAATGATTTCATTCTTCACATTTTAGTAAAATCTTGAAAGAAGTTAATTGTAATTATAGGCTAAGGATTGAAGCTTCACAATAGATTTCTATGTTTATAATCTAATAGATTAACACAATAATAATATATTGCACAATAAATGTACATGAAAATAGGATAATAAGTTATTTTTGGAACATAAAAGTTTTGGACAAACAATTCCAATTATTATTATTTATAATTGTGTATAGCTTATCAATTAAACAGTCCGCAATTTTAGAAACTGATTCGAAAATACACTTTTGCAACCTCATCAAAAATGCATAAACCAAGATCCATTAACCAAAAAACAAGACAAACAATCGATAATTATATCAAGAAACAAAAGGCTGAAAGTGTCTGAGATTCGATCAAATTCTCTCTGATTAGAGGCATTGGGAAGAGTTAAAGTTTGTTAAGATATGCTTTTTGTGTGAATAACTGATAATGACTTAAGCAGCCACTTACTTAGCATCTTGGCTAACTAACTATCTGGTATAGTGCACCCACAAACAAGACTGTATCTTCTTTTTGGCGTAACGTCCTACGCGGACATGTCAGTCTATACAGGCTTTCGAGACTTAATTCATTACCACGCAGCCGGATAATCAATTCTTGCTACGGGGGGATGGGCCCATTCTAGGCTTGAACCCATGACCGTCATTTGTTATTGAGTCGTTCGAGTTGACGACTATACCACGGGACCTCCCCTACGGGATACGGGATGTATCTGGTCTAAAGTCTAAAGGTCTAAAGTCATATATAATTAAAAACAAGACAGCATCTGTTGTCTATAATGAGATTTAGAATCATTTGACGCAGCATTAGGTGCTGTAATAAACTAATGACACTGCGATAAACTTTATTTGCTAATGATAAAAAAAGACATTTCCTCATATTCGTAGGAGCATTGTCTTATGATAATGAAATGGTTAAACAAACACACAACGTGCCTCAAACAACCAAGCGTTGAATAGCTGAACCCTCAAAAGCATGTACCACTTCTACGAACTAACGCTATTCGGCAAAGTTTCCACGAAAACGGTAAAAAGACCCTTTGGATTCCAATTGGATTCAAAAAAAAAAAAATGCGTCGTCCTTTCCTCCTCCCCCTTTTTTTACAATGCTCAATTGTTACTTCTTTCTGCACATAAAGCTAACGAAATGCATTAAACATTTATACAGGTTTGATTGTTTCTTCGAAAACACAGCAAACTTCGGGTTAATGGGGTTTGTTCGCGGAAATCTAGCATAAAATACAATGCTCCTCATCGGTGCTCCAAGTTCTCGCTTCCAAGCAAAATGCGACTATTCATTAAATCATAACCGTAAAATCCCTTACCTAGCCAGAGAGATTCCAAATTTCCACCGACTGGAGGCTTAAATTAATTTACCCCTTACTGCACTGCAAACACACACCCACATACCGAGCGCTCCCCCGAAAGATGCTTACCTTGGCGAGTTCGAGTTCGTCGTGCCGTCCCGTACAGTGCTCAATGCTCAAGCACTTCATCAGCTTTGGCAGCAGCACTTCCGTCCCAGTGGATAATCTGCCAGCTTCAGCTCTTCTTTCGTAAGCTCTCCCAATCACCTGTCTACACACACACACACACACGCTGGCACTGGGGCCAGCTTTCCCTTTGCCTAATCACCTTTTCGTGGATGAAGAAGAGGGGGAGCTTTTTGGAGGTTAAGGGGTAGAAAATCCGTGCAACGTGTGTTTTTTCTCTTCTTTTTCTGCACAACAGTAGGGACAAATTTACGTACACGCGCGCACGTACCTAGATCACACCCCGAACACCATACACACATGCACGGCTGCACGAACAGATCCACGCACACGTCCACGCAATCACACTTTAGGGCACTATCCTTCTACCATCCACACACTCCATCGGCGGTCGGACCACCTTGTCATGTAAGGAAGAGCAGGGAATCATCTTAGCAAACGGGGAGGAAAGGGAACAATCGAAATGGATAGCCAGGAGGCTCGGTGTTACACAACGCGCTGCCCACTGGGTAAGACGATCTAGGCACGATTGTGTTTTACACACACACACACATACCGTAGGAGGGGTGGCCTTGGCCATATCGTACACATCGTCCACAGCACCACAGAGATACAGAGACACAATCGTAACCACATGCACATCCCCTTCTCCCCAAAACTAAACCCAATAGGGGTGGGGGTCGGTGGTGAGTGGGGGTGGGGAATAAGGATGAAAACTGATGATGCAGCGCAAAATTTAAGGAAAAGTTTTCCCTTCACTGGTGCAAAGTGTTCGAATGGGAGTGTGGAGCGGAACGGCCCTCGAAAGGAGGTGATACCGTTGGGAGCAAGTGTGTAAGGAAATGGGATAAGTTAGGATAGGTACACATACACACACACAGACACACACAGACACTGTATCACGAGGTCAGTAGGAGCCTGCAGGGCGCAGGCAGGCATAAAAAGATTGCGCTGTGCAAAAGGGACGCCTTTTTAACGCTGCCTTGCGGGTGGGTTCTTCGGGTCACTGCTATTGTTTATGAAGGAAATGGAGCAACCGTCCGGGGAGAAGCGAGGGCACACCAAAAAAAAAAAAAAAGGAAGAAAAGGAGCTCAACTAAACGGAAGGGAAAAACTCACTACGATACCACCAACCAGCTGGTGCGCCGCGGATGGTGGTGGTGGCGGTCCTTTTGCTGAGCAACGGCCGGATGTTGCCGGAACAGGCGCAGACGAGCACCGGTGATGGTCCGCCTTTCCGACGCCCGGAACGACCAAAACTCGACTGACGGCGAAGGCCAAACGGTTGGCTGTCGGGCACCGAAGGATTTTGCCTTTCCTATCACCGACGATGACGACGCGTAGGAGATAACACATTTGAGGAGAGCTTCATCCTAAAAAGAGAAGGGAGAGCGAGCGAGCGATATATCGTGAGAATGAGCGTGCACACAAGGACATCCGGCTGCACCAGGGGGAGATAAAGCTTTCGGGTGAGAAGATAACAACAACAACAACAACACTTACCAACTCAAACTCAAACCCGTGTTGCGCACCCCGAGAGTGTAAACGGGAAATGCGTGGTTTCCTTTTTTTTTGAGCCGCAGTTCCTCCATTCAGTGTTGAAGGATACAGTGTGTCAGCAGGCTCCTAACGGAGTGCCCCATGGGAGAGAGCGAAGACACGCGCCTTGCGTGGGTTGTGACACCGACATCGACGCTCGGTTGTCACACTTTCTCCCTGAGCTGAGTATGTGTGTGACGCTGCGAGTTTCCGAAAGGCCAAAACAACACGCACACGCTGGGGAAATGTACGGACAGTCAGACAGACAGCTATACTCCCCAACACTTGAGGAGTCTCACGCGGGGAGCTCGATCAACAAGTTAATAACCTGATGCTAGGAAAACGTATGTGTGTGTGTGTTGGATCCTGCGCATGGCCTGCTCTTTGCATCGTATGTGCAGTGGAGCATGTTGAAAACTTTCGTGCCCTGTTTCACGCTAGTTACAGTGTTTTCCCCTAGATGGCGCCAGTGCACATGTGGGAAAAGGGTCGATTTTCAATCAAATTTGATACAGGATTTTCCAGGAGTTCTCATAGCTGCGGGAAACTCTATTTACTCTTTCTTAAATGGAATTGAATTATATAGTACCCTTGTTGGACAAATCCTATTGGAATTTGCAAGGAGCATGGCCTAGGGTGCCAAGAGTCGAATTTCCAACATACGAAGTTCACTTGCAATAGGAAAGAGTCTAGGAACTGTCCCATAACTATGAGAACCCCTGGAAAAGAAAATGCAATTAATAATAAAAATGGAAAATTAAAGGGAAAAAACATAAACCTAACAATTCAGTTTAAACAAAACGTGACTATCGGACTGCGTGGTACTAAATGAGAGGTGAAAGCCTGTATAGGCCGGTATGACCGGTGTGTGGTCGTTACGCCAAACAGAGGAAGAAGCGTTCGGATATGTTTAACACACAGTTCCACATCCAAGTCGGTGGTGTCAAATATTCAGAAAAATAGTACACTTTATTATAAGCCATTTCTGCTAGGATAATGGGTTGTTGTCTACTATCGGACATGATTCAATGCTGCAGTATGTGTGCCAGTGCGTATGTGCGTTACTAATTGTAACAGAATTAGTTTCCCTTCCTTTGCAGTGAAAGAAATACCTCTTTTGACACGATCTTTTGCTAGTGTAATACACATTTTCCAATAGAAACGAAATAACAACTGTTTAATCTGATTTGATTTGCTCAAAAAATCAACCCCCAAAAAACCTAACAGACATACATGCACATACATGCACACAACACGCTAGACGACATCGAATCATACAAGGGCCACCGACACACACACAAACACACATACACACATTCATTGATGACACATTGAAGAAACGTTATACGACCATCATTACGTTTAAAGGACGATTCACAAGTCTCCCATTCCATTCCCGTGGCCCGCGGCTACGGCTGTGGGATTGTTATGGATTTGTTTACTTTTTTTCTTGTTGTTTGCAATAAATTACTACCTTCACTAACAATATAAAGGGTTGGGGATTTGATTGAGCGTGCGAGTGAATCGTTAATGAAAAAAAACACCAATTCCCCTGTTTGTCTGAAGATTGTTCTAAAATACCTCTTCCAATCGTTAGTGTTCCAATCGCTTCCAAAATGGAAGTGCAAAAGGGATATCAACGTCCGGTCACCGTTCGAATAAGCAGAACAACTATAACAAAGGATTGTTTGTTCTCATATACAAGTACATAATTAATAATGGTCCATAGAACGAGTAATACTCCTAACACTGGGGCCATTCCCCTAGCAAACGAACGTTGGGTGCAATGCTATTGGTTTTCTGCGTTACGTTTCACGACTTTTGGATCGTTTGCCTATAACACCCACGTGCCTTTTCCGTTTCGTGTGTGTGCCTTTTCTTTTCCAACAGCTCTTTGCCTAAGGACCGTCGCCCTTTACCACCCGGAGCTTTCCAATGTTAACACTAAAATTATTATTCTGCTGACTAGTGCTGAAGTTATGGTTCCTTGTTTGCTTCTTTTTTTGTTTGTTTGTTTCCTTTAGTTTGTTATCTTACTTCCTGTTCTTATTCCTTTTACATATAATTTTTAAAGTTGTTTTTATATTTTACTACTATTTAAAAATAGATCTCTACATTGGTTACGAACAATTGTTGCTGCGTGGTTTCTCTTACTGTAACAATTGATCGAAACATTACAAATAGTGGTGCATTGTAGGTAGTATGATGTATGAATGTTCTTGCTGACTGGGGGGAGAAAACGGGATTGCTGTGGAGGATCTGTGGCGATTGGTTCTGTTCTGATCGTGGATCGTACGAGGTGTAATAATTAACAAACAATTACCTAACAATATTTACAATACAACATAATGCCGCATAATGCGAATTACTACAATCAATTGTGCGCTTGCGGGGGATAAATACACGATTTGAAACCGAACCGATTACCACCGCGTGTGACATCGTGCTTGTACGTGGTGCACACGAACAGATAAGCGCCTACGCGCCTTGCGGAACCCAGTGCAGAACGTTCCGGTAGGTAAAACATAACGCTAACATTCATTTACAGAAGTCATTTTGTGGAGAGATAAAAAGAACGGGGATTTAAAAGTAATGAGAGGCGCAGGTTGCGGGGAGAATGATATGACAGGGAGGATAGGAGTGCAGCGGTTCAACATTAAAAACAAAACTGGGTTCATTCCGTTTGCACCGGAAGGGCGAATCACATACAGTAGAGCCTGTTTGGTCTTGCGGTAGCGCATTGCGAGCGAGTCGACGACTACAGCGTCCTCATCATCCACCATCATCTTTCACTCCAACGCTGCATCGAGCGCGTCCTGGTCGTCCACCGTCGCCGGATGCCGCGGCAGCTGATCGTCCAGCAGCAGCTCGCTCGTCTTACCATCCGACGATGACAGCCGTATGAGCCGCACCTTGTCCCCGTTCACCCATCCGTTGCCCTTCTGGCCGACCACCAGGAACGAGGGCTTGTCCGCGTACGGTGGCGACGATGCGAGATCGGCCCCCAGCCGGCCGACGATCTTCTCCTTTATGCTACGACAACTGTTAGTGGTGGCCGGCTCGTGGCTACCTATACTGTGGTGGTGACCACTATCAGTACAATCAGGTTCAAGGGAAAGCTTACGCGGGGTGGTTCCATTACTTGCTGGTGATCCGAGCGGGCTGCCGACGCACTCCACCACCCCATCCTGCTGGAGGCCGTCGTCCTCCGCATGGTCCGTGCAGGGGCTCTTGTTGTTATTATTGTTTTCGCTCGTGTTATTGTTGTTTGCGTACGCCTCCTTCGCGCTTTGGGCCAGCTCGATCCAGTGCTGCTTGTTCTCCAGCACACCGTCGATCAGCGGCGTCAGCTTGTCGGACAGGGTTGCAAAAGCCTGCAGCAGTGAGGAAAGTGAGAAGGCAATCAATTGAAAGAACACCGTAGCGAAACGGTGTGACGAACCGATGCGTACCTCATAAATAGGAATACAGATCGAATCAATAAAGCCAACCTGCATCATTGGCAATTGATCCTCCTTCTCTCGATTCATTATATCCTGTGGGAGGGGGAAAAAATAGCAAAATAAATATATGCTTAATGTGCCTCAACCCAGCTAGCATTATCGTGCCGCGAGCTTACAATCGGTGTGATGTTTAACTCTTGCCGCTCCATATCGCCCTGCTCGAAGAACTCCGAGCTGACCAGATCGGCGACGCGCTTCTCGATTTCCCACGGCTTGGTGATGGCGGACAGGTCGCAGACGGTCATGCTCATCGCGCGCAGCAGCGAGCGTGGCTCCTCCGCCTGCCAGGAACTCATTTCACTGGCCGGTTCGACTAAATTCAAAAAGGCTCCACGTTTCCTAGTTGTGCAAGTACAAAACAGTTACCAGTTTAAAATGTTATTTTTTTAAATCGTTGGATGTTTGATCGGAATGGCAAGAACGCCACAGCTACCTGAAATAAACGGCCAGATCGGTGGATAGGATGGCATCTTCCAGCACGCGTATCACACGGCTGTAGTCCTCCGAGGACATGTTGGACAGTATCTGGTTGCCGGGGCTGTTAATGATCATCAGACACTGGTCGAAGTGATGGTGCTCCATCGTGGACGTCGAGTAGAGCTGAGCCAGCGGTGACGAGGCTCTGCGAGAGAAGCGTTTGTCGTTACCTTTGGCACCATTCTCCCAAAACCACTCAGTCTCAGATATACGTACTTAATCTGGAACGAATTGTTGGTCCCACGGTGATCCAGATCGTGGCACAGGCAGGCTATGATCAGCGCAAGGCACTCAATCTCGCCAAAGATCTTCCACCACTGGGTCGACGTGAGGATGGCAAACATCATCTGCGTCACGTTGAACGCGTGCCGCCAGTTGTGGTACGTCACGTTGCGATAGTTTTTCTTCACGCTCAGCAACCACCGGCACAGGACCTCGTACTCGATGTGAAACCGCTCGACCAGATCCAGGTCCAGAAACATGCGCAGGCACGCCTTCAGCGTGTGGTCGTCGTCCAGTGTCAGATCGTCGAACTTGAAGTCGTACAGTTTGAAGAACGCGGATGATGGCACTTTTAGTTGCTGGAGAAAGGTTAAAAATAAGGGTCTGAGCTTTCTGGAAACAGACAAATTCTAGGCGTAAGGTGCAAGTTACCCGTAACCGGTACGCATCGTCGATGGTGGCGGAGGCGTGATAGCTCAGCACCTCCAGCGTGACACTCTGCTTTGCCATTGCGATGATTGCCTTCTCGTACATGTGCGTGTTGTGAATGCCCATGCCGCAAAAGATGGCGAACGCTTCGACAAAGTTTTCATCATTTTTGGTAAAAGTCTGGAAATACAGAAAATGGAGACGCATGGTCAGTGCTGCAAAATGTCATGTGTATCACGAGATGTCCACCAACGAAAACAATGAACATATCCGTGGTAGCTTGATGCTCATTGCTGATACTCGATGAAAGTGCGTCATGACATGCCGAACACGACATGCGAGTGCTTGAGTTAAACGCGAAACACTGACAGACAAGTTGAGGTTAATGTCGGCGCAAGTATAATCATGATTTTTTCTGGCTGTGAACAGTGCTGCCAAATGTCATCGTTTCATTCACCAAACCCTCATGATTGAAACGAACCTCAAATCAGCTCACATACACAGCTGACATGATCAGAGGTGAAACTCAAACAGTTGGTGCGACCATCACATGCTTGGTGACATTTTGTTTATCACCCAACTCTTGATCACTCACTGGGTCACGACATTTTCTGTCGGTGATAATCACGAAATTCTTGCAATATACTTGACGTGTGGTCCCAAGCAACAAAATGAGCATGCTTTCTCGCTCTTTCTGCTTTGATGATTTGTAGGGTCAAACAGAGCGAGAAAATATGCTCATTTTGTCTCTTTGAATCACTTGCAAGCACCGCATTTCCGCGCTCCCACGGCTATCTTGATGATCACCGACAGAAAATGTCACGATCAAGTGACTGACCAAGAGTTGGTTGCACAAAATGTCACCAAGCATGTGATGGTCGCACCAACTGTTTGAGTCTCACCTCTGGTCGTGACAGAAGAGCTCGTGACGCTGACATGATTTTGATTCAGTCGGAATTTGTAATGACTATGTCGGTGACATTTTGCAGAACTGATCACAGTAAAAAAAGTCATGACATAGTGACTGACCAAGCGATGGTCGCAATAATGTTACGAATCATGTATTGGACACACCAATCGTTTTGAGCATCACCGCTGGTCATCACAATTGAGTACGTGACGCTGACATGGATTTTGTTTCAGTCAGATTTTGTGTGACATTGACATTTTGCAGCACTGCGCATGATGCTTTGTTCGGAGCAGATCATTCCCTGTCCGGGATCTTACTACACACACAACACACACGATCACTCACTAGATCATCGAACTTGTTGATCAGCTGGATTACGCCTATAATTTGACTTAATGAATTCTTGATCGCCATACAGAGGATGGTTTTGTGGCGGAAGTTGAGCCCTTCGTCGACACTCGGATCGAACCGGTCGTCCTCGTACGCGTTGCAGATATTTACAGTCTGTCAAAAAACGCGATCGGGAGAAACAAAAACGTATCAATAAAGATGATATTATTGTAAAAGTAAACACACACAAAGTGAAATAAATACCTCGCCAGTTGTTGCAACGTAGCCAGTAATTCCGACGTTGATCGGAAAGCGGGACTCGAACGGGCTCGTGCGAGCATCGCCGTCCTCGCCGCTGAGATCGTTGGCTTCGAAGTCGAACACCCGCGAAAAGCTACCCTTGGACGCTTCGTGCACCAGCAGGATCTGCAAATGGAAAGGGTAAAATAAGACTGCTGCGTGTAAACCGACGACCCCATTGTTGCACCCCACCTGCACTCTTTGGCATTGTATTAAGCTCTGCATGTGGGTCAGAATGCGAAACACCATGTGCTCGATCGTGCTCTGCTCCTCGAAGATCATCCTGGCGAGATCGAGCAGCACCTGGTTGCGTTTCACCTCTAGCTGTGACTTTTCGTACAGTTGTGCATTCCGCAGCCCGATGCCACAGAACTGCAGGTAGGAGGAGAAAATCTGCAAATAAAGCAAAAACACACACATAAGAATTACTGCAAAACAAAACACAATCACACTCTGGGTGGACACACACCGCACAAAATGTACAAATCGCAAAATGACTCCCAGCGGTGACCATTTATTTGTTTGGCCGCTGCTCGTCACCGGCGCCATAAACCGGCGAAAGGATAATAAAGTGAACCGCCGTGGAATGTGTAATACGAGACCTCGGCGGGGTTTATTTCCCGCATTCGCCCGCCCGCCCGTCGTTGGTGCTGGCAAAAACATGATTTTAACACCCAATTCAAACAATTTGCACATAATATTCGGTACGAGTGGCCGTCCCACTCATGCCCACCCGGAAGAAGCTGATGCTGGAAGTGGAAGGAGAACACACAACAAACACGATAAATAAATTGCAGTCACTGCGTGACCGACTGCCCCACCTCGTACCGACCCGTCCTGCGAACCTCTGAGTGCTTCAGTGTCAACGCGAGAGAGCTTCATCCCCTTTCGGTGAAGCTCTTTCGGAACCAAAACCGTCCACTGCCCCCGCCCCGTCCACCCGGCACGATCATTAATCTCATCTCGGTCTCGGTTCACGTACCGTTTCCGCTCGAATGCTGTCGGTGAAAATGGTGGTGAAAATTCGCCAATTCATGTGCTTTTATGCTTGATCTTCTCCCCTTTCGGAGTGCTTCGACGGAGTGCTTCGAAAGGAAAAAAACCACCCCGTTGACACTAGTATCTCGGGGAGATATGATTTAAATATTTCAACGAGTTTTGGTGTTCCCATTCACACACTGCGTTTCCATTTTTTCCACCTCCGAAGTCATGACCCCGGAAGGGACAATTCATTTCGCAAACAGCGCTGCGGGGTGTAATCTCACCCCGGAAAAAAATCGTAATCAAATTGCGCACATTTTAACATGCTTGATGTTTTTTTTTTATTTATTGTTGTTTTTTTTTCTCTCCTGGGCGGAGCAAACATGCAAAATGTGGAAAACCATTTCCTTCGCAGAGCAAATGTTGTTGGGTGCATTTGTTGTTGCTCTCCGCTGGGTGCGTTTTACCTACCCCGGGACGGTTATCGTAAAATTATTTATACTCCAATATTCGATTCACTGTCGTATGGGTTTGGCATTGCTGCATGAGTATGTGTGTATTTTCTTCCCTTACATCCCTTTTTGCTTGATAGAACCTTTTCACTTTACGAACGACAAATCGTAAAGCTTTGCTGTAATATCGTTCTGGGTTCGTGTAATGTTTGCTGCTACCTCTCTCTGCGAAGGGTTATTAAGGGGCTGGCTTAGGGTTGCTGGAAATGGTAATATCGGCACGATCTTGGGTGAAGCAGATTTTATTGGCCCACACTCGGACTACACCAGCAGTGCACGACGTACGCTACAATGTACGTACATACATTCATGGGTATGAAATTGAGATTTCGCATTGTAAAGATAATGCGTATTGAGTCGTTTTGGTGCCATTCACATCGAACTGACCTCTTTCTGCTGGTAGGAGAAGAGATAGAGGGGGAGAAGCGGATCATAATCGTTGCATGTTGGACAATTGGGAAAACACGTGTCACGTGGCGGAAGAGTTTGCTTTGCCAGTTTTGGGGAGTTTAGAGAGTTTTTATTTAAATAAATAATTTTATGGTTACATTTGACACTTGAATGTACAATGAAGTGTGTTGAAAAGGTCTTAATGGAGCTATTACTGTTGCTTGCAATATTATAAAACCTTTTATTTAATTAAATTAAATTAAAATAAAATGAATTAAATGAATGTTTATCTGAGCCACCAGTCAGTAAAATTAGAAATGTTGAAGCAATCCAATAATAAAAAAGACTTTTATTTTAAAAAGAGAAGAAAACATCTTAAATGCAGCTTGACCCGGAGATTAAAGTATAATCTATAATAATATTCAACGGGCATCTCCAGGGACATTTCATGTAATGATTAGTTTCATAAAGAGCTTCTCAGAAGGAAGAACATTAGAGGAGCTCAAATATCTAATCAATATTAGTAATTATTTAGCAGGAAAAACAAAAACAAAATTATAGCAAAACTACAAACACAAGAATTCGTTTTTATCGCGTTTCGTGTTTCAACCTTATTGTACGTTGATGGTCTTTATGGGATAATTAAATTTCAAATTTTAATTAAAAAAAAGAATGAAATAACTCGATCAACTTCATTTTAATTAGTACGTCTGGACATTTTAATTAAACATTGTTATTTTGAGTTCATTTTCAGTTCGAATTTAAACATTTTTCTGTACCCACGTCACTCGTGCATGTTTCAAAATGCACTTCAAACAAAAATTCATTACGAAACCCCATACAAAAAATACTATAACAAACCACCTTCGCATTGGCATGCCACTCCCCTACCCGCCGGGTGCAGAAGTATTCCATTTCGTTGATGGCCATCGTTATTTAATTTTAATTGATTATCAAAGTTCAACCGGCAGCATCATAGTTCGAGAGACCCGTGGACCCGCTTGATGGAAGGATTGCGCGCACATAATTAAAAGCTCCCGAAGGGATTTTCCGGAAATCCGGGCAAGCAGCAGCAGCAGCAGCAAGCATCAATCATGCGGTCCGCAGATTTGTTTTGGCAAACAAACAGCAGGTGGTGGTTAGAAAGGTGGCACCATTCCTCGCTATGCAATACCCCTAACCCCTTCCATTTTACCATGCTTACCTTCTCGTCCGCGGTGCTAAAGCACTGATCACCCTGTTTGTTTATCACTTGCGCGACCCCAACCACATCCCCGGACGCATCCTTGATTGGCATGCAGAGTAGCGCCTTTGTACGGTAGCCAGTTTGTACATCGATTTCCCGGTTGAAACGTTCATCCTAAAATAAAACAGAGACAGAAGAAGAAGAAGAAAAAAACAGGAAAAAGAAGAAATGAGTTTCGAGTAGGTTGGAAGCGGGGTGAATCAAATCTCCACAGTCGTGGGTGTAGTATTTTAAATTACATTATTATTATGAATGCG
>KB667911.1:459344-473424 GCA_000349065.1 Anopheles quadriannulatus | reverse complement strand
ATAATAATAATAATAATAATAAATAGATCAGATAAGCGATTCTAATTATTAACAAAATTGCCAGGTACCAATCATAAGCATAAAAAAGAATGTTTGCATACATGGCACTGTTGAATTAAAATTCAACCAAATAAATCTTTTTCAAGAATTATGTTTACAAACTGATATGCTGTTAAAGATATGATATGGGGCAAACTTTCCAATGAAGACAATTGCTAAATTTGGTGTAAAACCGCCCGTCAACCAGCTGCAGAACCCTTGAACAGAAATAGATAAATAAAGGGAAAACTTTTTTTACGACTCGTTCAAACGTTAAGCCGGCAGCGCGCGCACCGGGGGGCACTGATGAGGAATTTTACAGCTCCTTTAACAGTAATTGTTCCCAGAACTTTCCAAAAGTACGAAGCGGTTCTTTTGAACCGTGTGTCAAAACGGCTCAGACTTTTACTGTCGGTTCTCTTATCGACTTTTCACTCTCCACCTGACACTTGCTCGCTAATTAAGGGTACCGGAGCGCATACACATACCGGCATGTCGGTGAAATTCACAAAAACTGACTGACATGTGCGACCATTTCCATGGAAGGTAGACGATGCTGGCGTTTTTTAACAAAAGAATAAATGAGGAGTATTTTTGCCCGTAAGCCGTAAGAGCTAACATTTGATGCTCTTTGTGTCGCCCGGTAAGAGCTTGCCAGGAGGCGCTGCCGAGTCGTTCCTGGCTTTCGTTGTTGCCGTGTCACATACACGCACACAAAAATGTCTGTTATGCCCTCCAGTAAACAGGCGACACAAGATGAGGCTGTCTGATTACTTGTAATGAAACATAATCCGAACGCTAATTGATGAATGCACCTAGCAGTAGCACATAGCGTAGAGGAATTGCTGCCGAGCAAAAACAACACCAGTACCGCGAATTATTGCCGTGTGCGTATGTGCGCTATCGGATCGCATATCATGTGCTGCAAATAAGGCAGCACCGCGAGGCAATACACACGCGTCAGCCGTCAGAGACCCCGGGGTGTCTCGATAGCGGTGTGCAGTGACATCGAAAAATAGACTTTCTAATTCCGATGTGCCTGGCGGCAGCAGCCAACTGGCGGCCTTGCTGCTGCTGCTCGCTGTTATCGATCTGATGGCAGGTGAAAATGATGCTGCTTGAAGGGGGGAGTTGTCACATTTTCTTCGAAAGCACCAGGTATTTTTCTATTGTTGTGATGCTTTGTGCCTATTAGGCGCTGTTTGCTTGAGCGTAATGAACCAGTGGTTGCTGCACCCTCCCCACCAGATTGCAGTCATCTCCGATGATACGTGAACCGTCATATGATGATAATACGTACTTTTTGGTATTGTCGCCACCGCAGGTACTCTTGCCCTGCACCAGGAACAGTGAGCCACGATCGGCATTCAGCAGAATTGACACATTTTGCAGGATTTTGTGACAGAGCGAGCGTACGTCGAGATCGTTGCATATATCTTTTACCTAAAACAAAAAAAAAAAAAAAAAAGGATAGGAAAAGTGTTTTACTTGACGTAGTCGAGCGGGGCCTCGTTGTGTGATGGGTTTTATTTTGCTTTTTTGTGTTGCACTTACCAGCTCGAATATAAGCTCCCGCTCGTCGAGCTGCTTCAGTTCGTTGCGGGACAGGCGGAGCGGTCGCAGGTTGGCCCCACAGTACGTGACACCGTTCGGGCAGCACTGGGTGCTGCCGGAAGCGGACGACTCGTTCTGTGGGCTGATGCTCAGGAAGGTCGGTGTGCCGTCAATGGTGTTCACGATCGGTTTCAACAGGCCGCCTCGTTCGAACTCGTGGGCAGATATTTTCCTGCAAGCAAAAAAGGATATCAAAATGCAATTAAATGAATACGTAAAAAACGGCTGCACTGAGCTTGTTTTTTCGTTTATTCCTACAAGCCGTACGAATGGATCAAGTTACGAAACTAATTGAAAAATTAAATCACTTCATATCCACTTCATTTAAATAGAATTTAAGCACGCAAGCCATCCACAAAGGACACAAAAAAGGGTATGAAATGACTGCTAACAAAATTGATGCTTTTAATGCTATTAATATTGCCGATCCGATCCTCATCAATCCGTTTAACATCAGCCATCATCGTGTCGTTTCATTTTTATTGCTTTTTGCTCATCGTACATTAGCATTTAACAAGCACCTGTCTACAAAGGTTGTGTAGCTGCATTTTTCTGTAATTAAATTCATGCTGTTCTATTCTGCCTTTGTCGGCAATCCGTGTACATTGCTAATACAATTTCCATTCAGTCAATTTTGTCAAAGCTCAGAACAGGTAGAAAAAAGAATTGAGTTAAAAATATATAGAGCTTGTTTCGCCACAATCCCACGCTGTACATCAACATCAAAGGATGTGAAAAGTTTATTGGTTTTGCGCTGTAAGCAGAAAAAAAACGGCATAAAGCTCGATCGATCGTGCTATACCTGTTTCCCATGATTCTCTATTTAGCACGGTTTCTGGACAGTGTGCACGACTGTTTTTTTGTTGTTGTTGTATCCCTTCCAGTAGAAATGGTATTTTTGAACCAGATCCAAAACACTCTGCAAAAGGGTTGCCACCATGCAAGTTTTTGTTGCATCCAGCGCACATAGTCTGCTGCTGTAGGCGTAATTGGCCTATTGGAGCTTAGCCAATACCAAAAGGGAAAATTCACAACAACAAAAAATGTGGCAGAATTTCGTACACAACTACACACAAAAAGCGGAGGAAAGGAAAAAAAACGAACCCAACGATTTCAATTAACCTTTATTGAAGGTGAAAGCGCATCGATAGTGGTCGATTTGGTTGTGGCAGGTGGTCAGTCATCGCCGTGCTCCGTTGGTTTGTGGGTTCATCGGTCAATAAATGTTGCACGGTACAAACCGCCCGGAACGTGCAACTCGTTTGGGTAAGCAATTGTGGTGGCCACGGTGGTGCAGGTGCTACACCAAACATCATTTTATCGCCACGTTGCACGAACCGGGCAGACGATTGCCAAGGCGTCGTTAGGCCGGAAATAAAATGATCCCGATCGAGAGTAATTGGAGTGTCCCCAGGATGGGTACCACACGAATGTGCGAGCGAGAACTAGCCCGAGCGTCAAAAGCGGTAGAGGTATCAGACTCTTCTGCAGCGGGGTATCCATAGATGGTTTATTAGTGAAGCTATCGCAATTGATGTGTATTGGACGAGTTTCAATTAATTAGCATCTTTTAGGTCAGTACGGTCAAGCGTTGGTATTGTGAATGGTTCGTGCAGCAGTCGGCAAGAGTTTGGCGTAATTGATGTTTGCTTCTCTGCTTAGTTAATGTACTTGTGCGGCGTATGACTTTCATAATTTGAAGATAATGTTTGGCTTTATGATGAGCAATAACAAACAAAAGGAGTTTATTATATCGACTCTGGCTTCAATTTGTTTCCAAGTAATAAAAACGGGTAAGGATGAAGGGAGCAGCAAAAGGATTGCTCTTGGCAATGCAGGGGAACATTTTCTTTACTTTCAATTTACACATCTTCTTTGTACCGAACAACCATAGTCGCATTTATTAAAGTCGTAAATAAAATGTTATCCTCTCAGTTCGGTACGGGATTTGGCTAATGCAACATCGTACAAAAAATGGTCCAGGGACCAAACAAAGATTTTTATTTGCACAGCATGAGTTTGTAAAAATAAAACAAAGGCTAACAAATCCTCTTATTTCAAATAGTGCGAAATTTACGCCCTATATTATGCAATACGCATTACACAAAGTGTTAATTGGTGAAGAAGGGTGGCATTAACGTAAGAAAATGTAAAATGGAACTGAAATTAAATTTTAATAATCTCCTTTTTTTAAACCTTTTCGAGCTGGTTTATTAAATTTTTATAAAATTATTTGAAGATAAATTGATTTAGTTTCACATTTTTAATGCTGTGTGCCACCTTCTCAGGCTGGCTGATATATCTTCTTCTTCTTTGGCACAACCAGTGCTGAAAAATGTCACTGTCAATGTCATAAAAATCAGATTGAAACAAAATCCATGTCAGCGTCACGTGCTTTGTTGTGATAATCAGAGGTGATGCTCAAACAGTTGGTGTTGTGTCCAATACATACTTCATGACATTTTCGGAACCAACGCTTTGTAAGTCACTGTGTCATGTTTTTTTACTATGATCAGTTTGGCAAAATGTCACCGACATAGCCATGACAAATTCTGCCTGAAATAATATCATATCAACGTCACGAGCTCTAATGTGATGATCAGAGGTGAGACTCAAACAGTTGTTGTTGTTGTTGTTGTGACTCACATGGTTGGTGACATTTTGTGCAACCAACTTTTGGTCAGTCAATTGATCGTGACATTTTCTGTCGGTGATCATCACGATGGCCATGAGAGATACGCGATGCGTGCGAGTAATCTTAAGCAACAAAATGAGCTTGTTTTCTCGCCTTGTTTGACCCTTCGAACCATCAAAGACAGGTCGAGAAAGCTTGTTTATTTTGTTGCTTGGGACCACACGTCAAGTATATTCGAAGAATGTCATGATTATCAAAGACAAAAATGTCATGACTAAGTGAGTGACCAAGAGTTGGGTGCTAAACAAAATGTCACCAAGCATGTGATTGATCCACCAACTGTATGAGTATCACCTGTGATCATGTCAGTTATGTACGTGAACTGATTTGAGGTTCGTGTCAGTCATGAAAACAGTGGTATTTGGCAGCACTGCTCATAGCAACAAAAAATCATAATCATGGTTGCGCCGGCATTACTCTCAGCTTGTCAGTAAGAGTATCGGGTTTGACTCAAACACTAGCACGTCGCAGTATGGCATGTCGTGACGTTCTTTCATTGAGTAACCACAATGAACATCAAGTTACCAGGGATATGTTCGTTGTTTTCGGTTATTATCCGGCGATTCTCAAGACATTTTGCAGCACTGGGCACAACACAACCGTTGTCGATTAAGGCCTAACTGGATAGTGACTTATTGATTACTCATAGCAGGATAGTCAGTCTCAGGTGTGGGGGTACGATCCATCCGGGGCCTGAACCCATATATCGTCATAGCACAATCAAATAACTCACTTAATATTCCTTAAGTGCAAACCAATTTTTCTACCGTACATGAGCATAACTTCATTGACATCATTTGTTAAGCTAAAGGCAACAAACGATGTCATAAAATTGGTGGACAAAAATTCCGCAAAATTACGGTTTATAAGTTAAATTTTGCATCAACGACTGTAGGATACTAAGATACCACTAAAAATTGTTTGCCAAGCCCTGAATCCACCGGTAATCTACATGCGGCGAATGATTTGAGTTGGCTGTGATGGTAGCAAGAAGATCAGCAGCATAATTCAGTTACTCCAAAAAGTTCACTCTCGGAAGCTCTCGGACTGGTGAACCTGGTGTTCGAGCAAAGTATACCATTTAGTATCTATTCTGTACCATCAATGAGCTGTTACACGCAGACCATGCGGTGTTGCCCTTTGCTGCGGTACATATAGCACACCACAGCCCGCCACAACGATACGATGTATGGTGCGCGCTGTGCGTTGCTTTCTTTACATTCCCGTTTTTTTGTTGTAGCCGGCCAGTAAGCTTTCGCCGCTAGCCGAGGCTCCCCAGCGCGAGCATTGTGGCCAATGAATATTCATGGGAAATAGCCGGCATGGGACCGCGAAGTAACACACCTGTGAGTGTAAGTGTGTGTGTGTGTGCGTGTGTCTACCACCCCGGCCTGCACCAGAGATATCAGCAGTGTGGCCCTATTTTATGCCCTACTGGAGGTCAGGGTTAGGGCGCGCGTAACGAGTTTGATAAACACATGCGACACCACACCGGACTGTGTGCGACTGTGGCACTTGCCCTTCCGTGCGGGAAGGGCACATGATGATAACGAATTTGGTGTGGGAAGGGGCAACGAACGGAGGAGCCCGAGTGCGCCTACCTGACGGGCGTTGTCGCGCCGGATCCGCCGCGTGACGAGCTCGGCTGATTGGTGCCGTGCGTCGGCGAGTCCACACTGTTGGCCGCCGTGGTCACCGGTGTGGCGTGCGAAACGAGCCACCCGTCCACCATGTTGCGCGTCGCCTTGCGGATGAAGTAATCCTGCATGAACTCCGGGTTCTCGTCCAGCCACGACTCCATGCGGGCAAACTCGGCATCGTATCCGCCACCACCACCGATGGCTCCACCTGCCGATCCTTGAGCGCCTTGGGTTGGACCTCCCGTGCAGCCGCCGCAACCCAGCGCCCCTGTCTGCTGCTGGTGGTGATGGTGATGATGGTGATGGTGATGGTGATGGCTGTTGGGGGGAGGATGATGGCTACCGCTACTGCCGCTGTTGCTGCCGCTGCTGCTGCTGCTGCTATTTGCATGATGGTGGCTGTGGTGGTTGTGGTGCGGGTGGTGATGGTGAAGGTTGCTGTGTGGTGGTAGCTGTAGCGGCAGGGGGACACCAGCACGAGAGCCCAACGTAGCATCGAGCCCCACTGTGCCCCCCTGCTCGGTGGGCATTCTGCTCTGGGGCTCCTCTATGCTGCGCAAGTGCAGTCCTGCGAAATACAGAGAGAAAGGGAGAGAGAGAGTGAGAAAAAGAAAAACAAGAAACGTGTGTGTGTGGGTGAGCGGAAAGAAAATCTCATGTCGCATGGGTGGCGAACAACAGCGGTGTACGAATTATTTAACTTGATTAAGCGATTTCGGGGGACCGGTAGACGAGCAGTGTACGGGAGCTGTAGCCCTTTCACTGTGGAGGAGGGGGAGGGAAAGATAAGCGGATCGTCTGGGTACATATCGCATTGAATGCGTCCGTTCGAGTGTTATGCGGATGATAAATGTGATTTTGCTGTTGTTGTTGTGGGTGTTTGACACGAACAGCCTCTGTTAGCAGACGGAGAGCAAATCTTGGTAGAGTATTTAGGAAGTATGTAAATCATTTTTTGCATTGTCTGGCAAGGTAGCTGTAACACGACGTAACTGTAATGCATCAACATTTGTTTATGTAAATATTGTGGCTGTTTATGTAATTTACATTTAACGATCCGCTTCCGCTACAAATATCGATATAAACAATTAGTAAGCTTAGAAATACTTCTAGGTTTTTCATTTTTACTGACATTTTTATTGCTTAGGTTTTAAACCATAACTTATTTTACGTTCCTTTCAATTTGTATTAATATTTTATGAACAGTGGAGTGCCGATTATCCGGTTACCTTTATCCGGTTGTTCGTTTATGAAGAGGATATTTGAAATAAACGATTTTCAGAGCACATATTTCGTGTTTCATATTTCATAGCAAAAAAGGGTTTTAAATTACGGCACATTTCAAATATTCTAATCGGAAAAACATGATGTTACTAAAAACTGGCTAGGTTTTATCAAAAAAAAATATAAATAAAAAAAACAAATCAGGAATTTGTGATCAAATAAATACTTTGACTCATGATCCGTGTCATTCGAGTATTCATGCGAGGTCGAGTCCCGAAGAGCCCGGATAATCGACGCTCCACTGTATTAATATTTATATATTGTTCAGATTCTAGGATCATATATCGGCTCATTGTCTTGGACTATTTATAGACTGTTATTTATATTTCTTTTCGATTTATCTTTCGACCATGTATTATTAATATACAGGTAGTCCCCGATATTCATCTTGTTAATCTTGTACGAGGATTCGGAGATACGTGGTTTTATAAATTGAACAAATCTTTGATCAAATTGAACTGATTTGTAACATTAATTGTCAAATGCAAAATACTTTCCATATTCGTCGGATTTTATAAATCATTCAAGATGGTATAAAATTGTTATCTTCACTCGGAATTAAATCAAATAATAAATTAAGTGGTAAATGTCCTTGCACTTCAAGCAAAATTGTACTTAAATTGACTTTTGCGGAAATTCGAGATATGCTGTTTGTTCTCGGTCCGCATTAATAGCGTATCTCAGGGACAATCCGTATAGGCATTGCCCGCCAAACACTTTCATATGTGTCCGATATCAGAATATTCACTTCCAGAAATGAAAAACAGCTTTTTTGTTAGAAAAGCGAGTAACTAAACATTTTTTTTCCTTTTTCCGATTCCATTTTATGGCGGGATTTATAATCGATGCATGAATTTTAGAACCACACGTACCTTAAAAAATATGGTACTATTTTAGCCTTTTATGCTTTTTGTCCCAATAGAAAAATACTGTATCCTTTTTCGTCCCTATAGAAAAATACTGTTTCTAGAAATTTCATTTCATACTCAACATGTACTCAGAATAAAATATTCAAAGAAATTAAAGAGTGTTTTTGATTATTTTATCATATATTCAAAACCATTACTTGGCTTTTTCAAAAATGTGTTGTAGAAAATTGATGAATAATACAGTTGATTTGACTTTAATTTCTCCCTAGAAGCACTCAAAGATAGACTTAGGCAACAGCATAACGTGCAACCTGACGATTGCAATGTTAATTTGTTATTTGTTATCTACTCATTTGGCAGCGTTTGGTTTTAATTTTTATGAATTAGAGATAGTATTTTTGAGTTTTAAGCATTACTGAAGCATTCAGGTGGATCAAAAATCTGATAAATAAAACAACAAGTAAATATATTCTAAAACGAGTGCCGTAAAAAGGAACCGTCGGAAAAGGTCCTTTACATCACATTTGATTTTGAAGAATTTACATTCATTGCTTAAAGGCAATTTAATACATTTTTCCACCGAAAACTTGCTGATCCTAATCTTCATTGATTTCACAAAAGTACTTGCGACTTTAAATTCTCTTGGCCGAAAGTTGATCTCAAGCGTGCAGTAAAATAATATCTGTCTCCTACGCCAGCAGAACAGCCAACAGCCCTCGCCCTGCTGGTAGCAAGAGCTTGGGAAAGTGTGCAATGTCTTATCATCTGAGACAACAAAAGTTTCACCGTTTTGAGCCGCCGCAGAAAAACATGATACCCTGCGCTCCTTCACCGTTCCCTCCGCACTGCACAGCACACTCCCGAGAAGCTCTGAAACAACGGAAATGTTGTCCAGCATAATGTTTTGTGTTTCGTGGCGAGAACATTTCCAATCCCCCGGTACCGAGGGAGCAGCAGTCTTGGAAGGGGGGGGCGGTTGGAGATCGTAGGTAGGTTGCGAAAACAGTTTGGAAAAGATCAATCGAAATGCACACACACACACACACACATTAGCCGGAGAGTGTGTCTCGGTGGAAGCGTATTCACTTTCAAAGCTCGAATTTCTCGCAGGTATCCAAGGTAGTGCGGAACGCCCGGTACCGGTTAAATCGATATGAATAGACCAGCGCACCAAACTCTTCGGCTTTGTTTGCACAACCCTGACCGTCCCCCCGTCCCCCCATTGTGCACGTGATTCAGGTGAATAGTCAAAATGAATTCGGACGAGGTGAGCAGGGGATTCCCTGTTCCACCAATTCCGCTCTGCCGATAGCAACGCAAGAACGTGGCCGAAATGATTTTGCAAGGATCAAATTTAGTCATACCGATAAAGTATCGCTTAGTTGCGAGAAATGTTTGCGGCTCAATGGAGCTATTGTTTTCCCTTTGCGTTTTCCCCCTTTTTTTTTTGTTCATCCGCTCCAAAAATAAGGAAATATGATCGCATTGCGTTCGAAGCGTGCACACAGCTTCCCGAGAATTGAACGCCGAACACAAAGGCCCGGTTGTGTGCTCGCAAAACCGGTAAAGTGTAATTTATTATCCCGATGGCCAGCAGCAACACCGAGCCAACTCTCTTCCCTTAGCCGTGTTATTTTGGTGAGGAAGGATCCACTGCACGAACCACGGTGCACTCTGTAGAAAGAAAAGCCAACCGTACGACCCGGGGGGAGTTGGAAGTTTCCTGCTTTACAGATTTCACACAGCATTTACACACACACCCCGACTGACACGAAGAAGATGCTGTTTCTACTCCAAATCCAACCCCTCTCGGGGGAAAAAAAACGGAAACGGAAATGGTTCGCACAGACGGCAGCAAACCGGCTGTATGTGTGTAGCCGGAACGGAGAATGGCGTTTAAGATTAGCGGAAATTACCTTGCTTGTTTCGCTTGTAACGACAACCATTGAAACGACACATGCTAGTGCTCTGGCCCATCAGGGCCCCCTGTTACGTCGCTGGCAGGAAGCTGGCTCCGTTTCCGGCACTATTTTCCAATAAACGCACTCACTGCTTTGGCCGGACGCCCCGATACCGGATGGGGGTGGTGATGTTGTCCGGTGCCGTTGCCACTGGTTCGTACCGGACCGACGACAGCGCCACCGGCGACGGCCTACGGGTAGCTGGGCAGTAACCGAACGACCACTACCACTACTGGCACCACTACTAATGCTGCTGACGCTGCTGCTGCTGCTGCTGCTGCTGCTACTACCACCACTACTACTTCCACATTCGCGCTGTTCGCTAGCAGTGTTCGGTGCGGTGCGGAAGCAGTGCCACATCATTTTACCCGCACATTCGACGCACTGTCATGGAACGCGCAAACGAGCAGACAAAACCGGGGCGGTGCGTCGATCGGGATGACGTACTTCACACACCTGTCTCGCTGTGAGAGTGTCTGTGTAAGAGTTTTTTTGCTACTTTCACCGGTAGTTTTTTTTTGTTCTCCTGAATTCACTTTTTTCCCACTTTTGCCACTTGCAATCACTCCGGGTATTAGAGTATTAGTTCGTGGTATTACGCGAGCTCAATTTAACTTTTGCTACCGAACGGAGCAGAAGGGTGTTCATTAGGAGGGAAAGAGAAAATAAATAGTCAAATAACTACTGCTGGGGCTGGCAATAGAGTTATGCTCTCGTTTCGAAGTTTCGAACCCGGCGCTGGTGGTGCTAGCGTGACAGTTACAGCAAATGGCTAATGTTCACATCCCAGGGGTCCTGGACAGGACAAAGTTGCATGGGTTGCTTGTGTTGGACAGTATATAACCGAGGGAAGGCATAAGTACATAGTTGAGCAGTGTTTATGTGATATGTGATTTGAAATGAATTATTGTGTGACAGTTGACAACGCGAACCAACATGCCAAGTAAGCAGCATTAGTTTAGTATTGTAGAAACCCATCATTATAGCATATTGAAGACATTGAAGTATGTCGCGTACAAATCGAATCAAATTTTGTTTATCAATTCCTAATACAACTAATATTGTAATCAATCGGTTTAAGACAATTAAGAGTAGCATATCTGGATTTACTGAAGAAAATATCTATTTCTTCACCTCGTGAACCTTGCTAAGGACGGTCCCGTGGTACAGTCGGCAACACGCACGTCTTAACAACTTGGATGTCGTGGGATGAAGTCTAGAATGAACCTTTTCTCTGTAGCAATTTATTTAATTTAATTTGTATTTGTATTTGTTGTAACTGTATTAAATTTAATTTGTCTGGTATTTAATAAGTCTCGAAAGTCTCCATTATAGGTCGGAATGTCCGCGTAGGCCGTTACGCCAAGTAGGAGTAGAACCTTGCTAAGTATACATCTTTTTTTGTTTTGCATATGAATTTGATTTGTAACGATAGGAAAGGAATCAAATTGGAAATATAAAAATAATACAGGCGTTTATTAATTACAGTGTACAATCATCAACGCAAGTACAGCGATTAAGTGCAGTATGTGATTCTCATTAATTTGACAGCTCCATGTGTTTCTTGAAAATTTTGAATCATTTTTAGTAATTGAATGCTGTTTTAGCATTTTACTAATATTTAATTAGCTTGTTTGATTGCATTGGTTTCAAAACATACTTTTTTTCAGTAAAAATATTCTAATTCGATAAAGTTCGACTTTCGAACCGATGATACGAACTATTTTTCCATAGGAATAGGAAATAGGAAAAAAGTTACACATACGCTCTATTAAAACAATTCATATCGACTTCGATGGGAGGAAAATGTTGGATATTCGTTAGTCATTTCTAACATTTTCGTTCTGTATGTGTGCTGTGTATAAAAAAGTTGATTTAACGGTGATCATGGAGCATTTATCAAAAGTCCTCAACATCGGAACAACATAGCCATAGTAGGGCCGTCCATCGTGACCATTCTCATGTATCCCATATGTTATTTCAATTATGCAACCATTAAAATGCTTATTTTATAAACCCCTTGAATGCTGTAACAGTGTGCCATTGCAAAACTATATAAAACTGTCTTGAACGGTACACAAATTACAAACCAAACAATAAAAACGACCCATGCCCAAATAGTCCATCGAACTTTGCTTTCGTGTCGAACGCCAGTAAGACACCGACAAGACATTAATTGCATTGCAAGTGAAAACATTAATTGCTGTCACTCAAAAATGCTACCCCGCTTTCTGCCGTTCGGGCGCAAACAATTCCACCTCCTTTCTCCCGCACAACGCACGATGGATGCGGATGGTGTGAACATAGTTTTCTTGCTTAATCATTCCGTTGTAATACTAACATTCGCACCATTTGCGCCACTAGCCGCCGAAAAGGTGGACCGCACAAACACCGATGACCAATGCATTTTTCACTGTCCGGCACGACGGCCCAGCCGCAGGGGGCACTTTGTACGAAACCACCAATTGATAGTCAACCGGCACGCGATGCATTTCCTCCTTTAATGGACAACCCTAATGGAGACGCCTGGTGGCCCATGTTCGGCGCACCATGTACGGGGCGCGCGCGCGAGCAGCACCCCACTAGCGATTGGCCGATTGGAATTGTCAAACAGTCAAACATTACGTTAACCGCCTTAATGGCAAACGGCAAACGGTTCGATCGTGATCGCGTGCTCGGTACTTAAATTTTCTATTTATGATGGGTGTACTCTCCCAGCCCAAAAAGTGTGAGTGTGAAGATAAATTATGAAACTTGTCGGGATGTCGGGGTGGGATGACAGGGAGGCGAGGGCGTCGGGTGCCAAGTGCCAAGCTGCCAAAGCGAGTGGTAGCTTGGTTCGATGAAATTTAAACGACAAGAATAAAACGAAGAACGACCCGCACAGCGAGACCATTAATGCTGTGTGGGTGATGGTGATGGACGTGGTACAGCCGACCACCCGAAGGAGGGGAAGTGGGCACGAATGACTCGGAAACATTACAGCTTTTTTTTTTTTTGTTCGCTGTAGAGCAATCTGCAACTATTGCAATGCAGTAGCGATGATCTCGCACTTTGTTTCATTAGTATGCGGTCCGTTTCCGCGAAACGAAGAAGACGCCGCTTCTCGGCATGCCCTTGCGCTAACCCTGCCGCCCACAGAACGGCACACTGTGTGGTTCGCGGCAATGATGGCGAATGAGTTTTGAAAGTGAAATTCCACCACCAGGAGGGTTGGAGGTAGGAGTAGTGCCCGGGGTAAGTGGGTAGGAAACGAGAAGCATCGATCCATCGTGCGGGTGGTCGCTCCATGGTGACGACGCTGCTCTGTCTGTTTTTCTTCGCGCCTTTTTCTTGTTTCCCCGTTTGGCCAGTATGGTGCTAAGTTTCTTCACGACCTTTTTTGTTGTATTGTTAGCCTTGTCCAGTGTGCATTAATAGGATGAGCTACCGCTTTGGGAGGGTTGGGTGGATGGGGGAAGCGGCATGAACGGGCGAATGGAATATGTAATTCGTGGAAAAGCTCTAGCGCAACATTCCTGCCTTGTAACCAAGGCAGGCGCGTTCGGCGAAGCCTTTCTCGCTTAATCAGCGCGCCGCGAGAATCAGCGAGAGGGGGGGGGGGATGCGGGGAATCAATTTCATCCAATCGCGCTGATGACACAGCTAAGATCGTTCATCTGCCGATGGTTAAATTGTTTGAACAGTTCAAGCGTCGGCCCGTGCTGTTGTCTGATCAAAGAGAGCTTTCACGGGAAGTGTGGGGGAGGGGGGCGATCTATGTCCACATGTGTACCGGAACACGGGGGTGGAATGGAGGGAGCGAAGGGCGATAGTTCTTTTGGCTGTGTAGTGAATAGGTTGCCAGTTGCTTTGCTGTGTGTAATGGCTTCATGCTAAGGGGCAGAATTTTTTGCACATACTAGGAAGAAGAGTGCTATTGCATACATTGAGGCGAATAAAAAGTTGCTCGTAGGATATTCAATTGTGAAAATGGAT
>KB667911.1:348762-377360 GCA_000349065.1 Anopheles quadriannulatus | reverse complement strand
ACATTCCTCAAACATTTGGTACAAGTAAAGAATACTTCCTACTCCACTTTTAAGCGACTGGTGGTTTTGAAATACACCGTTTTCCGGGTCAGTTTCCAACGTGAACGACATTATTCGACAATCGCAAGAGGTTTTTTGCAACAGCCCAGCTGTCACACATAATGACAGCTGTTGAAAAACATCTTGCAAGTTTTGAATAATGCTGTTCACATTGAAAATTGAGTCGGAAAACAGTGTAAGACAATAAATTCTACATAGCTTTAGTAGAGCATATTCTTCTTCTTCTACTTTTGGCTTAACAACCGTTATCGGTGAGGGCTGTCTGCCAGTATCACTTGTGGGGTTGGCTTTCAGTGACTTTTCGATTACCCCTCATAGCAGGAGAGTCGGCATGGCGTATGGCGGCACGGTCTATTCGAAGCTTGAACCCATGAAGGGCATGTTGTTAAATCGTACGAGTTGACGACTGTACCATGAGACCGGCTTAATATAGCATAGATCTTAGTATAGCATAGATATAGGGTTTTCCACGGGTTCTCATGGTTGTAGGACACTTCCTTGACTCTTTCTTGTTAGAAAGTGAGCTTCATTTGTTGGAAATTGGACTCTATGGCATCCCTTTTTAGACAGGCTCCTTGTAAATTCCTATTGGATTTGTAAAACAAGGGTGCTATATAGTCCAATTCCCATTACATGAAGTTCATTTCACGTAAGAAGGAGTCAATAAAGTGTCCCACAGCTACGAAAGATCCTGGAAAACCCTGTAAGAACATTACCTTGATCATTAATACTTTGAGTGCCAAAAGCACTTTTTGTTTACATTTTATCATGGAAGTGTTACTGAACATAAACAAACTAAAAGTTGATGAATATAATTATTTTTAATGTTGGATACTTTCTTGTTGTATTTTCATTGTTTTGCTTTGTGTTGATCATTGAATCGTAAAAACAACAGTTTAAAGTTGTATATAAATTTGTTTTCAACAGGTTGCTTTGTTGAAAAGCGATCATGTAAACAACGTATCTTGTTCACGTATTTAAACAAATATTATCTACATTTAGATAATATTTTAACTAATATCTGCTAATAAAATGCTAATCTAATATCTAGTATCAATGAATTGTTCGATAAAAAAGGGGAAAAACAAAAAAATTGCAACAAAGTTACAAAGTTATTAATCATTTTGTCGATCTTTTTGCAAAATTTCATGATAACATGCCCTACTTGTTACAAGATATTTAGATTTATAGTCACATGTTTAGCCGGTCTATATAGTACAGTCGTCAACTCGTACGACTTAACAACATGCCCGTCATGGGTTCAATCCCCAAATAGACCGTGCCGCCATACTTAGGACTGACTATCCTGCTATGGGGGGGAACCAATTAGTCACTGAAAGCCAAGCCCACAAGTGGGTAAAGGCAGGCCTTGACCGACAACGGTTGTTGAGCCATAGAAGAAGAAGAAGAAGAAGTCACATGTTTACCAACGTTTTTTAAAAGCAAGAAGTAGATAAAAATGCTTACCAGTTCATAGGTAAAATCTAATTCGTAAATTTTTAAAACAAGTAACAATGTTTTAAAAAATTAAATGTATCAATTATACGCAACGATTATGCAAAACACCATTCCAGGTAGAGCAAATTAAATAAAACAACGAATGAAGCACAATTAATTCCTTGTGCGACCACCTAGATGGTGTGAGGGTCTCCCCAGATTTGCCACCCACGAGGGTCCTCTCTTAGTCCCGAAACAGTGCCAGTGCCACCCGGTGACGATCAAGATACGATTTACGATTCCTTCCATGAAGAACGATACAATCAACGCCGCGCAACGTGTGGTGCTGTCCGTCATCCGATCATCGCGATGGTGGTGTTGTTGGGCCACCCCGGGGGCGTCGGCCACCATCGGACGGGAATTGAAATCGATGAACATCATTCCGCGTGCGTGCATACAGTCTCTTGCAGCGAACACCGGCGAGGGAAGAGAAGAGTACCTACGATACGATCACACACAAACGCCTCGGATCCAGCGACGCGCGTTACTTTTGCAAAGTCCGATTTGTGAACTCGCGAGCGCGCTTGCAAAAAAAAAAAGGAAGACCCCAAAACAAGCACTGAGGGGGCCCGAGGCACATCAATTCCAACCTCCTCGGCCCAAACCGACCAATAAAGCGGACAGATTGAACGGGGCCCGAGTGACCTGAATAACAAAACAAGCGCGAGCGGGCGTGCGCGCGCGCTTTAACCGCGACACCCAAAAGGCAATCGGTCGGTGGGGCGGTGGTAATGATTGCAATATAAAACCGATCAGGCCCCTCGCCCCAGCCCGATCGTGTTCGAAGATTCTACGCGCACCCATCCCCCTCCCCTTCGGGTTTGAAACTTCCACCGGCACACTGTTCCATTCCGGGGCAAATTAATGCCAATCGATTTGGGTTGCCGGGTACGGGTTCGCGAGAATTGCGCCCGCAAAACCGCCCGGTGGCGTCAATACACCGAGCGAAGGACGAGGAAGAGATCCCGCGGCCATTTAGTGTGCCGATCGATCGAAACAATTGATTGGCGAGTGCCAATTGAGGACTGCCGGCGGCACTGCGGACTGTCCTCCCATCGTTTGCGAAGTCGGGAGGGGCCAGTGCTTTACCATCTCCGTTTGGGCGCCTGGTGGAGAGCAGTGATGTTGCGACACAGGTTCGGGTATAATTACATAAGCAGTAAAGAGGAAGCCGAACCGCGACGATGAAGATTTGCAACATGCAGACAGCTAAAATAAATAATTGGGCGTTAGAAAATGAGGCAAAGTAAGAAAAAAAAACAACAATTCCTACCACCCCCTCCGCTCCCACACACACACACACTTACATGTCATACGCGAGCCTGTGTCCGTTGGGTTTCGTTTTTGTTTTTCTTTTCGGAAGAAATTAGATAACCGGAAGGCCAACGAGGGAGACGGCCGAAAAGGCACCACACCACGAGGAGATGATGTCAAAATGTAGGCAAAAAATATGCGACTGAGGGTAAGATTAAAAAGATACACAGACGCACCCCGATTAACGTCACACACACATATACACACACGCTGGGTTTGCGTCACTGTTCGGTTGTGGATGCTGGCCCAGACAGCACGGGCGGAGGGTGTATTTTGTTACGGGGAAAAGTGATAGTTTCCACCGTAAAGCTGCCTTGAGAAAGACTGCTTTGCGTCGTTCTTCTTGAGCTGTGCTTCTGCTTCTGCTGCTGCTGCTGCTAATCTTTCGTATTTTCACTTTCTTGCTTCAATGTGCACTGTGACGACAAATCCGAACGAACGAACAACCGGGGGGAACACCATGTTACAGTTGTTAGCAGGGGGGACACGTTCCGACTTGGGGGAGAATCGCAGAAGGGTTGTTATTCTTATTTTCAGTGCACTTTCGCTGAATGGTGAGTGAGGGGGACGTGTGGAGGATGATCACCACAGTACGATTAGCGTGTGGGGTGGGAGAGGGGGAGTGAATTCTTTCCCCTACAGCAGGCGAACACGATCGACACGACTGTAACACGCGGGGACGCACGCACGCACGCACGACCGAACGAATCCACTTCCCGTAGCCTACTTTGCTGCAAGAGAGAGAAAGAGCGAGAGGGCGAGCTGATTTGTTTTTGTTGCTTGATTGAGTTGGAATGGAATTTTTGCTGAGCGTATTCTTAGCTATCTGCACACACTCTTCACATACTTCACGCACGCACGCACGCACGATCGCACTGAGCTGCTTGCCGCCTGCTTCGTCTGCTTCTTTTCACCACTTTCGGATCGGACCGAATACCCGCACTGCCCAACAGCTTCCTGTTAACCCCCCGTCGTCGTCATAGGGGTAGTTTTCGGTAGTGATTGTTGTGCAGTGTTGTGCAAAGTTTCGGCCACTGCTGCTGCTGCAACGCAACACGAATCAAAACATTCAACACACTTACTCACACACACACACACTACAGCAAAGGTACGAAGCACAACACAATCACGCGCAGCTTCTGTGTGCGTTGTTACTTTTTTTGCAGTGCAACAGAGTAGTGACACGAGATTGAAGTAAAAGAAAACAATATCCAGCAAAACAATTCGTACACAACAAACCACTACACGACCAGGAGCGGAGCCAGCGGGCACGGACAGACACGGGCACACAACACCGACGGCACGAGCGACTGAGCGAGTGCGGGAACTGTCAAAAGGTGCGCGATCCAACGCGGCCTACTGTGCTCACGCACACATCCAGACACACCCACAGCGCCGGGAGCGCTGTCAGGCGGTGTGCGAGTGTGCGTTGCCGCTTGTGTTTTTATTTTGTTTTCTTTGCCAAGAGCAGTTTGTTGCGGTCGGGCCGCGCGGTGGAGGAAAAAGGAGATTTTCTTTTCGTTTGTTGTTTCCAAAGGGGAAAGGGGATGCTTTTGGTCGCAATGCATAAAAAAAATAGTTTGTTCAGAAGTATGTAATGTTAAATTAGTTGCATTAGATACGTTATGCGCAAGCGCCTGGTGAAGAGGAATCACCGCGGTCAGCTGCACAAATTCATTTTCAACACACACAACCACACTCACCCACCCATACACGTACACAAATACGATCGGGAGTGCATCTTTCACCAACACACGTTCCCTCTTGGCTCAGGGCTGTCAAACACGATCAACGTTTGGTTTGCTCTACGCATGGTTTCGTAGCTTACAGGGTTCGTATTACAGCTTTTATGGTTACGGTTTTATTGAAATCTTTTGGATTTTTTTTAAATAATTGCGCCAGTATTTGCTTTAAATTTTCATGGTGTAAATGGTGTACAATCTTGCCCCGAGTTGCACGCATAAAGCGTTCCGAAGACATTTGCGTAACTTGGATTTTTGCGTATGTGGAATATAAAGTTTTTCATTCAAAATAGGGTTGACAAATAGTAAGTTTTGATGAAATTTAATACTATTTTACATTGAATAGCTTATGCAATATATTTCGTGTCGAATATCTTTTGCAATTCATTTTCAAAATGCAGTAGAATTGCATTTGACAATTGCTGGAGGAAATTGTACCGATTTGATAAATGAACTTACAAGGTTTCGAATCATATAAGGGAATAGTTCAATCACTTAGGGGAATGTTTCAAATCGGTAGGGGAATATTGCAAGCAAGCTGTGGAAGTTTGTAATCCTATAGGGGAGCGTTGCAATCAACTAGGGGAATTTTGCAAGCATACTGTGGAGCTGTCAAAATATTCATTTTAAAGAAACAATTCATGTTGAAGAATTGCATCTTCGAGAGATTTTACTGTATTTCGATTTAAATTTTTCTTCACTAGGAAAACCCACTTAAATTTGCAATATTTCATATCCAAATCCAATAATTATTTAGATTTCGTTTTTGAAGATTAAACTAATTAAGAGAGGGGAAAAAGATAAAAGAATTGGGGAAAAAATATTTTTTATAATCGTTATATCAAAATTAATAAGCAATACGACTGAAACCGTCTTTGTGAATAAAACATATCAAAATCAATCCGTAAGTCTGTTCTGACAAGAGTATTCTGAACTGTGAATGAGCCTTTTAAATAATGTCATGATTAGTGAGGGAATAGGTAACATTGATATATTCTGTACAATGATTATTTAACTGCTATTTATTATTTTACAGTGTATTAAATAATAAAGAGCATGCGCAATAATCTGAAAGGTACAATTTTTTTCAACCGAGTTTGACATTCCTGTTTAGCAACGAATCGATTAACAATTTTGAATTGCTACTTTACAGGCCAACGTGTGCCTTTGGAATAACCACTAGCTTATCTATATCAGACGGGAATGACGAAGCTCGTTGTTTGATTTGATGACTTCATTTGGATAACCACAACACTGCACTCACACATTCCGGTTTCCCCTCGGGATATCCAATCGACCGGCACACGGACGGAAAAACAAACCACCCACTCGCGATACAGCGCACACTGCAGCAAATGTGTGAGATCGTCCCACTACTAGTGCGCCATCGGCGTTCACAAATTAGATACAATTTACACACCGTTTGTCTGCCTCCACGCGCACGCCAGATCGTTTTGGGGCAGGTTGCTTATGACCGCTTATCTGCGCCGTTTTCCAGATCTGTGGCCACACACAGCTACACACTTGTTGGGTCCATATCGCGACCGCATGGAGCAGTTACACTGTCAGCATAGCGCAGAGTCCCCAAAACTGGTGCGGTGCGCAGGCTTGATAAGAAATCGATTTCGATCGCAAATGGGTTCCGCTTGTCTTCTTTGCGACATGACGAACAACTTATCGGGTTGATAAGGTGTGTGGTTTGTGACGAGAGAGTGTAACGGAGACGGTGTCGATGTGTGCGACTGTCCCCAAAAATTGGCAAGTGCACGGTATACGACACTTCTTCGCCGATTCTTTGAAGTGAGAAATCACAACCTAGCAATCGCTCAGTTTAAAACCAAATGATAAGGTTATTGTGGATGAGTACCAATCCAAAAGATAAAGACTTAAGGATGGAAATTCTAAGTTTATGATTGAAATGACAAAACAGCATGCATTAGGACTAGTAAATTTGTCGCTCTGGTACTCAACGACAACAGCACAAGTACATAATGACACATATTCCCTTATCGTCTGTAGTTTATTATGTGTCTATAATGTTCCTATCCATTCCTGAAAGAAAACAAATCTTTCCTAGCATAACGAATGAAAACTTAATCGCAGTAAAATCGGATACCTGTCGTATGCTAATTCTGAATTTAAATGAATTAAGTGAATTGAACTTTAAATATGCTACATTAAGTTACATCAATTACCGATCAATTACAAAATAAGTTACTACAAGTTGCGACAAAATTATTTCTTTATTTTATAAGATAATCAGACTCAAAATGTACACAAATATAATAAATAAAAAATGGATTAATTTTTAAGTACACAATTGATAAAAGTTATTTTTAATGTTTCTATATTTTGTATATTTTTATGTCGAATACAGAAATCATATGTTGCATCGAGTTTTTACTTCGAGTATTTTTTATGTATTTTTTATAAACTTAAACATAAAATGAAGTTTATTTTATGTCTCAAGACTATACGGGGAATATGGACTTAAATATCATTTTAAGCCATTATAGTTAAATGTTCAGAATACCAGAATAAACACATAATTTTGTAACGTTGTGTGGTATTTGATATTTTTAAGTACTTTTTTGTTAAATAGCAGCAACCTTTTGTGTGGTATTATTAGCTATTGAAATTGGGTCATATCAGTTGCTTAGTGGGTTCGGGCATTCTGTTTGATTTGTATTTGAATATTTTTAAATATAACGCTCATCTATCGTTTAACAATTAAAACAAAAAGGAACATTTTTAGTTAAAACAGTTTAAATTACCGTAAGAGGTAGCAATGCAGCTCTGATTCATTGCGTTGCATTGTTAAATAAATTCAAATATTCAAAAATAACTGAAACCTTCCCGCATTCCCGCCAGATTCGCTCCGGCGCAACGTGTTTCGCAATTTTGCATCGAGATGTCAGCACCTGTCCACAAGCGAGCGAACGCGCGGGCGCGCTCCAAAGTGAAACGCTTTTCGCTATAAAAGCACGTACAAACTGTGCCGCCCACGACGACGCTCCCATGCCAGCGTGTGCTCCGGGGAAGCTTTCGATAAAACTTGCGTTGTAATCGCAACGCATTTTCTCTTTCCACTTATCTATTTTCCCAGGAAATCGTAGCCATTAAAGCTCCAGGGGTGTGCTGTTGTTGATGTTATTTTCCTCCTTTCGCCGAAGGATTTGTAGGCGCCCGCCCGCCCGTTCGCTTACCAGTGTACGACAGCTAAAGCGGAGCGGCCAAAGCAAAACCAAAAGCAATTAAAAGAACATTAGGACAGATTGCTGGCCGACAGGATGGCGCAGGAAATGAAATGAAAGCGATACTACGTCGCCGTTAGCCGAGGCCTTGGTATTAAAGGGCCGCGGCCGACGTTTAATGTTGCTGTTGCGCGCTGTGGGTTGTGGGTGAAAGCGCAGGTAACATTAGGCGGGAATGCAATGCTAAAATGCAATGTAAAAGAAACATAACAGAGTTTTCCGAGCTTTTATTAACACAAAACGGATTTTAAAGAGGGTGAGTGCAAGTGTTTCCCCTTTTTTCTGTGATTTTAACTCTGTAAACGAGTCACAAAGCAATACCAAACCCCTCTACCTGCAAATGCAAATAAAGTGTCCTGTGAACGGTGCTGCCGTGTCCTCGCACAGCAGCAGCAGCAACAGTATGCAATTTGTTTAATAACGTCTGCAAGTGCTTTTATAATCAAACGCGTCCCTTTCGCGTAGGTTCAGTGAGCTCTCTGCTGCCTGCTGTTTGTGGCTCCTTTGGCTCCCACCGCATGCACTTGTTCGCATCACATTTGAATACTGATAGCGGGCGCACCTTGCACCAGAGTAGGACAAAGTTCAGAACCACCAGCCAGGGATTTTGGAGAGCAGGATTTGCACTGCGCTACCGCCGGAGATGGGAAGGGAAGGGAAAAACGGAAACCAAACGATTACAAAGTGCAACACCATCGATAGGGAGGAGAGGTAGCGAGCTTGAAATAGACAACGGGTGGAATCGGCTTGGACGTGCTGGTCAGCCGGAAGGAGACACCACCACCAGAAGTCACCACCGGGCAGGGGCGCTGGGGCGAAAAAAGCAAACGTGAGACGTGAGTGCACTGTTGAAGAGGCTATCGCTTCCGGTTAGATTACAACCCCTGTATGTGTGTGTGTGTGAGTGTGACCGAACTGGACGGTTGTATTTTTGTATCTTCTTTTATCCCGAGTCTCCTTATATGCATGACCGTAGCTGTGAATGCTTCCATTAGCTCCCTTACCCCCTTAAAGCATCAGATTTCAAGCTCTCACTCGTTCCCTTTCGGTTGGTCTCTCGGTGGGGTTTGGTGGTGAAATTGAAACACGAAACCTAATCCTTGATCCCGGTCCCCGGTCGTCGCCATTCGCAGTTTGTTATCTATTTCTCCACCTCGCTCACTCACTTCCCTTCCAGGACCCATCCACTTCCTACCGACGTTCTCGTTCCTGGTGATTACCTTTCGGGAAAAAAGGATCTCGATTTGCTGGACAGCTCAGATGATGTCGGAAAAAGAGAGAGAGAGAGAAAGGCTTCGACATTGTCCATTTTGTTCGCATAAAGGGGCAAACTAGTGATGGCGCAGTTTTACGCAGAAATCAAAAGTGTATAGCGGGACGCAGGGAAGTGTCTGTGTGAAACGAGCATTGAAAATAGCCCCGCTGCACGTGTGCAGTGTATTTCTTCTAATGGAAACGATGTGCTTTTTTTTTGCTGCGAATTTTCTCGCTTGTAGAGTTTTTTATTGTTTGCCACAAGAAACTGAAAACTATCGTCCACGTGAGACTGTGTCTGTGCCTTTTGATTCTGTTTTAAATGGTGCCTGAGCACTTAAAAAGCGCTAGACAATGATATTTTAAAGTATTAATCAAAGTTTAACGACTAAAAATAAAAGAAGATAAAGACTCAACCGGACGGAGGTGGTGTTAGAGCAATGAAATTTTATTATTAAAATTCCACGCTTATCTAGCTGAATGACAACAAAAGGACGTCAAAAACTGCTGCAAGAAAACGCACCCCGAAACGGTGCACATTACAGTATGCGCGATACACCTGCGCACTGAAATTTAAATACTATTTGAAGCACATCAAATGAAGCAATTTAGATACGGCACAGGTACGGCCCGCCCGGGTGATAGAAATGCGTCCACCTAACACCTTTCGCGAGGTTGCTCTTTGCCACCGGCGGCCACGCGTTGACATTGACAGCGTGAAGGTACTTTAGGGGAGGAATCAACCGTTTTTTTTTTCCAATTGATTGCATCGCTGCCACGGTCGCGCGCGCCCGGCTTCGGCCATGGTAATTGTGACACCATGCTAACTGCTGCTAGCATCACCACCGTACCCGTAAGGAGTGGAAAAACGGAGACGAAAAGTAATAAGCCAAAAAGAAAAGTGCGATAAGAACGAATGACTTTTCATATCATTTGGCAATGCTGACGCTCTGCCCGCGACCGCACAGTCGCGCATCTTGGTCGCGCGCGGCGCACATTCATGTTTAATTCAGCCCGAAGACGTTGGTTGGGTGCGGCCACACCGTCCCGTCAAGGCTTTGGGTTGGTTTGATGCGCCGAGGAAGGAAGTACCGAGCGCGTCTGGACGTGAGTGGCGTTTAAACACTGAAAAAAAAAATCACAGTTCACTCAACGCCAAACCCCATCAAGCTTCGAACCCAAACACAATGGTACAATCCCTCCCTCACGGATTGGCGCGGTGGCGTTTGTGTCCCAATGAAGGTGCGTATCGAAGCTGCGTGCGAAGGTAAACGGAAGGCAAAAAAAAAACAACACGCAGTTGTCGCCGTGACGTGAGTTTTATTATTTTGATTTAAAAGCTTTCGGCGGTGTTTTTATTTCTTCTTCGTTCGAGCGCTTTAAAATTGGCAAAATCAATGGAATGGTGTGCTGTGCCGAAGGAAATGGAGGGATTATTGAGCAATGTTTCATATCAGCGTGAACAGTGGCGGTGGTTGAACATTTGAAGTGCTGAAGGATGTTCCACGGCATTAACATTCCTTTCCTGCTCGAGGACAATTTGTTTGGCCTTCTGGAAAGTGTCATTGGCGGAGAACAATGGTGTATTTGTGGTGTGCAGTTGTGTGGAGCCTAATTTTATGAGCTGTGGATATTTGGACTTTTAATGACCGCATCGGTTCGAATCAATTGTCCGTTACAATAGACCACTGCATTACAACTGCTGTTTTCATCGTCATCCTATGTTAGTAGTCGATAATTATACCTTGAAAGTCTCCCATAACAAAGTTTACACATGACCAGACGAATTCTTCTGGGAATGTACTTCTTAAAATAGAGAAAAAGGGTAAAAAGTTTTGCGACTAAACTGTTGAAAGCATACGTTGTTGGATCCATCTTGTACATGGTTGTACCAGAAATGTTCGTTATGCTCCAAATCATGCACAGTTCGCCATCGTACCTCGAGGATCTGCTGCCCCTTTTCGGGCCATGCGTTCGGCAATCAGCTGATTGTACTATTTGGATCATGTTCCGACAGCCGCTTTTATGCGTTTTTGGCTACGTTTGAATCTTATACCAATATACCATATTTTATACTCAAATTTCAAGCTTGCAGAAGTTGCATACCACCTTGAACAAATAAGGATGGCATAGAAGATCAATTGATCTATTTTGTTTCGTTTGTATGGTGCTACAATGGTCCGAACTACTGATGTGCTCTCTGGAGTGCACCCATGACTCCGATCCGCCTCCGATCATTGGTAGTTCGATTCCGACTTCGAAAAAATCGAAACCACTAGTTCCGGCCAGAGTCGGAGTCGTTCCGGAATCAAAATCCTTAAGGCCCTATCACACTGGCGAATTAGGAATGGAATTTGTAAGTCAAATGGCGCTTGACAGCTGTTACCTCGCCAGGGAAAAAAAGAATTTGTTCAGACCAATGTAGATTCTTTCAAGAAGGAGAATTCCACTGTCAAGGTGTAAAACGGTTTGTTTTTTTGGGAAAGAAACACATAGAGCAGATCTGAAAGAGTCTTCATAAAATAAATCTTAGTCGGCAAACAATATTATTTTAAATAGAAAGGTTCATTTCTCGTAAAATTCCGTTTTGTAATTCTGAGCGTGTTATTACATTAGCGAAGCGGATTTTTCTGTCAAACCGTGCCAAAGACAGATGAATTCCGGAACTATTCCTTTAAAGCAATATGTAATTTATACTGGCCGTCTCCGGCTGTAACACAACGATTTTGACTCGGTTTTCGACCGACTCCAACTCCGGATGGTTCCGACTCTTTACGACCTCGACTCCGGACGACCCCAGACGGCTCTGGATAATGGAGGTCGGATCTTACTTACTTATTTATCCGGCACTACAACCGCTTTGCGGTCTTGGCCTGCCTCAGGAGTGGCCGAAACCGCTCAAGGTCTCGCGCCTTCGTCTGTCAGTCCGTTATCTCGGCCTTAATGGCGTAAGCCTCCACGCCATCTTGCCACCTCAGTTTGGGCCTACCACGCCTCCTCTGTCCTTGTGGACGGCCTTAAAAGACTTTACAGGCTGGGTCGTCCGTTTCCATGCGTACAACATGGCTACTCCACCGGAGCCTGGCGAGCTTGATACGCTGCACGACAGTGAGGTCGCCGTACATCTCGTATAGCTCGTCATTATAGCAGCTCCTCCATTGTCCATTGGTGGTCGGATGTACCTTGCGGAATTGGTTCCGAAATTTTCGGAGTCGGATCGAAGTCGATCCTCTTGTACTTACTCTACTCATTACTACACCCATCACATATTCGTTCCTATGTTTTAATCAAAAGGCAAAACTTCATAAACGAATAATAAAATGCCAATGATTCTTTTTAATGATAAAAAACAACATATGCAGAAGGTGCCACTGCATACAAAACAAATCGTCTGGGAAGGATGCGATGAGTTCTAGGCACAAATCATGCACAGCTTCAACACAAATTTGATATTTCGCTGTTTCCAAATCATTTTTCAAATTTGGTCAGTATTCAAATAGTGCAAGAACCCGCTAGCCCTTATTTTCTGTATTCAAATCAGTTCTCGGAATAAAAAGTTCTCTTTAAAAATGTTTAAAATTAGTTAGAAGTCCTTTGAAAATAAAGGGTTCCAAGAAATGTGTCTCGGTGTGAGACAAACTTTAACATAAATTCTGACAACCGTTCTTGTATAGAAATGGCTTCTCGTGAAATGTAATTTCTTCGTTTTCATATGTACTGTGTGCATTAGATGTCATATATGTGAATGGTTGTAGCGATATAAACAAGAAAATGCGAAAATAATGTGTTCAACTGTTTCTTTTAATGCGACACTCGGAGAAACCGCAACCATTAAACACGGAACTAAACTCGGTAGGTGCCATTACCGCACTTAGCTAAACTCTCCCATTACGCTCTTCTAACGCCGTAGTGCGCACTTGTCGCAAGTACACAGCCCATCAGTGTGTACCCACACTCAATAAAAATGCATCATTCAACTCCCACACGCACACGCGTGTCTGTTCTGCATAACGAGTGCATGTTTATGGCGAATGACAACGATGTGCAAAGCATTGTGCCGCATAGCAGAAGGAAGGAAAGGAAGCAAACAAAAATTTCCTTTCTCGACATTTTGTCGAGTCCACAAACACATCCTTCAGGCATGGGACAAGCAACAGCTCAGGACAGCCGGGAAGCGTAACAGAATTATCCTGCCTTACTGAGAGCGTCGGCGTATCAATCAAATGTCTTCGCCGTCGTCGTCATCGCCGTGATTGTGTGGGCAGCGGGAAGAAGGGATAATGTCCCCGGTGGGCTAAAAATAATGCATCCCCTTCTCTTCCCTATTCTGGAGACAAGGAGACAGGGACGTAAAACGCGCTGTTTGACGAGAGCTTGTGTGTGTGGAAGGATTGTGAAAGCAAGTTTCATCCTGCGGTCCGGTTTTCTTGGAGCTCTTAACACAAAAGGATGTGATTGTGTGGCATTAGACAACGGTCAGAGAGCAAGACAAGCAAAAAGAGACAGAGAGAGAGAGAGACGAAGAGTACAGAGTGTGTGTCAGCTCGTCATCACGGATACGCTTCAAGGACGTGACACATCGACAAAGATATCGACGGCAATGACAAAAGCCGAAGGAATTTTCCTTCCTATTGTCGAAAGCAATAAGCAATCGGGTACCGCACCGCCTCATCCCCATCCTCTGGATACTCCTACGACCCAAAAAGTCAGTCAAGGCAATGGTGGGGAATAGTTTTGGATTAATATGTTTCCTCCGGTTCCGGTGCATGTGTGTACTCAGCGTGGCGGCTGTTAATGAATTTTATGTCCTGAGTACCCACCAGCGCCCCATTATTATTTGCCTCGACATTGACCGATTTGATGCGCTTGGAATTAGTATTATGAGAGTCTAATGTTGATCACATACGCGCAGGCATTACGCAACATACACGCTTGGGACAGTTTAAATGCCCCGCAAAACCATTGTTATTGCCCAAAGCACCAACAAAGCGATGGAAATGGCGCCCCCCGCAATGGAGATGAAAATAAAAATAATGATCCACTTTCACGCGGGCGCAGCTGGTAATACGATAGCTGCCCGATAGCGCCGGGAAAAAGTCAAGCTAATGAGGTGAGCGCGAATCGTGCCCACGTGTCTATAAATATCCGTTTGTCCTGGTAGGAAATCCTTTTTCCTCGAAAAAAAACGGAAGAGCGAAAGATCACGCACATGCTAGAAGAAATTCGAGCATTTTGATGAGCAATAAATGAAGGTGAATGGTGAATTTGGCTGTGTGTGTGTTGGGGACCATTAGAAGTATCTTTCTTTGTTTTCCACCCCTCCCCCGGGGGGGACTCCATACGGCATTCCAGCTCCGTTCCCGTATTGCGGTTCTCGATTACACGCCCATGGGGAACCGACCGAATCTTATCGAAGTAATTGAATCATCCAACGCGAGGTAAATATAAACATTGCTCCATTGCTTGGAGGAGTGTGTGTGTGTGCTGCCTGTGTATCATGGAAAATAATTGCTATTGACCTATCATTTCAGTTCAGCGGGCGAAGAAAACCGCGCGAACAGGAAGGCCGTTAAGCGGCGAACGAACAGCCGCGTAAACTCGGTGCCGTTGCGTCCAACCGCAACTGGTGGATGCCGCCTCTTGCCTTCCCCAAAAATTCATCCCAAATCGGCCAATGTGGGTGAACAAATGGAAAAGATGCGCGAGTCGTGACGTCAATCAAAAGCACGTCTTCCACACGTTGTTCAGGCGTGGAGAAAGGGGAGCGCAGGAAAAGGAAAACTAGTTCGCGACTATTACGACTCATCCAAACAGTTTCACTGCGGTGCGATGCGCATTTTGGGTATAGGATAAGGGGAGAGAGAAAAATGCTGGAGCGGTCCACAGCTGAGGTATTAGCCCGACCGAACAGTGTCAACAGCAAAACGTTCGCCATAAAATCCAAAATGCCAGTTCCATTGTTTTTAGGGCGAGCTTTAACTAACAAAAATGCGCAGCTAAAGGATCGTTCCCGCTGTTCGTGGTCTCCTACAGATGGGAGGTTGCAGATGGAGCCCGGGTGACGCCCGTTAGTTGACAGCAGAAGGATGGATGCCGGACATGCCCGTTGGTTTCCCGTTCGAACTCGCTCGCCTTTGAGGGGGGGCCAATGCAATAAAACACAGCCAGGGATTGACCCACGGCTCAACGGCTCGAGTCGAGAAATTGCTCCGTACACGAGCGAACTTGGTGTTGATGATGGTGGCACGTGTAAATTTAATTCCTCTTGACGTCTTTTTTTTTCAGCCGACCAAAACCCCACAAACGCAAACGCTGCTAGGGTCAGTTTTTTTGCATGCGCAATGCATTTTGATGATGTGACGACCACGTTTGTTGATTGTTGAATTGCTTGCAGCCTGCACTCTGCCGGGACACTTTCATTGAGCGCGAATCAAGGGAACAATTAGCCGTTGCGTTCTTCTTTGCTTTACTTTCTTTCGCTCTACCCACAGACACACAGGACGGTGTGGTTGTTAGTGTGCTGCGTTCAATTAAATTAATGAAACGATGTGCTGGACCCGTTCACACCCACTAACAGGGCAGATAAAAGCAATAGAGCGCCGGTCTTCGGCAGTACGCAGAAAAAAAGGAACCATAGAAATGGTGACTCGAGACTCACCAGGAGCGTCAGTAAACAATCATTATTACCTCGCAAATAAATCAATCAACCGGGGAGGGCGAACGCACTACGCGTCCAGCCAGATGATGATAACCGCAAACTCGTGCTGGCGTGCTGGAAACACCAGCCTGGCTTGGGTCGCTGTTCTGCTGCTACTGCTTGCGAAACGGTGCTGCCTTTTTTGGGCTGATATTATTCTGTAAAAATAAGTAAGAAAGATTGGCATGAATAGGGTGATATTAAAAACGTTGGAGAAATTTTGTTGTGATTTATTGCTGCATGTTGTGATGTAAAATTTTATCAGAGAAATACATGATTGTTATATGTTCCATTGTTTCATACGAAAATTTGTTGAACATCTGTTGGAATTAATTTGGTTTCAGGTAGGAATAGATTGAATATGCATACATTTTTGTATAAATTTGTTTCTGTTTATCCATTACTCTTTTCTGACCAAGTAACTTCCGTGAATTTCCAATAAAATGCTTTTTGTAAGGTTAAAGATTAGGGTTTAATATATTCCTTTGCTTCTTGGATACAACTGGTTAGTCCTTGTAATGTGGAAACGGTGACAATGAGACTGCTTCTGGTCTATAAAGAAGCAGGCGCTTTCATTGATTGACCCATCCGTTCCATAATAATTTGATATTTATTAATCTTGTATTAAACGGACAGTGTGTGGCCCCTTGAAACGAAATAACTGGGTAAAAAAAACATAGCAACTACTTTCAATCCCTGTTACAATTTTAAATTCCATATTGCTGAATATTTGTTTTGAAACCTTCAAACATCATAAAACGATTCTGTAATCCTATTGTATATTTTGCCGCTCAAAGTCGAATTTTTTCACAACTGATACTAAATTTTACACAAATTAAAATGTGTTAATGGGTATTCATAAACTATAATTCTATTATTTTTATTTTGTCATTTTATTACATCAATTTCACATTATTTAAAATTTTTATTGGTACGCAAGTTGTGACGACGTTTATTTGGATTTAAGGTTGATTATTTGAAATGGATTTTTAATTGAATATAATTAATTTATTTATGTCTGCCTCAAGGATTGCACATATTTTTCTTACTATTAATCTATTCTACATGAATCTAACGTATTACCTAACCAAGAGCATTGTGCGTATCGTGATCACAAAAGAGAAGAGGAATTTAGAGAGTATCTTGCACGGAAAACTGACAGGGATATGTGGAAATCGAAAAGGTAAAGTAAATAAAGAGTTTAACGAAGATAGTGCACAGTGCACATTCTCACCTAATCGACCAAACATAATCCAGATACTTACATATTATATTTCTTCGAAGTTTTTTTTAGCGCGATGAGGCAACAACTTTATGATTGAGTAGGGTAACAATAATATGAAATAAGACATAAAAAAAGATACAATAAGGCAAGCAAGTGTCAAGCAAAGGCAATTACACATAAAAATCAAAATAGTTAATTTATAAATAACGCTAACAAGGAAGCAAAGTAGAACTAACAAAATCCAATACCAAATAACCGTATAAAACATGTGAGAGTTTCAAATTAGAACTCAAACTAAAACGGAAAAAATTGAACGAGAATTTTTTTTATAATTAATGTATACGCAAAAATGCTATAAATAATAGAAATTGTAACGTTTTTTTACAACTCAAATAAAGCTTTTCCTGTTCACAATTTCTTATTAAAATTGTAACATTCGTTTGTGATTAATCGCGCCAAGGCTGACTTTCCATACACTGAGGCGGCTCTCGTTTGGTTCGCATAGATTAATATTTATGGATTAACGTTTCCTATTTATTCAGGATGAACAACCTGTGGAACAATTGCTACGGATTAACTTTAATGAAAAAATAAGTTTCTTCATTCAATATGAAACCTCAATTATTTATGTAAAAATGATAACAAGAAATCAAATTACTTCATCCCTCTTTTATCGCCACTCTCATACCAGGAAAAGCTTCTTTTGTTGTCGTGAAAATTCCAGCTTTTTTCAGCGTTTATAATCTTTTCCCGTACCGACAGCCAATTGTGTTCTGATTTGCAAAACACAATAACACCAACAGCATCACGAGAGAGAGAAAGCTTCAAAGGCGCCCACTAGCCGAAAGGACTAATGAAGATTAAAAACATGTAGCTGTAGCCAATTTACATCGAATCGCTTTCGCTCTCTGTTTTCGGGCTACTACCTACCCTGCGGACATTCCCCAAAGCGGACACGTTGACTAAGTGTCCTTCTCGGGGAGATTTTTGCTCTCCAGTGCCCAAGGGCTAAGGGTAACATTTTGTCCATTTTTGGGTGGTTGGAAGGCAAAAAAGGTCAACTAAACGTAGCTGGCCCAAAATCGAAAGAATAATCCCCGCACTTATTATTCGGGGGACCGGCTCTGTTGAGCCGAATTTTGGGTTTTATTATTTAAATCGTGTTATTTATTATGTACGAGCTTGGCTTTTTTTCACATCACCACAGTGAAACCGATTTGTGCTGTAGTGCTCATGCATAATGTCGGGAAAATTACAAGCACAAGCCAGACATGCGATTACTACGCAATACAGACAACAGCTGCGGTGAAACGCAATCGCCCCGAAGATTGTGGATCTGATTACGTTCCACGCTGTCTCAATTGACAATTAAAATGTCAGCACACTGCACAAGCAACGCTGCAAACATGTTTGTGTACGCTCTAATGGAGAAGGATGCTGCTGTAATTACTGCTTCATCAAGCGTGGAGAGAAGAAAAAAAAATACAAACAGAAATACGAAACAAAATCACGTGCAATCAGAAGCGGCGGCTTGCCCCGGGATGAATAGATTCAGTTGAGTATTTCTACGAAAACGTAGCTTTTATTCTATAGATACTGTGAATGCTCCAATACAGTCCAGCTTAATAAAAAAAAATCTATTAAGTAATCCACTTCACTATTGAATGCTAAAACTTCACAGCTCGCTAGCAAAACTGGACCTCCGCCATATCCATTTCCTTTCTGGGCTGAATCGCAGTTTACGGCCGTACGCGATCAGTGTGTGCGGGGTTAGTTCGCGGGCGGAATAACAGCCTGTGATTGGCACAATTAGCAAACCTTCGCGAAACTCGTCTAATAAAGTTACATAAAGAACGATCGACACCCGGGAGGGAGTCCGACCAGCGAACGACATTTGCGCTTGCTCGACAACAACGGTCTGCGGTCTGCGGAGATGGTGCTGCCGACGTTCGATCGACGGAATATCGTACAGCAAGATGCCGGCTGGGCAGATGGTTTTGCGGGCTGAGAAACAATCGGTCAAAGTCGAATGCTGCACACTGCTGCCCTGAGGGATTCGGTTTGATTGAAGTGGAGGGTTTGTGTGGTTACTGCTGTTGCTGCTGTTGTTGTTGTTGTTGTTGTTGGTGACGGTAGTGGAGCTGGTTTGATGTCACCCGTGTGCCTGTTTAAATACCCGCCAGCAATTTGGTTTGTTTTGTTTCCCAATGGAGCTACAATTGTCCATTTGAACAATGCTTTAAACATGATTGTGTATTGCATAAGTAATGTAATTACACAACTACAGGACCTTAAAAGGGTTAGCATTTTAAGTTTAAGTACTCAGACTTTGAGAATGCTAAATGTTGGTCAACCTCATGTTGGTTTCTGTCGCGATAATACAATAACAATTTTATGTTTAACTGATAAAGATGAAACCAATGATAATTACTGTGGTGCAGTCCAGATCACTGTCGAAGACTTAATTGTAACACTAAAATTGTTGTTCGTGAGAATTAGTGCCTGTTGTTCGATAGACGGACGCAAAGTTGACTGTCGGAAGATATAAAATAGGTCTAGACAGGTCCCTGTTATGTGCACCGTGAACTTCCTGATTTTTTTTTCTGCCATTTCCAGCCTTAATTCAGAAAAATACTCCTATCGCATTCCTTTCACTGATTTGATCACTAATCGGAACAATGCTTGCTTGATTTTCATTGCGAACATTGAATTCTGTAACTGTCTCTGTGTAATGTCTCCGTATCATTTAACCCTCCAATCGGTTAAAATTCAAGTTTTTGCTTAAAACCCTTCAACAAGATCTTGATTCTAGTCCGAACCATAGGATTCTCTCAATTCCTATCCCTACGCGTGCTCTTAGGGGCCTCACTGAATTTCTGGTTCGGTTTTTGCGCATCCCGGTTGTTTCTGTTGTTTCTGTTTTGTTTTTCATTTGAATAAATTGATCGATTGACCTTAGATTGATTGACCACGCTTATTTTTTATCTTGATTTAAATATAAGCTAATCTTATCTCGGTATTACTATAGTTTTGCCAGTGAATTTTGGATCTTCTTCGTGCATGTTAGAATCATTTTTTGTTTAATTGGATCTAAAACAAGTTTAAAAAAAAACTGGAATTGATTTATAAATGCATGGAAAACAGGGGAAAACAATAATGCAACATCCTACTTTCCCATCTTTACGCAAATTAAAAGTCTTCTGTTGTTCTTTGTCTTGCAATCGCACAATAGCAAATAAAGCCTAGATTTAGATTTCATACAAACTTGTATCATTAAATTTAATTGGGCAGTGAATTAGCAGGTAGCATAGACAAAACAATGTGTCCCAGAGAATGGTAAACTTGTTATAGAGTCCTACGGCTATTTCAACTTCCCAAAAATAGACCATTATATGTGTGTTTTAGCGATGCTGAGCAAAAGACCTTGCATCTATGCTATCCAAAAGCATAGCCCCTTAAAGATAGGACATTGATTTCTTCAAGAAAAAAAGTAAATCCGTAAGAATGCATCGACCTTCCGTAGAAAATATGTTCAAACAATCCCCGAGGCCATCTGGAGACAAAACTAACACACCAGTTCAGCAAAGTATTGGACTCGCAAACGGGGGGAAACTCCCCCCGGTTGAGCTGTTCTGCTGTATCGCTAGAGGCGTATTTGTATTTGTTCTACGACTCGCAGTCAAACAATAATCCTTTCGAATGAGCTTGAAATCAACCCCAGTTTAAAAAGAATTTAAAGATCAGATGGGGTTTTAAAATTATAGCCAACAAAAACGGGAGAGAAAGAAAGAAAGATCCATAATCGGATTCGGTGGACGCTGGTGCACATTCCACCGTTCCGTCAGCATGTGGGCCGAAATGTGTGTGTGTGTGTGTCTTTTTCATAAATCTCACCATTTCCCACCTCAACCCCTTCCCGAGCCTGGCTGACCTTTATCGTCATCTGTGCAAGCGACAGCCGGAGGAAGATAGTACAAAAAAAAAAAAAAAACAAAAACCCGCACACAGAAGCGATTTGCAAAACGCTCCGGACGACAAAATCGTGGACCCGGTTCCCGGTCAGCCGCGCGGCAGGATTTGCATAAAAACACAATAGCATTTTGCTCATCATAACCGATCATCGGCACACGCAGCTACAGACCGGGCGGGTGACATACGCGTCAAGCCACCATACACACCACTATCAACGTTCGTCTGGTAAACCGTGGCGGTGAAAGAGCTAGCCAGAGCATTAAAAAATTTAACGCAAAATAACCTCCCAACGTCAACCCGGGCCGGAGGACTCAGGCAGTGCCACTCAGGCACGATCTGGGAGAGGAAGGAGATACCGTCAGACGGTCACGGCGTCCACGGCGTCTTATTTATGCCTTCATCCTTGAAACACAATGGGTGGAAGGGGCCACTAGGGATGCAGGGGTTACAGGTTGGACAACGGAGGGGGAAATAAAAATTGTCTGAAACTTGGAACAATCACCCAAAAACGGACCCGAACGGCGTGGACGGGCAAACCTGTTTTGCGTCGATCTGATCGCAAACTGGAACTTGAAGCGTTCAAAGTGGTCGTGGCAATGCCAGACAGAGTAGTGGCTCTCTTCTAAGGGCTAAGGGCGAGATTAAGAGTCCACCGGTGGTACCCGTGGTGATCTCTGTAAGGTCATTGCCGTTACCGTGCTAAAGAATGGGGGGCAGGTGTGCCGGTTCCGGCATGTGGCATGCTCCAACTGACGCAACGCAATCCAACGGCCAAACCATTACCACGAAGGTCAAGATCTACCCGGTCTGTCTGTCGATGCTTTGCTTCTGTGAGGTGAAAGTTGGCCCAATTCTCAGGTCAGCTCAGGTGGTTCCAGTGTGCGCTAAACGGTGAGTCAAAACAGAGCCGAGGTTTAGTGCTATCTTAACGTTCGGTTAACCGCAGCAGTAGGCGATGATGGTGTCCGTAGCCTTCTGTGCTCGACGACAACGGACAACTGCCAGTGGCCTTCGGAAGCCACCGTGGCGGTAGGTACTAACAGCACCAGCAACAACAAAAAACGCGTCTCTTCATCTTCGACGCAATAGCGCAACCTCACATGACAAAAAAAAAATTATATCGAGGCCTATTACACTCGCTTTGCTGTGCCTGTTACCATCAATGTTGACATTGTGACGCTTCGGTTGCGTTTTCTGCTTTGCTCGATCGTGTACGTACGCAGTGATTGACCTGTTTTGGCATAGATGTGTCAACACACAATTGCGCCGTTACTGTGGAACAGCCGTTACGTTGCTGTGTGCGTGTGCGGGTATAGTTGTGGATAGCGATTTACATAATCGAACGATCGGAACAAACTACTGACCCGTTTCGGCTGTATTGCCCTGCGTGCTGCTGACCTCGAGCTGGGGTTTATATTTAGAAGGAACTGTCTCTGAAGGGAAGCAGTGAAATTGGGGAAGTGTTTCTCGTTCCGTTGGCAGTAGTGTTTGGTAGTGGATCGTATCTTTTTTTCGGAAGAAAGATTGAAGAGCACTTCTACCACTACTACTACTACCATGAGGTTCCACATCTCAATGACGCTGTGGATTTAAGAGATGGCAGGTCTAGGATCAAGATGAGGGCCTACTCGCAATGGTTAGCGTAATAGAGTAATAGGATTAGAGCGCCATCGCCTACTCAGACACCTCGAAAGAGAGAGAGAGAGAGAGAAGATTTATCAAAACAATAAATTTTGCCCCGCTTCTTATCAGCCGCGCGGCTACACAAGACAATCTTGACGCCGCTTTGCGCCACCACGCGCTTCGGGTGTAGTAGTTTGCTCAAGTTCAAGACGGAATTGCACCTACCGGCAGCGGCCTGCGGCTGTACATTGTGTGGGCAGAGATCTTCCCACACCCGGGTCGCACCGATCTGTTTATTTGCGCGGCGAATGCATCACCGTTTGCCGAAGCTTTAACAAAAACCGGGTGCACTTCCTTCTTCAGCCCGGGTGATGTACACGTCCGGTCGGCCAGCACTGGCACTGGGTGTGACGCACTCGCACTCATCGCGCATTCAAATTGCTACCGCGTCAACACCGCGCAGTGTGCCAGCTGAACCGAAAAGAAAGGGCAACCGTTTTGGTTTTCTTCTTTTTGAACGAGTGCAAAATGGGAGAATCCACACAGTACAAAGTATTTGCGAGCGATATGCTTTTTTTTCTTTTCTTTTTTTGCCAAATGAAACCACATACACACTCACGCAAAGCTGTTAATCGATTGAGGCGGATGGATGGAGCGTTTCCGGGACGTTTGGCGGTGTGTTGAACGGTTTCGGTCGAGCGAGCTCGCCGCCAAATGTGCCGTTCCGGCGCTTCAGCCGACAAATCTGGCCGGCCATTAATGTGTGTGTGTGTGACTTACCTTTTGCAGGCTGGTGTCGGCCGGAACTCTGGGTCTGCTTGCGTCGATAGTACACTTTCTGCTTTAGGTTTTGGTATTGCCACCAGTAGCTACGTTATCATTTATGGGTGCTCAATATAACGGGCTGTGAAGCACTTCACAAAACGGGCCCCCGAATCTTTATGTCACACACGTACCACTCGCGCACTAACCACCGTTGCCGGTGACTTTTCACTTACTTTTAGGGTAGCAGGGGTTCACTTTACACGTGCACTGATAAGAAGGGGATGCATTTGATAGACTAGGCTTTACCTTGCGCTTACATTAAACACGATCTGCAAACGTCACGAGCAAGAGCATATGAGCAGGAGGCGACCGTAACAAAAACACAAAAACTCTTACTGATCGACGAAAGCTGACGACCTCGGTCGGGCCGACCGGAACGCTGAGTCACCCCAACTCGGCAGCCGATAATCATAATAGCAAAGAGTAGTGTGTGATGATTAATGCGCGAAAGCAAACTGAAAAACCGTACCGGATGACGTACGCACGGTGCTGCGTTCTTTCTCAATGGCTACCAAACCCTCCCCGCTCCAAAAAAAGGGGGGGAAAGAAACCTACTTTGACCGTGTGTGGTACCTTGGCAACGAAACATTTCAAACTTTTGTTCAAACACAAACGCTTCGCCCACCCCCCACCCCGCCCCCAACTGGGCTGTGTTTACAAATGCTTTGGCACACACACACACACACGCTCTTGTTATGGTCGGTGTGAACCGGTGACCGTCGCTTCACCAATACTGTGACAGGGTTTGCCGGAAAATTTACAAAACGCTCACCACTACTGCCCTCCTCCCAACAAATGGGGGCTGGAAGACAGCTGGTCCACATGGACACACTGCAAACACTTGTCACAAACGTGTCACTGCCGGATGGGGCCTCCGTTTTTTGACAGCGTTTTTGTTTCGACAGCCTCCCCGCGTACAGAGAGATTCAAATTAAGATAAAGACCTCAAACACACGCACACACACACACACACATGTTCAAACGAAACGCGACCGAAGACGATAGTGCGACTGTAGGTGGACCGGAAAGGGCTGCTGCTGGGGTCGGTTTTCTTGCAGTAGCCGTTCGTTTTGTTTTTGGACTTTGACGGTTTCAACCATTCACTCAGTAGGTGATGAAAAATGGACGCTTTTGTTTTGCTTCGAGAAGAAAGTAAAGGGAAGAAAAGAGCGAGAGAGAGAGAGAGAGAGAGAGAGAGAGAGAGAGAGAGAGAAGGCTGCTGCAGAAACGCAACTGAACCAAGACACAAAGACGCGAGGGTTGCGGACGCGCCTACTTTGAGCCCCTTTCTTTCTTCCTGTTCAAGCGGTGCCTCACAATCCGTTTGTTCAGCCCGCTCCCTTGAGGGAATGGGCGATCGGTTTGGGGGCGACCTTTGACACAATTTTAAAACCTCTGCCCATCCGTTCGGAGGGTTTTTGAGTCGAAAAATCGGGCGTCACGGGCGTCGAAATAGTTCGGTCACAACAAAACAGGGAAACTGCTCCGTGGTGGAACGGTGGTGTGCAATGAAACGGATGGTGAGATCCTCTCTCGGCCCCGTGAATGCAAATTGCACTTGTGCAATACAATTTGCACCACAGCGCGCGATCGCACGTGCGCGCGTCCCCCTAGCTGTGGGTTCCCTTCTTGTTTGTGTGCGCGCGCGCGCGCTCTCCTTTTCCCACACGTTTGATCGGCAAATGCAATCAAAATAATAACAATAATATTGCCCATTCTGCCCTCCGGACCCTTGCACCTCTTGCTCTCTCTCTCTCTCTGTGTGTATTGGTCGAGCGCAATCACTTCACCGAGATACTACCATTCCCTATCAGACGTGATTTAAAACAAAAAGAAAGAAAATAAGACAACTAGACTCGAACCAACACTCGAACACACATTATAGCACACAATCGCGCACACACAGATAACAACACTGAGGATGCAGTAACGCTCCTCCGGCAAGCACATTCGCCACCCTTCGGTGGGTGACGGGGGTGAGGTTGTTGGTGCACCGCGGGGCCAAACCAATTCGGTTTGGAAGGGGAGGTTTGGGGGTGGTTTTTACCGTTTTCCGCTTTGCTCGGTCGTTCGCGTTCTGCGTTGAGAGGGCGTTGTGGCGTTCGCGCGCGCGCTCGTGCTTGCACACTTCTTCTGTACGTCCGTTCGAGCTCACGGTCGTGTGATTTCTGGCGGTTCCGGTAGGCCAAACCGAACTGTTGCGGCAACCGTAACGGATGCGACGCACAGTGAAGTCAGTGGTGGGCAACTAATCTATAGTGAGGGAGAGTTTCATGGTAGTAGAAGTTGTGTTTGCTATAGAGAAATGATTCTCATGTAAGTGCCATTCTTTTTATGTATACTGGCAATATAAATTAATTATATTCATCGTTCTTACAACAAAATTGTTGCACGGTTTGGAATCATAAAATGGAATAGTTCAATCACTTAGGGGAATGTTGCGATTCGGTAGTGGAATGTTGCAATCAAACGCAATTAAAATTCACCTTCTAAATACATACAATTTGGTTTGCTAAAAGTTATTAAATATGATTGTTAAAAATTCACAACGATTTCATACATTATATCTAATTAAGGTAGTTGATGGAGATTTTTTTACTATTAAACATATTGTTTAAAACCAAAAGATTCAAATGCGAACAAGACGACAGTTTCTTATGAGAACAATATAATTTTAATACCTTTTTGAATTATTTATTTTTCTTATAAGGTTATAAAAAACTAATAAAAATTGATAAGATTCAAACTATAAAATTAAAAAAAATAAACACAAATAATAAAAATCTACTTTCGCAATCGCACTTAGTTTCTCACCCCTGGAAGAAACGGCGCATGTTGCTTCGTAGATGTTGCAACGATGTTGTGCCCTTTTTGCCGTAATGTTTACATTATTTTTTTGTATTTTGAATAAATTGTTCATACGGCGCAGTTTAATAACAGCTACTCTCGAAATGCTGCAAAAATTTGCAAGTCATATTATTACAAAAATAAAATTGTGAAAACTGAACATACAACTGCACACTTATTTTCACCTTTCCACACGGGAGGGCGCAAGCTACCGAAGACGACTCTGTGCTGAGGCTGAGGATTGGATTAAATCTCGTTTCGGTACTTCAACATTAGAAGAGGTAGCTCTTAAACGTTATGCGATGCCCTCTGTTCGAGTAGTGTTTTTGAGTGCACTAGCACATACATTGATGCAAACAGTACGCTTCGTTTGGTTCTGTGTAGGAAGGTATTTTAAATACAGCATGTACAACGGTTCAAAATAGAGCAGAAAGTTCAGTTTTGGTAAAATGTTTGCAGAATAAAGAGATTAGTTTCATGATTTGGTTTATGATTATTCAATTTACACGCTTTCGAATGAAACACAAACAAGTTTATTAAAACAAAATGTTAGAAATCGTCAAAACCCATAAAATACATAATCCCATACAGCAGAATGAAGTGTCCGCGATAATCGAGGGTCTAGCCTCCTGTTGCATTCTTACCATATGTTGCACACAAAGTTAACCTGTTGCACCCTAGAAGAGAACAGAAAGCTTCATAGCTCGGCGTCAATATCGATTAAAAAGCTTACAGCAAAAGCTTTTGACAGAAAGCTCATACAATTTTAATAACTTGTATTTGAATTCAAACGTCCATGGCTTTTCAAAATCTGTCTTCGAAGTAGAAACTGTGGATTTGAAAATGAATGATCTATTTATTTATTTATGTTGAACATTAAAAATGTTATTTTTATGAAGTTTTTTATCCTAAACCGTTTTAGCTTTTACGGTTTGTCGCACGTGTTGTTTGAGTAAAGTTTTAAATTTGTATTTTTATTGTTACGATTATTATTATTATTTAGCACGATAACCACAGTCGTTATATGCGTGCAACACACCAATGTACTGGGCAATCAATGACTTATTGATGAACTCATAGGACGATAGTCCTTGTATCCTTTGTTTAGGCATATTTTTGGGTCGTAGAAATCAACGACTGTGCCCCAAGATCGGCCCAGTAGCTGTTTTTTTTACTTTTTCATCAAACAATGCAATTGCCACTAAACTTTTGTTCCAAGTTACCAATATTTTTCACATTGTTTCGAAACCTATTTTTATATGTGTTAAACAGCCTGTATCTGTTCAAAATTTGACGCATGCTTTCAGTAATTAGCAACTTAAATGTAGCGTTGATAAACTTTTACATTTAACGATTAGCATTTGCCAAAATGGTCGACTGATATAAATCTGTATTGGTATGTTTGGATTTTTATTTGCAGTTCAACGTTTAGAGAGAGCCAACTAGTCAGTCAAATGGTAGACGCGTCTGCTCCTGATAAACCAAAGCACGTCTGGACCAATAACATATCCCTTTGCAAGAAGATAGATCATCAAATTGTGAACTAATTGGATAATGTATATGTCTTTCTTCTTGGGCCGGTCTGGTGGTACAGTCTTAAGTAGGCGTATTGTACAGATAGGTGAACGCACTTTTGAAGTCGTCCCATATCTTGGGCCAAAGGTCAACAACGACAATAGGCATGGAAGCTGAGTTGCGCGCAAGGATGCTGACTGCCAACTGGTCATTCTACAGCCTGAAAAATCAGTTCACCTCAAAGAACCTGTCGCGACGGACGAAGCTTGGCGAAGCTATACAGTACCTATATAGTACCAGTACTCACATACGCCTCTGAGACATGGACTCTGTCCAAATCTGACGAAATCCTCTTAGCCACGTTCGAGAGGAAGATGCTCAGAAGGATACTTGGCCCCGTATGTGTGGAAGGACAATGGAGCCGCTATAATGACGAGCTATACGAGATGTACGGCGACCTCACTGTCAGGCTCCGTTGGCGGTAACATGGCCCGGTACCAAGGACAGAAGAGGTATGGTAGGCCCAAATTAATGTAGCAAGATGGCGTGAAGGCGTGTGCTATTAAGGCCGGACAGAAGACTATTAAGTGTAGGACAGAAAGACGAAGATGCGAGATCATGAGCAGTTTCTAACATTTCTATCTAACATTTGTTTTTATAGGAATCTCTATTTTTATCTCTATTATTGAAGTTTCGTTGTATTCAACAATCCAATAAAAGCATTACTAGTAATATGTCAAAATAAAAAGGAATGTTTAACCTGATAGGTCACT
>KB667911.1:285690-298893 GCA_000349065.1 Anopheles quadriannulatus | reverse complement strand
ATACTTTGAATTGAGTGAAGGAACTTAAAACATTTAGCTCATGCAATCTTAAAATATATTCTCTAAAATGATAAGTGTGTTAATTAATGCGATCAGTTATATTTAAATTATAGTATTAATGAAATGCGATCTGTACAAATGTAAACCCTTAGAAAACGAAAGATCTGTCTAACACCACAAATATTCTTGCAAACAAAATCAAATTTTATAAAAGTTGATGTTTAGAGGGTTTATAGCAAGTTTTTGCTATTGAGGAAAATAATGGTATAATATATTAGTTAAGGCAACCAACACATATGATTTCTCGAAATTAGCTCATGGTTTTATAAAAATAACAAAATGTAGGTGTCTAAAAAGCACACAAATAATCATTTATGTTTCCTGCCCCGATAGTTTATTATAGCATATAATAGCATCTAGTTTTATTTTTTAATTTAATGTTTTCACTCTTCGAACTACTCTTCGTGGGATCTTTTGATTAGAATCCCGAATTTCATCGAGTTGAGCTCGTATTAAGCTTGGCCCTAGTTGTATAACAAAGAGTGAGTAATCGCAACTATAGTTTGGTTTTTGTAAGAATTATTCATATCATTAATTACCAGAGTTTTTACCAACATTACATACTTCGCCTTACGATACAAATCTACATTATATAGGTTTGTAATGCGTAATACGTAATGTAAAGGATTTCATACAGACACACAATGCAGATTCAATCATGGGGGAACGTGTTTAATTTTTAAATGAACAATTTTACTTGAAGTTAGCATAGTCTTGAGTTTGTATTGATTTAAACCCTAGCATTGCGCAATTAGGAAATATTTATACATTTTTCTTCTAAGTTAAAAAGAAAGTAAAGGTTGAAACAGTTTTAAATTATATTGTCTCAACTAGTAGATTAATTTGTTACTATAAGTTATAGATTATTGTTACATCAATCTGTTCCAGCAGTAAGGGAATGAAAGGTTAAAAAAAGGAAAATTTCAAGAATTATGAAATAATCTGAACATAGTGTTGAACTTTAGCTACTTGCAGATGCTTAACTTAAGATGAATCTTTCTATCAAAATCAGCTATACTTTATAACCTCTAATCAGTCGTTTGAATGGGTTCATAATAATCGTCACAAAACCGGCACTTAAAATCATTTAAGTATCCATTTTTAAGAACATTTGAGGGCACTTCAGCTTTCTTTCTCTTGTCGTGTTAAAAAGGCTTTAAAATTGGAATCTCACATTGAGTACTTTCTACCATTCTTCACGACAACAACAAAAAAACACCCGCCTGGATGGGAACACTTGTAAAGACACGCGCGACTGCCAGTTATGAGCTAAAAGCTTCACAGCGAATTACGTGTACGGATCTGCGCCAAAGAAAAGCGGCAGTTAATCGAAAGACATTGCACGAAAGCGTGTTGCCGCCCTGCGCCCCATACGTGTCGTGTTGTGTACACACACAATTGGCTGGGCCCTCAATTGATAGCTTTATGTCTCCGGTCGCTCCGGTGTATGCCATGGGAATACCGTGGAATCTTAATTTTTCGCCAACCGACCCCGCTTCTACCACTCTCTCCCGGTGGCACAAAGGTGCCGGGAACTTTAATCTTTTCCCATCGCATGCTATTGAATTGCCGAAACGGTGGCGCGTCGAGCGCTAGGAGCGATGCGATGGGATGCTTTTTCGCAGAAGCCTTGGAGTTTTGTTGTTGTTTAGGCAGTCACGTTACGGTGAGCAAAGTCGAAAGGCACCCGTTCGGAACGGAAGCATGCTGGGATTGGGTGGTCGCGAAAGTTTGATGCGCTACGGTGGTGCGCATGCGCTCGCTGGAAGTGTGCGTGAGTGCCGGTGGGGTTCGTTCGTTTCGACCACGTTTGCATTCGTACGTGTCGGCGTTTCGGTACGCTTCATTCCGGTTTCAGTAGGGCAGTGGTGCGGTACGTTTGCCCGCTAAGGACGATCCATAAGGACCGCTGGTCCTTTTTGAAGCTTCTATCTGGAAGCCAGGAGTTGGGTGACACTAGTGTGTGCAGCTTTCTGGCTTTAGTTAAGTTAAAATCTCGTGCATACAGTGTGCAGCTTTTAATTAGCTCGTGACCCAGAAGTCACCCAATCGATTTCAATCCCAAACCTAATAAGAAAATACAGCAAACTCCGACCGTATTGCTCGATGCAGCTTGTCTGCAGTGTCATCCCCATCCTCCAGTGGCATCATAAAAATGTATTAAAGTTGCAAGCACGACCAATTGGGCGACATTGTACAGTGGTGGAAGGCGACAAGCGGAAAATGTAAAGTGCAGTGGGTGTGTGTGGGTGTGTGTGTAATAGCGTGTGAAGCATGAGGTAAAGGCCGACACGATGTTGCCTGGCGTCAGTGATCGGTGGGCAAGCGTGTTTTAACGGCTTCGGCTTTATCGTTCGCCTTCATCGAAGTAATTGATCATTTGGATGCACCGACCGCGACAGTCCGGGTAAGGTGGAGGTGAGTACGACGGCGGCTCCATCGTCGAAGCCTTACAGCGTGCTGGCGATGAGAAAAGCTGGATCAAATATTTATTACCGATACGATTCGTTGGTTCACGAGTGAGAAGCACTACGAGGTAGACGGCTGACATGGATAACGGTGTAAAGCAACATACAGGCCCATATGGCTTAATGTTTTGATTGTGATTAAACAATGATGATATTAATGATGATGATGATGTAAGTAACATATTGAAGTTTGATAGCTTCATTCTCCAAGTAATTGAACATTTCTCTAGCATTAGGATGACATACAAATTCTCTTGTTCCAAACTCCAACGGAGTGAAAGCGGAAAACTGTAACTGTTCTTGTTACAACGAATTTTTGTATTGTCTAACAAGCACTAAAACAGACTTATTTGAATAATTCATGTGCTATTTGGTTTTCACTATGTTTTTTTCACTGCCATTGTCACTAGCAATCCATCAAAAAGACGTGGTGTGTCATAAATGTCGGCGAAATGATAAACACCTCCCATCGGGGTCTGGTCGTGTATGAAAACTGTCGCGGTCGTATGTTGTCAGTGGCTGTACGTATCAGCTACCAAAAAAAACCACACAGATACACACTAACAGCTGTGACAAGAAATGTTATACATTTAATATTTTTACCAGCGATTTTTTGTTTTCAATGTCTGGGTTTATAACCATGTTCTGGTTTAGTAGCGGATATAACAAAGCTAGACACTCTTCTCAACTTAAATTTGAACATAGCAGATTTGGATGTGATGCTCGTATGAGTATCAATTTCTTGTCAATTTAGTCCGTTATATGGCGTTTTACATATTTTAGTATGCACCCATACATTTTCACATATTTATAATATTTTACAAGACTCTTTCATGTTTTAAGTCATGGATTCTGAATTCACAAGTAACCAATTATAAAGCAACTTAAAACACTTTGGTTACTTAGACAACTTTTGCAATATCACAAACGTACGTTCATGCCTTTCATTTGCTCTTTTTATGCATTTATAGAGAATTTGTGCCGATTGGCATAATTCACCTCTTAAAGTCAGTCAATTAAATCTAACCTTAAAATATTACCTCCTTCTTTGCAAGCCATTTATGGCTTTTTAAATTTTATTAAATCAAGATAAATTTATTATGAAGGTCAGTCATTACCAAGCTGTTTCGTATTGCAATTGAAAAATCTTGTAAGAGCAAATCATTTTAAGCGGTTGTCTTTATTTATGTGTCAATTAGTTAAAGTCCATTTAGTGTTTCGAAGCTATAGCCGCTTTAAATTAGAGCCAAAAATTCCTATTAATGGATAAAAATCTATTTTGAATCGCTTTTATGATTCTCATTGTCATTTCAAGGTTTATTGCTGTAGATAGGTATTGTAATTTGCAAAAAAGCATGAGCTTTTATGCTTTTTACATCTGCAGATAACTAAAAGATACCTTTTTTTTGAAAAATATAAATTGAAAAATTAATTAATATCAGTAATAACGTTTTTATGTTTTGACGTGTTTTTTACACATTGAGTCTTCCACACAAAAAAAGCTCTGTCAAGTAGCGTTATGACGGCTTAATATATCATGTTCTTCATGTACTCCACACCCTAACGCATCTGGATAACGCATCTGGACAACACAATTCTACCAAAGTATAGTTTTTCAACGGTTTCCTGTTTTTTACATGTATGTGCATGTACCTTTCTATCAAAAATCCGCCAAGCCCAGCTGGATGGCCAGAAACAGCCGTCCAATAAAAGCTCTAGAATTATCGTCGAAAATACATTGATATTATATGATGGAATGGCCATACCCGGCTGACACGAGGTGTTTCATAACGTTCGATATCGACTAGAGCTGACTGTTGGGGTGCAAGTGTTTGACAGTTTTATCTCTGGAATTGAAATTAAAATTAATACTGAACAGAGTTGGTGCGGTAAGTGAATTCCCCATTAACTAATTAATGCTCTGGAGGGTATGACAGTACCAAAAAAGCTCGAAATTTGATAACAATCAATTGATTTATTCAATCGATAGATTCATATCAAGAAAAACAGATCCTATGAAGCTCTTTAAAAAGCTATAATTCAAGCATGCCGGAATAGTTACGCCTCTCTTGACCTTTTTCCGTAGAATGATCCATGTTTGATTCAACTGCGATAGTTTTTACCGAGCTCAAAGACAAATAGTTGTGAACGAAAATTAAGGAAAACATTTTCCTTGCCGGATTGAAAACCCTTATCCCTGTGATAAACCTTCTCAGAATTGCGTTAGAAACTGTACCTTCAGCTCTTGCACGAACCTGTCCAGCAAAGCATCTTTCCTTTGCGTTATTTCTCCACAAGTAACACATTACTCACTGCCTCTGCTGCCAACTGCCGTTTGCTTGCATTGCTGCATTGTACACAGCGCTCCATCCTTTAAGCTCAAGTGGTGCACATGGTTGTTGTCGTTGTTGTTGCCGTGAAGGATGTTTTCTTACCGCACGGCGAGGACAACATACCCCCACTGGCAACACATGCCGACACTTGAAGCCATTCTTTTAAGCACTTTTTTCCGAAACGGATGGTTTTAGCTGCATTGACCCAAGGGAAGGATGGATGGATGGAAAGTAGAGCGGTAGCCCGGCACTGTCACGCGTCTCAAGTAACCCTGCTCAACCAGGGGTGCCACGGTTCGAACGGCACGTACTGCTGTGTTGTGTTCGCCCCCCACCCATCCATGAAAACATTCCATCCGTAGGGTTTGTGCGAAAAATGTGCAACCCTGCCCCATCCCATCCTCCGCTATCAAGTGGAAGTAGCAGTAGCGCCCACCAGCCACGGATCCCGGCAGGAATCACCAGGGCCAAGGGTAGCAGCAGCGGTTGGTCAAGATATTTCATCGAAAACGGGCGAAGGATTTACATCATGAAATATAATATAATATTTTCTTGTTGGAAGGTTTTTTTTTTTTTACGGTCACTTCCTGCATCGCTCGCTCGTTTGCATTACTTGCCCATGTTAATCTTCCCTGCTGTTCGGGAAATCGCTTGCTGGGTATGTAAGTTAGATCGTTATTTCTTTGTTATAAAGGGGACAAAACGAGAGAAAAAAAAAACACAAAATCATCCCATAAATCATCCCGAAAAAACCGGGTGATAATTTAGGGGATTATGCTTTCTTCTTTTTAGGATAAAATAGAAAATGAAGGTCACCACCGGTGAGGTGGATCATAAAAAGGTTAGAAATAGATAGAGCTGAATAAATAATCTGTTTGTTGGTATGGTCAACTGTTATAGGATAGGTCGTACAATATAATAGAGTTGTAAACTCATTTGATTAGCCAATCCAACCTTAACCTTTAGCAATTTCTATAAAATAATAATTAACTAATGAAATTCCTTTTAATAACCTTTATAGCACACGAATGAAAGTGAAGACCGAGAACGCAGGAAACTGGAAACTCTATCGACAATCATAAAAGTTAACTAGTGCATCATTAGCCTCTGCAACATACAACTCGTTGATGAGGCATTTTAAAGAGAAGCAAAAAATACGTCCCAATCGACTTGTTTGGGTTATTTTTCTATGTTCCAAATCGAACCTGTTGAGCAAATTTTCTGCTACTACACCATCACTCGCTCACACTTACCTACAGCACACGAGCGCACAGTGTTAAAGTTCCGTTCCGCCTGTGTACATAAGGCTAAGTGGTGTTTAATAGTAGATGGAAATAGAAAGAGTGTGTGTGTGTGTAAGGAGAGCAAAAAATAACGCAAAATGCCGTCATGTATGTTGCAGCAAGCGGTAATTACATTTGTGGGGTAATACTTTAAAGTACACAAACAGGCTTGGCGTGTGTACGTGTATTCTCAACACAAAAAAATGGGCGGAACCGTACGGTATTAGTGTTTCTACTGCATCGTGAAAGTTATTTTTAATGATGATGATGGGCAGAAAGCTGTGCTGAATTGTTTATGAAGCTTTTTACGCAATGTAAAACATGTTTCAGTTTCAATGAAGTTCATCACTGGCGATCGTGAAGTGTAAAGCGGTTTTTGTTTCGTTGTTGACTTCGGTTTCTTTGAGGCGTGGTGATGGCCGGCGTTGGAAGTACACGTGCTGACAGACCTGCTCGTCCTTGGTTCGAAACTCGTACGAAGTAGTAAAGCTTTTCGCGTTATGAAGGGTTAATGAATATTCAACGCCATCGCATAAGTTGTTTTTCATGGAGAAAATTCATGATGGACCTCTCAGTTGTTTGTGAGAGCGGTTTTGTTTATTCCAGAATGGAAATTGTTTCTGATATTGATTTGTGAGTGTGTGTAACACGAGCATGTCATTACATCTGCTGCTTGTATTCGCTACTCGCTTGTTGTTGGTGTGTTAACACATAAACACTGAGACGAATGTGTTTGTACCACTGACAATTTGTAACAACGGGCAATGTGTGGGTTTCACTAATTGGAAGCGCGTCGGCTCTTGTGACGTTTTCCTGCTAGATATATCGCACAAACGACACCAGAGAGGGGAGGTATGTCGCTGTATGATGGTCTCCTGTCGTTTAAAGATCAACGTGCACGCAATACTAGGAAAAAGAAGGCCACCGACGAGAAAGGCGGGAGGGGCGACCCGACTAGCAAAGGCAAAAGGGGGTGTAAATTCCTCAACGAAACGCCACACTAGAATTCCCGCGGGAACGACGGCAGGACGCGCTTCAGTCCCAAAGGATGTTTGCCCGTGTTTCTGTGCGATAATGATCACGAAACATTCCTTCGCACTCGCAGTCGCTAACCACAGTACGGTCCCTTTACAGTGCGCTTCGCTCGATCACATTAAAGCTGAGGAATTTCATTCGTGCGTTTAGTTGGTTGATAGTGGTTTTGTGCGAGGAGAGGGAATAAGATGGAAGCCAAGCATCATTAGCGATGCCGATCACGTCAGAAATATGCTTTCTGATTCAATTATGTCTCTCGTTGGGGAGGAAGGAGGGTGGAAAATATTGAACGATGACGTCAGAATTAGTTAGCGTGCAGGATGATAGATGGTACACGGCCGGCACGTGTCTTGTACGTTGGGGGGGCGGGTATTTATGAGCCTGTGAGTGGACAGCCGAGTTAATGCGGCTAAGAGGCAGACGTAGTAGCAGCAGCAGCAAAAAAAAAGTTGGAGATAAATCGTGCAGATGAATTTGATTAAATTTTTGGTGCTTTCTTTTTATAGCTGTTGGTGGGAGAAATTTGGATGTTTTTGCTTTAGTATAGGTTTTTTGTATATTTACAACGAGAGGAGATTTTAACTTCCTTGGCTTTGTGGTCAGCAAGAGCAATCTGTTGTAATGCTGTGGTTTCATGATCACGATACTGTTAAATGCAGTATTTACATATCTTGCTCGACATTCATTACATTTAATAAGGAGCTCTCTCCTATAGAGGTCCTCTTTGTGTTCAAATCATGACAATCATACTGAAATAACACACTGTTATTTGAAATATTATTCTGCCCATTCTCGTTAGTTTTGATCTGAATCACGGTCACTCGCCTGAAAACCACATAGGGAAGTGTTGCTCCATCGCTGCGAAAAACGCCTATACACCGAATTGGATATATGTTTTTCTTTCGTAGAAGTCTGGTACCTTTATACTATTTGATACATTATACTATACTGATCGTATATAGATAATCTAATTGTACCTATAACTATATTCTTTTCCAGTACTTTCTATATTTTCGATACTAACAATTGTGTGTTCGCATGACCGATATCCAAAGTCTAGAAATCAGTCGTTACCGATCTATTAGAGTAGGACAGGTGAGCTACGAGGGTGTAAGCTCGATATAGGAATTTAATAAATAATATGAGTAGGCTCAGGTTTCGTGGGCCTGGGACACACACCAATTCGGCAGTGTGTGTTGAGGTATCAAAAAGTGTGTTGAATAAGTGTTCGAGTTACTGACGGGTGTTAGCCGCATCACTGCCATTCGTTTTGGTTTCAGTCTAAATTTTGAAGTACATAGCAGTTGAAACTTTGTAACTGGAAAATCCCTTCGCTGCTTCCATCAATTTATGGTCCGACTCACGTCGATTCTATTCTGCTACACTCAATCTTGTTATAGTTCCTTTTCCTGTCTTAATGTTCACTTCTGACTTTATCATGAACCAGGTATCAATCCTGTTTTTTAGTTGAAAGCACAGTCTGTCACTGTCTATCGTGAGTTCCAAATAACCCGAAATGGGACTTAAATCTTAGTCTATAATGATAGTCGATACTGTCTACAGTTGAATATCCCTGATTAATTAGCAGTTCTTGATCGTATTCCTGTACAGGAGTACATCGTAGCACAACTCAATGCAGTCTGAACTGACTTATAGCTTTTCAATTGCCTGTAAATTATGAATTTTGTGCTTTTCAATAGGTAACAAGGAAATTTTAAAAAATTCTTACAGTATTTTAAAGCCTTTTTTCTAAAGTCAGGGTTTGTGGATTCTTGTTGAATTCTCGACCAGCCTATCGAAGAGTCATCTTAAACATGCCAATGCCAGTTTAAAAGGATGCACATCTTATATCGCACATCTTGGAGTATTTTTTATCCTTTTCCAACTCCAACAAACATGTTTTTTACAGCCATTTTGTAAATCCATTTAGCAGTTTATCCTTTTATTTAACCATTTAGTGTTACTGATCCTGTTTATGTTCAATGTTTTCAATTCTTACTTTGGCATTGGACCCAATTACGATTCCTGGTTCTTTTTTTGTTCCTATTTCAGATTTTTTGATCTATTGTTAAGCTCGCTTGAATTGAATTGATCGTAAAAATATAAATAGAAATAGAATTTAAATTTAAATAAATCGGTAACTAATATGGAAAGTTTTGGCAAACTTCTCTTATATAACTCTTATAGTTAATCAGTAAAGGATCTTTATATTTATTTAAGCCATCTTAAATCGTTCACTTTATTTAATGTGCAAAACTAGCACCGAGCATCAATGAGCAAGAAAAATACGCTCAATATTCACCCTGAAACTCTTTTCAAAACTAATACAGCATCGGTTGTGGCGAACTTTGTGCTTGAACTGAACGAAGAATATTAAAACATGTTTCGGTATACTGAACAAGGCACTAACAGAAATGAAACAAACTTTACTCACAACAACCGTTGCAAAAAGCTCTCGACAAACAGGTACTATCATCCGCTGGGTCTCACATTCCAACGCAAAACAGAATGATGAAACACAGCACTGTTTGCTGGCTCGGAAAGTTTATGAAATTTCCAACCACCAAAACCTGTTGTCCCCATTATCGCCAGCAGTAATAATTTAAACCCTCCTTTTTAAAAAAAAGCAAATGAAAAGATAATAATGCGGCAGCATTTTCCTAGAATCACCCCCTTGCCAGACCAATTCCATTCAATTACCTTTATTTTGGTTGTCTACTTTCATGCTCCTCCGATAGGTAAATAAACAAGGCGTCCAACTCTCCGCACAATGAAGTCACCACCAATCGCCAGCTGGTTCAGCCAGTCGGATGGCGTAAATCCCACCCAGATAGCCATCTACGGTTCGGTATCGTTCCTGGTCGTGTCCCTGCTCGGGTTGCTAATTTACATCACCTGCTCGAAGCGGTACCGGCTCAACTGGTACGAAAAGAATCTGCTCGAGTCGGCCAAAGAGCGTGAGGCGGCCCAGCGCGGCAGGTAAGTCCAATGCCCGCCACCCAAACTAGTCGCCAAAACCACCTGTTTGATGGTGTTTGTTTGCCCGTCTGTATCGATCTGCTCCCATCGCGTAGCCACGAGGGACACATAACCTGCCCAATTGCGTACAACGTGGATGCGGTCGCCGGGACGTCACGCTACCTAAACCGAGCCCACGGTAGTCCACAGGCGCGTGCGGACCATCCTCCGTTCTGGGCGTCGCAAGGGCTTTACCGGAAGAGTGACAGCCGGGGCCAGTTGATTGACACATCGGATGGTAAGTGAAGCGGGGGAAGATGAAAAGCGTTGCTTCTTTTACTCCGGTCGTCGTCGCTGTCGACCACTCACATTGCCACTGACGTGAATGCTCGTCGCGTTGTTTTCGGTTTTGTTTTTTTTTTGCAGAGGAAACGACCGGCGAGGACAGTGGAGATTCGGCGTGCAGCAGTAGTAGGTCAGTTATAGCGGCACCCAGCGGTGCGGTCGCCATTGCCAGCACCGGGAAGCATGTGGTGCTCGTTACGTCAAGCCCGGCCAAACCGACCACCTCGATGGTGGCTACGGTGGCCGGCGGAAGCCGCGGCAGTGCGACAGGAGCAGCAGCAGGCAAGGTTGACACGAGCCAAGGCACCAAGATCGATATGCTAGACTCGGCCAGTACGTGCAGTACGGTGAGCCGGGACGAGCTGGGCGGCGAGGATGCACGCGGTGCGATCCATCTGACACTGAGCTACGATCCGGCGGCGGGCATCCTGAACGTGAAGCTGGTCGAGGTAATGGCGGGTAAGCTTTCATAACGACACGTCAAATAAGTAACCCTTTCTCTCCTTCTCTCTCTCTCTCTCTCTCTCTCTCTCTCTCTCTCTCTCTCTCTGTCTCTCCCCCTAGGCACAGGACCTGCAGCCGCAGGACTTCAGTGGGACGGCGGATCCGTACGCCAAGATAAGGCTACTGCCCGACCGGAACAATATGTGGCAGACGAGAATTCACAAGAAAACGCTCAACCCTGGTAAGTAGCAAGACCACAGTGGAACCAAGGGGGAGAGATGTGGGTTCTGGTTGTACGAGGATTCACAATCAGTTGACATAATGGATGGCTCGGAACTGATTGTGGAGCAATGATGTAATGGGATTATGTATGCAGTATTCGAACGAAGTCTAAAACCCCGTCCATCAGATGAAGCCGTTCCGTGAAGGGAGGACAGTCGTAAGAGCGTCCTTACTTTACAATGTAACAGTTTCCTTGAAATGTTTGCACAGACCCATTGTTATATGGGGTAAGTAGTTCTTTGTAAATGAAATACAAAGACATTCATACATTTTTCTTGTTAGTAATTGTATTCTCATAGAATACATGTCGCTGCGTAGGGAAGTGGTCTGATGAACGAATGCTTTACAAAATAAACCCTTAAAATAATATGGAATCTAAAATAGAAGAATATTGTTCAAACCGTGTTGAAATATTTACATGAACTTGAGGGAGATGAATCCCAAAACGAGCAAAACATGGTTTGAATTACAGTAGACAACCGTTTTAGGACATCTTTTATTCAATAACGACAGCCAAAAGCCCTTTACATGTTGCTGGAATTGTTTTAAATTACGTTCTCAGTGGTAACCTCGGTGGTCGTTCCGAACGATTGCATTAATTAATTTTGTTTTAATCATTTTAGATAGACTTCTACAGACTGGTGGACAAACTTCTGACGAAAAGGTTCAGAACAGGCACTATCGACATTAATACTATAACATTTAGGATGATGACTGTATTGTAAAAATAGAATATGCCTGATTATCTTGGAATAATGGCCCTCAAGATCATGCCAGACTTATTCTTGAAAACGTGCCTCTATCTTACATACAGTAATATGTTAGGCAATTCTAGAAACTTGAAATCCATTGGCATTAAACCTTACCGAAGATTTCTTCTACCTTATGTTTAAGCTTACTTACTTACTTATCCAGCACTACAACCGCTTTGCAGTCTTGGCCTGCCTCAAGAGTGCCCGAAACCACTCACGGACTCGCGCCTTCGTCTGCCAGTCCGTTATCTGGGCCTTAATTGCGTGCGCCTCCACGCCATCTTGCCACCTCAATTTTAGCCTACCATGCCTCTTCTGTCCTTGTGGACGGCCTAAAAAGACTTTACAGGCGGGGTCCTCCGTTTCCATGCGTATAACATGGCCAGTCCACCGGAGCCTGGCGAGCTTTATACGCTGTACAACAGTGAGGGCGCCGTACATCGTATAGAACATCTTTGGACATCTTATAGCTCGTATCGCTCGTCGCTATAACGACTCCTCCTTTGTCCTTCCACACATATAGGGCCAAGAATCCTTCTGAGCATCTTCCTCTCGAAAGCGGGCAAGAGGGTTTCGTCAGATTTGGACACTGTCCATGTCTCAGAGGCTTATGCGAGTACCTGCACTATATAAGTGATATATAGTCCCAGCTTGGCCCGTCGCGATAGGTTCTTTGAGGTGAACTGTTTTCTTAGGCTATAGAATGACCAGTTGGCAACCAGCATCCGTCACCTATCTGTACGTCACGCCTACGTAAGTTTGGATTAGTTTTTGGTATGGTCGTTTATCTATGTATGTATTCTACCATCTTCTCCAAGATCTGCCACATGGTAAAGGTGGTGAAGATCTGTCACATGGAAAAAGTCTATCTTCCCGATGCTAATAATGACAACATTGTTCGTATATGTCCATTTTTATCTGCACATTTGCGATCCTGGAACCCATTATTTCAATTTTCATAAAAAATCATATAAAAATGAGCCATAACGAGTGAGTCACTGGAAAGTATTGACCTCGTTATGAGGGGTTTCGTTGTAATTTCTAAAGTTCATGGAGCATTTTTTTCGGTTTCCTATAATAAAAATTATCTTTGTTTTGTTAAAACTATAAAAATAAATACACAAGAAATATTCAATTATTCACAATCATCTTGCATTGTACGTGTCTTCAAATTTGCTGTTGAAACTATTATTGCAGTAATGACCTTGATGTAATGTACATTGTACCTAGACAGTTGGCTTCC
>KB667911.1:255259-268729 GCA_000349065.1 Anopheles quadriannulatus | reverse complement strand
TCTAGCGAAAACATCTGGTGCACTTTTCGTCCGCAGAGTTTCTGCCTATTCTTCGGCACAAAATGGCCCGTTTCGTAGGTTTGGATAAACTCGGCAAGCTGTTCAACTACATCCGCGACAATGGAGGAATCCGTGCCAGTTTGTACAAGCTGTACAGGTGTGTTAAAGGACCGCAAAACAACTTATGTAATAGCGGCGGCTGCCAGCGATGCTTTGGCGACCCCGCCGGAGGTTCGGCCGGACTACGTATCAAAACAAACCATCTTTTCTGCTTGTGTGATCTTTTAGAATGGACGAGATGAAGGCTGGCCGTTTGGTGGGCGAGGACAAGTACGGCAACAAGTACTACGAAGATCCGTCCCAGTTCTATGGCCGCAATCGCTGGGTCGAGTATGCGCCGCACTGGAACCTCGAGTACGACGGTTCCCAAATCCCGTCGGAGTGGTTCGGATGGATGCACTACAAGGTAAGCCGGGTGTTTGGATTCGGGAAGAGGATTCGTACAAACTAACTAAATAATGGTTTTCTGTTTCGCTTCAGACTGATCTGCCGCCGAATCGCGATGGTAATCGCCCGCATTACGCGTGGATGTTGGATCATAGTGACAATAAGTCCGGAACCAAATGTAAGCAATGGAACAGGCCTTGCCCATTGATGCCGCATAAACGAAGTATTGCTTTTGCTCTCTTTTAGTTTCTTACATGCCGTACTCGACGACCCGCCCGAAGGTTGAAGCATGGGATCCGAAAAAGTCGCTCCCGAAGTGAAGTGTTGTGGTTGCCGTGTGTGTACCGTTCGATACAATATATAACAGCTTGTAGAAGATTGTAAATAAGTGGCTACTGAAGCAGCTACGCGATGGTTAATACAACAGTCCGAAATTAATTTCGACGTGAAGTGTTACTGCGTGAGTTTGCTTTTTGTTATTTTCTAATCGTGTTTCGTAATTTTCCTTTCTAAATGGTGATGGAAATGTTGAGAATGGTTCAACAATTGTGTTATGTCTAGAAGATTTCCTTTTACCATTTAACTTCGAAATGGGGCCAACATGATGTGCTTTGCTACATAATGGCATGGATTTGGGTAAATGTTGGTAAAATATGCGTGTACAACAGAATTTCCATTTTTTTCGCAATTTACTAATATGAAGATAATCAAAATTTAACTGATTTTATTACAGGGACCTGAGATTGCAAAAATAACAGGTAATTTTGAATACTATAATTCAATCTACTGATTGAATAATTCTTTTGATAAATATCTGCGATATTTGGCTTATCAGACTTCCTAGAAAAACATATTATAAAACCTGTTCTGATATGGACAGAATGGTGCGCTCGTAATCGGAATTACCAGGATTTCAATGCTGGAGTTGATTTCGGATTCGTATCAGATTCGTGTACGAAATTTGCGTTTGGTGGTTTGGTTGGACGAAACATAATCACGATCAGGACGATGGGTTTAATTATTCTCCAGCTTTGTTTCTCATAGTGATACAAGGTCTGAAGCTGCTAATCTTCCTTTAGACCACCTTGCCATGATAAGCAAGGATGGCCAAAAAGTCATCCAAATCCTTCAGCGCAAAATAAACAGCAAGATGATTCGCCAAAGAGGATTCCAGCTCATTGATCTGGGGGTTGGGTTGTAGATTTGATGCCAATGACGTAATTGACATCATTAAATCCTTATTAGTACTGAAGAATATTACACTCAAACAAATTACATTACAATTAAATTTATGATAAAAGTGTCTAATTCTTGAAAAAAAAAAAAATCTTTTCAATTATATTTGCGGAACAACAAAACCTTCTTAGACAGAAACGAAAACATATTGTTCTAGAAACAATCTATTTGAAAAATAACGATAACCGTATTGAACTACAAATATCTTCTCGATGCTAATAAATACAAAATTGTTTGTATATGCCGTTTTTAGCAGCACAACTGTGGTCCTCCAGCCAATTGTATCCCTTTTCATACAAATCGTATGGAAAAGAACCTCCCGCAAAAGGTGTATTTTTGTATAAGGAGCGAATTACTGGAACGGATTAATCGTTATGAGGGGTTCCACTGTATTTTGATGTGGATGCCACAGGTAGAAAGAATTTCAAAACAGTAATGAGGAAAACATTGTGGATTTGAAAAATTAGCAGGATAGATCACTTCAGGAATTACAAATTGAAACACAATTTATTGCGCTACAGACAAAGCAGTTTTTCAAATATCAAATATCATAGTGTGTTTTTTCTCAAATTTTTACATTATTACGAGTTACGAGTAACAGCTCTGGATGCCGGATTAGTTCCCATTTTTAGAATTATCGATAGCAAAGGAATTCCGTAATAGGGATGCTTTCCAGTTCCAGCTGCTAGGTCGTCGATACAAGCATAACTGCAAAGGATCCTAACGTACTTGCAAACGATCCATTCTCGTCAAGAGCAATCGGTCACAGCTTCTGACTTAGCATAATGACTCAAACTTGAAGAAAAGAAAAAAAAAACGGATCTGGGACATCTTTTTTCATAAAAGTGTTTACATTACCGTTGAAATTGATATCTTAATTTTCCATATCATTAAACACAATGACAATACTTTTGGAATATAAATAATACTTTCAAAATCTCGAATCCTTATTTGCACTTGCACATGGGTTATGCATTTACCCGAGGAAAATAAACGCAAGGAACATAGCAAACCATAGTAAGGACTACAACAAGCCGAAACCAGGAGAAAATATAACATTTTCTTTTGAATGTGGCCATGTTTTCGTAAGAATAAGACTAATAGAGTGTAGTTTATTTTCATCCGAATATTTTCTCGATTTTTGATCATCCTTTAAACCGAAAAACTCTCCAAAGTTGTTCGTTTCGTTCCAAATGTTTGTTTTGAGTTGGGTTCACTCGATCAGGTCTTTGTGTCCAATTGCTTGAAGGCAACGTTCGCTGTAATTATAGCAACGACAGAACGGATTAATGTTAAAGATCTGCTCATCTGAAGCACCGAAATCAACGAGACACTTACACTCATCGGTTATATCAAACACCTTGATCGTGCCGGGCAGTTGCCGAGTTTCGATATTCTGTCTGAAACCGCTCACGTTGAAGCATGTCTGCTGCACGCCAATCTCTTCAAAGGTTATCGAGAGTTGCGTTTCGTCATTTCTTAAAACGGTGGCCTAGCAAGAAAGATGTAATAATCGTGTATTATTGCTTGGTCTTATCTATTCCTCTTCAAACAAACACTTACAACCACACCATCGAGCTGATTCAGCTCATCCACACTGTCGTCCAGCGCAATGTACCCGGTCGGGAATGCGATCTCGCACGTTACCATACGCGTCTTCTCGTAGAACCCTTTCGGCAGGAAGCGAAGACACACGCGCCAATCGGTATAGTCCTCGTTTGAGGTGCCGTGTCGCAGCACGTCAATGTCAAACTTTTTCCCTTGCAGCGTAACACTCTCCATGTAGCTGTAGTGTATGCGTAACGCTCCCGAAATCGTTCCTTCAATAGTGAAGCTAACCGTGCGTGTGCTTGACGGTAGAATCCAAACCTGACTTCCACCATCACGGTGTGTCAGTTCGTGTCGTGCTATCACACCGGTCCTGTCCTTCGCCGTCACCTTCGCAATGTAACGCTTTTCGAGAAAGGTTGTACGCTTGGCATAATCGATCAGCGCTCGCAGAGCGATGTGAGAATTGGGTGTAATGGAAGCATTCACCGCCCGTCGGTACGGTTGCTCCTTCATCCAGTTCACTATCGGACCGGCATCATATAGGAACTTTTTGGAAGTCATTAGCATCAGAGCGTATGCCGTCGCTTCTAGGTCCGGCGTAGAACTGGGCTTGTTAAACCACATCTTCGAACCGGAAGCACTCTGTTGCCTTGCTTGCAAAATTCCGATCAAAATGTGAGACGCTTGCCGGTTGATCATGGTGCGATCTTCGGTTCCCGTGGGACGTTCGAGGGAAAGTTGAAGCACGTGTCCTACCAGCGCAAGATGGTATGAGCTTTGTAGCGTGGGGGTGCTTGAGAGCAGATAATTTCTTGCACTGTCAATTGCTGACACGTGGCGCATTATGTAATTTTTCATGTGCAAGAGCAACAACAGCACGTGTGCCGTTTTTTCTACTCGTTCCAGCTCGCTCTGTTCACCATCATCCGTGCAGAAATGTCCATCAGGCGCTTGTTTGCTCTTGATCCACTGGAGCGTTTTTAAAATGGTTTCTGCAAGAGATGCACTGCCGAGATGATCATTGGCGAAGGTTAGAGCTTGTACAGCTATAACCGTGTCCCAGCAAGCCGACGAAGGCGTATGATGATCAGGTATCGTGACCGATCCATCGGCATTCTTGTAGGCCATGATCTTGGTGATCGATTCGTTCATCTGCCTCTCTGCCAGCGCTTTGCGTTCGTTCCACTGCAAACCGCCCAATGCGAGCACCTCCAGCGTCAGTGCTGCCCGCATCGCCATCGTAAGCGGATCCGTTTGGACGAGCTTGTCCAGCAGCATGCTTGCCGTCAGGGAAGCCATTTCCGTCTGTTGACGATCCAGTGTGAAGGTTATCTTCTCCGTTCCCGGGTCGACTGTGCGTGGAATCGGTAGCTTGATGTCGTCCAGCTGTTGGCTGGAATTGTCCACATTGAACAGCCGCACGATACTATCCGTCCGCCGTACGCTCTCGGGAATGGTGCGGAGTATGGTTTCGGCGCGAGCGAACAAATTGCTTTCGGTATAGGCGTTCGCTTTCAGTGTGATAGAGCCTAGCTTTTTGGGCCGTATAAGGAACTCGGTGCGCTGAACTTCGTTTGGACGAAGGCGCCCGTACACGGTTTTCTTGGTAGCTGTAGGGAGTTATTGAAGTGGGTATGAATAGCTATTTTTATGAAATGTACTCGATGGCCTTACCATCTATGCGACCCGAGTTGTTGAGGAAATGGAACTCGTTGGCGTAGTTCAACAACTCCACCAGCACAAAGTCCACCTTTTCGTTGCGATTATTAACGATGTAGACATCCACCGTTACTGGTTCCAGCTTCTTTGCCGAGTACGGAATATGAAGGTAGATCTCAATGTCTTGCTTGCGTTGCCATTGGATCGGTTCCGCAATACCGAGTCCTCCGGTGGGACTAAATACAAACGCAGTTACGATCATCTGATTTATATGAGGGGGTGGGAAAAACTGAAAAACTGCCTGACGATTGCTGTTGAAAGAGTAAAAAGAGAATCAATGAATGTTTAAAAAGAAAGAAGATCACGAGTACCTTATAGTGCCTTCCTCCCACAGAAGTAAACGATTAATGGACTTTGGATTTTGTTGCTTATCAACTTTTCCTTGTTCCGATAAAGGAGAAACTATCAAGTCATTGATGGAAAGCGGAAAGATCTCTTCGATCTGAAAGTACAATGTTGTTAATACGTTCCAAAATAGTTTTCAATCATTTCGCAGTCCTACCTTGGGATATGTCGTTCCATTGAACATAGCCCGAGTGTAGATGTTCTTCAGCTGAGCTGCATCAAGCGATCCTTCGTAAACCGCTATACCGACGCGGGATGCGTCCTCATTGGAGAACACCTTAATGCTTCTCTCATCCACTGATATATGCACCTGCGAAGTGATCGAGTTTGTTAGTGTACAATCGCTTCCCAACATCCCAACTAGTCACACCTTCTCCGATTGCGCTGGTTCCTTGTAGGAGGCTGAAGCTTGCATTAACGTTCCCTCAAACCGTGCAAACACATACACACGCTTCACATCCTGAAGCCGAACGGTCGGGACGAAAAGCTCTTGATAATTCTGCATGTTACACTCAATGTAGTGGGGAACGTTTTCCCCATTATGCTTCCGGATGATCGTCAGTACACCGTCCATCGCATATGACGCAACGATCGCTAGCTTAAAAGCATCTCGTTTGCGGTACTGTTTAGGTTGTAGAATACGCACGTACAGCTGTGGACTGTACGCTGGTTCCAGGGTGATGGAGGCGGACATGTTTCGGTACTCTAGATTAGCTGTGAAAACTTCACCGGAATCATCCGTGGTAAAGGACACCATTTCCGTGTCATCTTCAAGCCCATTCAATGGTGCTCCGTTTGCTTGCAAAATCTTTAGAAACACGGTCGCGTTCTGGCCTGGGGTAAAACCAACTGTTCTTTCCACCAGCAGCTTGTACGGCGATGCGTATATGGGAATGGCTCGAGCTTGAATATACGTTCGCTGTGTTAATCCATTGGTTGTGGTTACTGTTGCATTGATGTGCAATGTTTTAATTTCCGATGAGCTTACTTTACGCACCACTTCTTGGATGGGAATTTGTACCATCTTACGGCCAGCAATAGGAAACGTGCGTTCCACAACATGATCCTCATCACTATAAACCTTAATCTGTAACGTACCATGCATTGGTTTTCCGAAACTGTACATAGCATCGATCGTAATCGCAATCTCCGTATCCTGTAGCGTGATCAACTCCCCCGTGTCGATCGTGATTTGGTGTACTGGAGCAGAGTACAGTATCACCTGAAACTGCTTGCTCGTCGTCTGCTCACCGATCGTAACGGCCACGGTCCAGTTGCCTAGATCACGATCGTCCACAAACAGATGCTCGCCACTATAAATCTCACCCGGGTAGAGCTGTACATCGCGAGACACTACCGTTTGCTGTGTATCGTGTTCCAGTACTATCGTCAAGTTGAAGGGTCGTTTCGTTCTACCCAACGGTTTGTTGAGACCATCCGTTAGCAGGATACGATATTTTAAAAAATCTCCCGGCGTATGAAAAACGTCGTTCAGCTGAATCAAAACCTTCGGCTGCGCGGTGCGTTCGATTTGTCCGGTAAGGCGCGCTTCTTCCGGCTGTCCGGCTGAGGTAACGATGTCTAATTGAATCGCTTCCTCGCCGGTGGCACTCCATTCCGATGGTATTACGTACAGCTGGACGTGCTTTGGATCGACGGTAGTGGACACTAGCACATCACCTTGCTCCATCCCAATGTTCTCTATTTCGAACGTACCCGGCGCGTTGTCCATGTTGGCTAGGATGATGCTTACATCTTCGTTTTCTACCCATGAACGGGTGGTAAAGATGGAAATGTAATTCCTGGAAAGGGGTAATTAAATCGAAACTTGTCGTATTGAATACGAGCACATTTATTGCTTTATCCCAATAGAGCATATACGCACCCTTCATCTGCCAGTACTCGTTGTGTCACAGTGCTCAGAAGCAAGCAATAAATCGCTACGCGGAAACACATTTTGCAAACGCGCTAATGTTTGCTGGTACACCGTGAGATGAAGACTGACTCTGACTATGGTTCGGTTGGGTTCGGAAGCTGATTGTTGTGGTACAGACGGGATTCCCCGGTGTCACGGCAGAGGTTATCAGTTGCTGTATTACGATGAGGATAGGGCAGCCCTCGGCTATGGCTCTGAAGTGTGTATTAATTTGTGATTATTTTAATTCGCTTTTTGTTGTTTTTTTTCCCTAGCGCATCAGTTTTTTACACATTCGGTACACTTTCTTGTTTTGTTGTTTTTAATTGTATGATTTGTTGTTGACTGATTTTAGCTTGTACTCCATTTGATGTAGTTATTTTATTTTTTAAATATCAACCTGTTTGTTGTGTTACATTGAATATTTAACACATTGAATTCATATTTAAATAGGATTGTTATATATTTTTTTGTATGTTTTGCTCTTTGAATGTTTACAATCTGATGCTCAGTTACGAATTTCCACTATACGAGTTATCGATTCCGACCCGTAGATGCAACGAGCTCTAAACCGGACTCTCACAGGGTTTTTAAGGGGATTTCATAATTTTGGAACACTTTCTTGACTATTTTTTATGGGAAGTGAACTCTATGTGGAATTGGACTCTAAGTCACTCTTATTGGACAGCCCCAGTATAAATTTCTATTGGATTCTAAATTCTAAATTTAAAGCATGTCCATAAACAGTGCCATAGAGTCCACTTCTCGAATCATAATGTTCACTCCAATTAAGAAATGGCCAAAAAAGTGACCCAAAATTATTAGAAACCTCTGAAAAAACCTGTATGAGTTCGTTGCACTCTATCGTTCGGAAACGGATATGTACAACGCCTTTTTTATGAACCTTTGATTTCAATGGTTCAGGGGTTTTCCAGGATTTAAAGACAGTTGATGTTGTTTTTATTAGCTGATAGCGATGTTGATTTTAGCATGGTTTTGCTCAATCCGAAATTACGATTTTGGACATTCTTATTGAAAATTTGGAAATGTGTTACAATTTATGGATTTTTTTTATTTAACAGTGTCCCAGTTTGTATCATTACATTCAAATGGTTATTCAAGTGATTCGCGAAATGTGTTCCAATTTCGACAGTAAATGCTTTGAAAATATGTGTGAAATGCTCAGTCTACTGTCTTCAAAGGAGTATATGTTTATTTTAATTTATTATATCTATTTTGTTACATTTTACTACCAATATACGTAGAATAATTTTATTGCTTTTATGATGCTTATAACGTTACATGTGAGGCAGTTAGCAGAATATAAGATGTAGATTATAATTGTCGAAACTATGAATAAGAATATCAAAATTTATAAGCCCACGGTAGTCGTTGCCCTTCAGGAATCACAGTGACAGTAAACGTCTTAAAAAGTAGGTTTTTTCTTCTTCTATATTTGTTTAGAAAAAAAGATAGAATATGTGAAATTATAAATAACGCTAAAAAAACCACAATCTTAGACAAATTCTGTTAAATTCATTTCCTCTTCCTGCACAAATCAGCAATAACGATTCTTACCCCCTGCCCATTGCTTGAACCCGATCTGAGTCATCAACTATCCGCCAGGAAACTTAAGATGAAAGACATCGGACATGTCTAATTTATTGACAGCTCCCATTAGCCTCGCAAACAATAAATCACGCACGGACACCCTCGTCAATTTGGGGCGTCTTGCCTGTTGTTATCAGGCCGGCAGTGAAAACAATCATTAAGCTGTGCGATTCAGCAATCGTACGGGCCCTTGGGTTGGGAAACGAACGAGAATGAGTTGAATGAGGTCTACATCATGGGAAGCTGGCACACACACACAGCACACAGGGCGAACAAAAGTGCTCTCATGTAAGTAACAGTAGAATGGAAACGTTTAATCGTTGTTGGAACGAACCATGGCTTTGACCAACCGACCAAGTGGCTTGGGTGGATTGTAAAATAAATAGCAAATATTTGCCCGTCTTAAGATGTTTGCCAAAGGAATAGAGAAATGGTACGTTTGTAGAATGTACTGTTTCATGTAGATGGTCGTAAGTGGTTCGGTAAATAGAGTGTATTGGTATATGGTTTATTTTGCGCCGGAAAAAACCTTAATGGAATATGTGTTTTTATATATCTAATTAATAGTAAGAGTAAAGGTGTTTAACCTTTAATAGTGAATTAATTCAAAGTTCTTTTCATATGATCTATCAATTAAAACTGCAAAATGGTACAAACACATAAACATAAAATACAATTTAGTAGATGCTCACGAATGAATCCGATAATTCCTCTGCAAAGCTGTACCGAGCGCTTCACACATCTACTCCATCGGCCACTGTTGTCCACACAACGCGCGGCTTCACGCCAAACAAATAGCGCTGATTTTAAACCGCATCGCAAAAGTTAAACACTACACGAAGCGCGCGGCAAGTTTCCCTGTGGTTCCCGGCGTGGCGCGCTCTGTCAAGGAAATATGCTCTTAAACCGGATCTGTGTGCAGCATGCATGGTCCGACCTGCTCCAAGCCACCCTTGCACGGCCACTGTCGAACGCAATGCCAATGTCAAGCTTCGAAAGCAGAAGCAGGCTCGCATGTCGTGAAGTGGTGCTGCTGGTGTGCGCTGTCCTACCGAAGCACAATCGGTGAAATCCGTTTTCACCGTCCGCCAAGAGGCTGCAAGGGGTGCGAAAAAAACAATTGCCAACTACCGTACCGTACCGTTCGTTCCGGATGCAGTTTTGCAGGCACAGCCGGGGCTCTGTTTATTGCACTGTGGTGTGCAAAAGTGCATGTGCAACATACGGATGTTACGGCCGCGAAGCCGTACAAGCCTAGCCGTGGTATGTGCAAGGCGCACAGTTGGAGTTTATTGGAACAACACCACAAACCGGGGGCGGGAAGTTCACTTTTGTCTGTGATGGTGGATGTTGGTGCCCGAAAATTACTCGGCACCCTATTATCGGGCGCAAAGATCCACAGCAAGAGATGGTGGTTTTGCGAACAGCTGCTATAAGGAGTTGTTTAACAGAAGCGCGGACAGCGGGATTGTTTTTCGCCGAGCAAGGGATTAATGCATTGCATTGCAGGTATGTGTTTGTTTGTGAGCATATTTTAAAGTGTAAAAAAATATAAAAGACGAATCAACCTTATGGGTGACGATTTACGATTTAGAAAAGCATTAAGCATGTAAAGCGTAGTTTATATAGCAAAGGGGTATTTTAATTCCCAGTTTTGTTGCATCAACTTAAAATACTCGATGCTAGAAGAGCCTGAAATTAATATAAAATGTAATAATACAAAACTCGTATTAAATTGTCCCCATTCGAGCTGTTATTGAATATTTTGAAGACGAAGAAATGCGTCATGATAACACCAGGCCCGTAGCGTAGTATCCAAAACTTAGTAGTAAACTTAGTGATCCAAACTGAAATTCATCGCAATGTTTGCATACTAAAAGCCACATTACTACTCTGCCGGTGTTTCTTTCTGTCAAAGCTACCTCATTGGTTGGAGATAACTACACTATTACAGTGCCAACTAGTGAACCCAACTAAAAAAGGCTCATCCAGTGAGGTTATACTGTAATACAATCGCAACACGAAAAGTTCTGAGCTTAATAAAATCATCAAAATCGAGTAATGAGAATGATACGAAACGTTCAATGTGATATGTACAATCTGAACTCAATTCTTTTTACAGGAATTTCATTGTTGTTTGATTGTCTCCAAAGGATTTTCTGTTTACTTCCTGATTTCTTCCTGGATTGGTCACACGAGCTTTAGAGCGTCCAAATTGTGTGGAATCATTTGTTTAAAAAATGATAGATTGATGAAAACTATGTAAAATCCTGTAAGTTGGCTTTTTGTTGTAAATTCCGTAGTTGACAGACTGTTCAATTTCTATTTAATTTATTTCGACCCCCTAGCATATATTAAATATTTTCAAATCAGCGGTAGTGGTCCCATGGTACAGTCATCAACTCGTACTCAATAATAATCCCTTCATGGGTTAAAGTCTAGAATGGACCGTAGCGACTTACTGCGTGGTACTCAGTAAGTCCTCAAATCCTGTGCAGGCCAGCATTGGACGTTACGCCAAGCAGAAGAAGAAGGGTACCGTGTATGTATTTTGACCAAGGGCCACGCTACGGCTCTGCATATCACATAGTCTGGCAATATTCAGGCAATTTGAGAAGGAATTGCAAAAGTAAACTTAAGCAAATCAAAATCTATCAAACATTAACCAGTTTCAAGCAACTATAGATCTTTAGAAAGCCATATTGTGTGCAGCGCCTACCAAGTACTTGTTTATTATTTGAATTTTAATTTGAGAAATTGCTGTTAAATGGGACAGTATTTGTTTGAATCTCTGCTTTGATTCCGTTATCTTTGCTACTCATGAGGACCTACCATCGTCCTGGACATTCCTGAAAACGGGTTTGATCTTTATTAATTGTAGAAAACCAACATTGAACGGATATGCATCCTACTATGGATTGTCTACCGTAATCCTCTCACAATCCATTCTACATTACGTTAAATGCATACATAGTGTAAATATGGGAAGCTACCATCGTACGGTTGCTAGCAATCGCTTCACAGAGTCAAAATTGTTCTGCAATGTCTTCTGTATGGCTGGCAAAATTCGTTACGAATGAGCGCTTGAATGAACGGCAGTGATACACGCAACCATTGTAAGCGGATGTTTATTATGGCGGAAGAAAGCTGATTCCTATTGTTAGGTAAGGCAAGGTAAGGCGTTCGTTTCGTTGGGTGGGGTTGCTTTTTTGTGGTGATACAACCAAAAACCTCAGAAACTGAAAAGGATCACATTGTGTAGTGCACGAATGGAAAATTCAAAAGCATTGCATTAAATCTTTAAATTGTGTTACGGAGAGGAGTTTTGTTGGGTTCCGTTTGGATATTATTGATTTCAAATCATAAATCTGCGCACTTTGCATCAATACAATCCTTGCAAGTAATATACGAAATAGGAAGTCTGAATGTATAATGGAGCATAATTGATCATTTCTTGACTTTAATTATAAAATGCAAATAGTAATGCGCCTCGGCTTTTAACAAACCAGCATTCGTTTCGAATAATTTAATCAAATTTTCGGTGAAACATGTTTTGAATGAATTGGTGTATATCTCGATACCGGCAGATTGCAATATTGAATAAGAAATAGTTGCATTAATTACGACTTTTTGCATCCCGTTGCAGTATCAAACTAGGAAACGAACGTTGGGCGTTTTTCGTTTTGGTTTCATAATTTCGTAGATTGGATCGTTGCAGCTGTTCCTGACACTGGGCCAACATGGCTTTTGGAGGAATCAATTAGTTGTTCACAGGCAAAAAAAAACCTACTTAACGCCAAAGACACATAACATAAGAATTACATTAAGAACGGAAGTACACATAATTAGGTAAAGGAGGGTTGTAGTAAGAAGAATACAAGCTAAAACAATATGTAACAAAAAATGTTTTTTGTTTAAAGCATGGAGGTTGTTAATATTTTTCCTAAACAGGAAGAAACTTCTTGCAATACGCCATGAATAGCATACACAAGTAATAACGCCTCCATGTTATTCTGTTTTGCAATTCCTGTTGTCGTACAATTTTACAATGCCTATCTTCACGTAACTTTACTGGGAACAGAACAAAAACTGATAAGACATGCACAGGAAATTACAGGAATTATTATCTTAATTGCAGCGCTTCCTACTGTTTCAAAGCAAATTGCTCGTTACGCGATGTGCAGTGGAAGAATACATTGACGTAGCGTTTAATGCAGTTTTAAGTGTTTAATTACTACCAGCAATCATTGAAGTTTGATGCATCGGTTTGATGAATCAACAAAAATGGACTATAAATAAAGAAGTTAAGTAAAACAGAACGTGTGAAACAATTTACCTTATACACAGCACAGAAAGATTAAGAGAAAACAACATTAAATAAATAATATTTTGCATGTATTAGCCTTTATAAAATCATGTCATGAATCACTGATGTTATTTCATAACTTAATTATTATTCTCACAAGAAAGCATGATTTGAAGGTACAATAACATAACGCAGTAGTCTATTAGACTTTGCGCTGGACATAAGACTCGAACAAACTTTGATCGAGTTTGATTTTATGCTTGGGATTCAATACTCAGGTATGTTATGCATATCATGACTATGGGGTCCTTTCCGTTTTAAGTTCGTAGGCTGAAATTTC
>KB667911.1:226439-248791 GCA_000349065.1 Anopheles quadriannulatus | reverse complement strand
GGTGGATACATCGTGATAGGGACCCAAAATTTTACAGGAATCACGAGGCGAGGCGTGTTTCAACAATTACCTATACTGTGCCGAATTTCATATAGAATATTTTAGTAGATTTTCCTCAATGTTTTCAACAATGTTATGTTGTGTAGCAAAATTGAGCAGAAAATTAAAGTTTTTCGACCATGCCAAATAAGCTCCCAGAACGCATAGGAACAAAGAACCAAGAAATACCACCGTGAAGCTGTCAAAAAGTGAAATGTTTCGTGGGGTTAGTTGAAAAAAATAAAATAGAAAAAGGGTCACTAAAAGTTTCATTTAAAAAAAAAAACAAACTTTTGGGTCACCTCTTTTTGGCACAAGTTTGCCGCAATATTGCATGAGCGCTGATCGGTCAAAGATGTTAATATTTTTTAGGAGTGCAGTGGAATGATGAGCGCTATTATGAGCGAAATCTACCCTTAAAAAAACAGGCCAGTTACTAGGGTTCCACGAGTGCTAGTGCCATACAAGTTATAAAAGTTCAATTATCCAAAACATTCTTTTTTTTCCTGTTGACCGTCTTGCCGGATGGCACTCTTGCCCCATAGCCCAAAAAATCAAATTGTGTGTACCCTGTATCCTCTGTTACACCTCAAAAATAGTTATGTTTGCACCTAATTGCACGAAACTCATTTATTACAGGGATTATCACAGCTTCAGGGTTTTCACATACGGACAATCTGATTGACATGCTTGTTCTTCTATTCCCGTATAGAATAATCCTAATTGAGAATCTTAAGGACAACAAACTATTATGATCGCTAAGCAAAGCCATCGTTTGTTTTATTTTGACTCGTCATATACTGCTAAATGACTATTAAAGTAAATAATAATTAATATATCTTAGCAAATAAATTAATTAATATATCTTAGCCTTAATATAAACAGGTTGCATTTTCAGACCGTATGTATGCCATTCGATCGAACATCATGGTATCAATATTCGCTTTTAATCGGAACATCTTCAAGTTGTTGCAGTGATATAATGTGATTTGAGAGCGTGTCGAGTTCAATGGCGATGATGATCTGTGTTTGAATAAAACAAAGAATGATCAATTGCCGAAGAATAAAAGGCAATCGAAATGATCTTTCTCAACGAGTCACCAATGCTTGTAAAATATGTTGAATGTATGACAACAAAGATATTCTTTTGAAAACAAAGCGACATACTATCGTTGATTGTACCGTTGATTGTACCGACTTGATTGTGATTGTCTAAAATGTTATAATATATAAAGTCAAATATGCCGATAGCAAACTTGCAAATATTCACTTCAGTGCCGACATTAAAGGAATTTGATGCACATTCAGCACCGGATTCACATTTACGCTACGGAAAAAAATAAAACCATGCTCTGTGCCTCGTGTATCCCGTGCACTGTGAAAAATGTCGACGAAAACGCATGTACCGGGAATGTCATGATCCCACCGAATGCATTATTTCATTTTTGCCCCGCCTGGTGTACGGTACAAAACAGCTTAAGCTTAACATTATCGCCACGTTACGGCGAGCCGGTTTGAGCGCTGCGCTCAAATAATTAATAACGAATATCCACAGTGGATAAAGGGTAGAGGTCCGCGTGTAGCTCGTTCTCTGACGAACATGGCATTTAATTTTGGTTGGTTTTTTTTCTTCTCTCCTGCGTGTGTGTGTTCCGCTTCCCACAATTTACCGTGTACCCTCTTAACCTTATCTTCGTGTTTGTGTCATTAAAAATAAATAAATACCGTGCCGTTGATCGAGCAGAAGGACTTGATTTGTTCCAGTGGTAGTCCCCCCCCTCCCCCAGCATGGCAGTTCGATTGATAATCTGTTGTGTCGGGGCTGTTTTTGCATTTATTTTGTTTAAAAACAAAAAGATCACCTATCACTGCGTCACATTAATGGGGGGATGGAGAAAAAACGGAAAGCAAAGTAGGGCCAGGCCTTTCCCGTGGAGTGAAAATGCAACACGCATTGGGAGGACGGTTGGGCGGGAGAACTTAAAATGCGCCAAGAGCTGATAATCACATCAATTAATTTATTGTTATGGGGTGTTTCATTGTGATGCAATAAAAATTAATTGAGCCTCCGCATCATAACAACGCTGCGCGTGTGTGTCTGTGTGTGTTCGTGTGGCGGTGTTTTTCAATTACGCCCAATCGATACAAAACGGCGTAATGCGGCGGATGGAGGCAGAAGATGAACAAAGCCCACGGGAAGGCAGAAAAACGTTGGTGGCGAGAGATTAAAAAGCAGACAAGATTAAACTGCGAGAAACAAATCACCCTCGGGTATGTGTGTGTATCAGTTAGCATGATGCACACACAAAAAAAAACAAAAAAAAAAAAACAAACGCTAAATGTTAGACGCTTGTTGTACGCATTTTGTTCCCAATTGTTTTCCATCCCTCTACTAATGTGAGTGCGTTTTTTTGAAGCCATGGTGTCGCATAGAATTAGTTCATTAGCGCACAGACTAATCGTATATGATGCATTCGGCATTCCGTGATCATTAAATGCAACTGCAGTTATCGGTTTGGTGAGGCGTTTTTGTACGCCTCCAAATCATCGATGCGGTGTTACCACTTATGGCGAAATAATTAGTTTGCCTTGTTTGAATAATCTATCACGACAGTGAGCGTGCATCTTGTTTCAGGATAATCATTAATTATGAATATATTAAATGGGTGCAGTTTTTTTAATAGGTAAATGAAAACAAAATGTCATGTTAATCTGTAACGTAAATAAAAGTGCTTCAAAGTTAAAAAAAAAATAATAATAAAACCTCAAACGAATAAATGGAAAAGTATGCACTTCAGTTTTATTTATAAAATAATATAAAACACATATTGTTTGCAAAATAATAGAAAACGAAGTAAAAGCACACAAAAACACATCAAAAGATGGGGTAAATTTAAGAACAATTCGATATAAATTGTGATGTGATGTATCAATTCAATGTATTGAACCATTTGACAGTCCCACGATTTTTAGGAAATGCACAAACATATAAGAAAATAATGACAAAAAGTAAATAAAAGAAAGTAATTTTGGTCCATTCCCGTTGCTTTACACAAAAGATGCAGTGCAAAATATGTCATTATCATAGTTTTATCTCCGTCTCTCTCTCCCCGCGCGACGATTGCATCGAAATGGAGAACAAAAGTCTCACTGAATGGGTTAAATATCTTTTAAAATGAAAATTTCAAAACTCGCTTTAAACATGTAGAAAATGCTAGTGTAATAAGTATAGTATAAAATTTCAAGAATTGAAAGAAGATAGATGAAAGTATAACTTGACTGAAAAAATAACATAAAGAGTCACGTAAAGATAAGAAAGATATAAAAGAAAACGTATTGCATTTGCGAAAAGGATAAAGCTCACTAAGAAAGTATGAACAAAATGCAAGTGGAGGTGCATAAGAGACAAAGTAAAAAGAAAAGGAAAACAAATGAATAAACTATAGCTATCGCTAAAAAAGATTTAATGAAACCATCAACTCATTCAACCTAAATCCAATAGGAATGGAACTGAGCAACCGCAGCTTCCTCTCATCACCTTTTCGGTCTTCGGCTTACCTTCATGCACTATCAGGCTGCCGAGATAGTCGTTCTCCTGGATGTGGTTGATGATGTAGGTGTCACGGTTGAAGGTGTTCGCGCCCTTGCCCGCGTCATGTCCCTTGCCGTGCGTGCCGTAGTGTTGCTTTCGGCGCGGTTGCTTCACTGTCGACGGTACGTAGGGCGTTGGCGTTGTTGTCGGTTTCGGTGGTAGGTGTAGCTCTGCAGATGAAACACACACACGTACACACAAACACACGAGCGAAAGAGATGTTTTAGCACGAGAACAGAAATAACAATGTGCAGATTGAAAACTCTGTATGCGCCAGTGCCGCGCGTACCTTGCAAACGTATCCTCGCGTCCGACTTTCCGAGCGCGTTGATGCTCGAGCAAATGTACGGCCCAAAGTCACCCTTGTGCAGGTTTTTCACGGTCAGGTTCAGCTGCCAGGTGTAGGCGTTGAGCTTTTCCTCGCTGATGGTGTACTTTTCACCCTCGTAAAGCTTCATGCCTATAATTAAAGGGGGTTTCGCAAAAAAAGGGAAGGGTAAGGCCAACACAGCCAACGCGTAACTATTTAGTTCGTTTACAAAGTTCATTCGGTAACAGCTAATAATTGCTATCCATTTCGAACGGTAGCAGGCAAGAGGAAGTGGAATGCAAAGGCAAGGAAATGATTGCCACGGAAGCTTACCGTCATGTTTGTGCCAACCGTTCAGTGGGGTCGGGAATGCTTCCACGATACATTGCAGCAGCACATGACTTTCAACCGGTGCGGCTACAAGCTGGTTTCCTGCTTTCACATTTGGCGGAACTGAAGTAAAGATGTATGAAAATGTGGTTTTAAATTTGGTTGTAGAAAGAAAGTCTCTTATTGTTATTAGTTTCTTATTTCTTTATTTCATATTAGAAATATGAACCATACTAATGTCATGAAACATGATCAAGGTGGGCGTTTGACTAAAATAATTAAAAAAAAAAATCTAAAAAGGTATTTTTTTACTAAAGCCTACTCAAATATAAATAAATCCTTATTGTTTATGTATGTATTTAAAAAAGACAAAATTGAAAGTTTTAATGTTGGTTACATTTTATTGTCAATTTAAATGATTCAACTGTGATTGCCTAAAATCTGGCTTTACACAACTATTATTTAAAAAAATGTATTTTTATAAAGTTTACAAAAAGCCAATCCTCAAACATAAAGCTTTTAAACATCCTAGAACCTTAAGTATCAAAACAGGCATGGTTAACCTAGCACAAACATCAACCCATTTAAGATAAACGCCCCTCCGACGCTCTCTCGCAGTCTGCTAAATTGATAACAAAGTTAAAGAATGAAGTAAAAAAAAAGGAAAATTCTTCAGCGAAAGCACTACATCACTCCTGAGAACGGTGTGAAGAACAGCAAAAAAAAAAAAGACTTAAACTATTTGCCCTTTGCCGCTGCAGCTCGGGGAAGATAATGAGCGGGGCAAACACGCTGCAAATACTTACAGTTAACTTGCACATCGAACCGCTTGCTGACGGAGGGTGGTACACCGTTCGACGCGATGCACAGATATCCGCCCATGTCGGTTCGCTGCACCTGATTCAGGACGAGCCGTTCGCCCTCGACGAATTTTACGACTGCGGGAAATGGAGGAAGAGACATGGAGGAAGTTCAAAAACAGAAGAAAAAGAGAGCACAGAAGAAAAAACGTTTTAAAATCGATTCAAAGTTGAGGTAGTTAGGGCGCAAAGCGGGAAGAAACTTAAATGGTCCAACGTAACACTGTTGGCGTATGTTTTATTCAGTTGTTGCAAGGGGCGGGAAAACTTTAAAGCACAGAGAAGGTAAAACTGGAAGGGCAGCGTACAGAGAAGTGGAATCTTTCCGCATTGTTCGGTAATTAACTGGCGTTGGATCTAACCTTTAGGGGTCAGCTGAGAAGTAGTTAGTAAATCAAATGCCATGTCACGAAACTATGGTGCGCCGTGAGGCAGATTCAAAGGGCCGAGGGAAGTAAAGGAGGAAAGTTCAACGGGGAAAGTTGTTTTCTCTTACGTTTTATTTGGCACACGGTCCCTCCCAGCCCAAGGGACTTACCTTGTTTTTCGCGGCCCTCCGTCCGTACGACGATGTCCTTTCCATTCTCGCGCCTCCACTGTACGGCCGGCTCCGGTACGCCCGTCGCCTGGCAGACCAGCTGCACGTTGCCACCTTCGTTCGCTACGCCGCCCTCGAGCGTGTTCGGCTCGTTCTCGTTCAGTATGTCAGGCGGCACGACCACGTCCAGGTTGCCCGACTGTAATTATGGGTTTTTGTGTCTCGGTTTAGTTAGTACAATGCAGCTTAAAGCATAGGGTACAGCATACACCGGTGTGCGTGTAGCTTCATGCTGTGCTGGTCCATTTGGTTGATGAGAAGGAAAGGCTGACAAAAAAGCAAAACAACAACCCAGCACTGACTCATTTCTCGAAACCTACGCTAGTGCAACTCGGGGGTTTTTGGATTAGTTTACGTTAAACCTTTGCCCGCTGCTTAGTCTCGGTGACTGATGGTGTTTTTTGTGTGTGCACCATTTAAGGCATTGAATTTTGCAAAACCAAACCGGGAGGGAGGGATGATGCTGTTGATGTTTTTATCCTTCTCTCTCGTTTAGCGCATTGTGCTTACCTGATGTCGCATCGGATCCGTGTTCACCTGGCACATGTAGCTGCCGGAGTCGTTGAGCTGCACGTGCGAGATGTGCAGCTTCCACGTGTTGTGCCCGTTGTGGGTGACGGATAGGCGCGGGTTCAGGGCGACCATGTGCGTGTGGATGGCAAGTATCGCCTTTGAGTCGGACTTTATCCACGCAACCTGCGGGTTGAATGGAGGTAGACGTGGGTTGAAGCTGTTAGTGTCTGTTTAGTGGGTTTGATTTGATACATGTATCAATGCAATGAAATGAAAGAAATATAAAACCAATAAAAACAAACGATAAAATACCTTAAGATTTTTTATTTTCATAAATGTTCGTTGCATTTGTTAAATCATTTAAGCTTAATTATTGTTAAAGATTTAATAATTTAAGCTGATTATTGTTTGCTGATGCTTTTATAATGCTCACTCTTATAATTACGCAAAACGTTTTATAGTATTATAGTAGTTTTTGAATGCTACATGAATATTAGTTACACTTTAATTTTGTAAAATTGTTTAACACATAATGCTTAACAACTGTATTTCTTCTAGGTCCGCCTTTTGTACCCTTGGCCTTGATTTGGCATATATCATAAAATCATAAAATATTTAAGCAAGTAAGTCGATATCTTGTAGGCACATTTCAATTTGAGTATATTAGTTCTAGAGTCGATGAACAAATCATTTGATAAAGTATGGAAAATATGTGTTTAACCCTACATCACTATGCACCACTAATTCTGTACGATGGAGACGCCTAGTACTGCTGGCCGACTAAAAGGTGAACAATTTTATGCAATAGGATTTAAACGAAATAATTCATAAATCTTCTTACTTTGGCGTAACAATTGTAGTCGTTGGAGAAACTGCCTAAGCCACAAATGGAGTTTGGCTATGGATGATGTGGGTACACAGGATAGTCAAACTAACCTATGAGCAGAGTTCGGTCCATTCAGGTTCGGTCATATCAGGTTGAACGATTTTGACGACTATACCAAACATATTTAATTGCTAATTGTGTTTGACTATGTTGAATGTAAACAGTTGTAGTCTGTAAAGATTCACTAATTACCTCTAAATTTTGGGCAGATAATCGGAATGACAAATATACAGTGCTTAACTGTTTAGTAGTAAAATAATCAATTTTTTACTTTTAACTTATTATTATTTTACTTATTTTTAAAATGTTCAAATTTAAGCCATTGGTTAAAAAAAAATGTTTAAAATATATAGTTACTGTTTTGACCAGTTTTTATTTTATTGTGGAACATCTCAAATGTTTAGCGCTTGTTGTCATTTAAATTCATCTTCATATATTGAAATATATTTTATGATAAAACATATTCATAAGTAGATAACGCTTAACGTGGGCAGACAGCATTCGTTCTAGATTTATTCTATTCACTAATAACTTTTATTGTCAGTGAATGACTGGCTATCCTTTAGCATAGGTAATGAGTATTATTGGCTAAGTCTAGGTAATATTTAAACTAGTTTGTACAATATTATCCGGATCACCAGTTTAACTATTTTACTCTCTGGCTCAAGACAAATCAAGCGTTGCGTGTATGAAAAATTGACCGTGACCAAACGCTACTGCTAGCCTGTTCACTTCAAGTATGCAAAACAAAACACGAACCGTGTTCGGAGTTTTAATTGAAAATTCAATAGACAACATGCTCTTGCCTAAAAAAAAAAAAAAAAAAATCGACCCGTAAAAAACCAAAAACATGCACACCGCGTAGTGGTACATGAAAATATCCCCACAGTTGCTTTTTATTTTCAAACTTTTATGCACGCGTTTCATTAGACAGTGATTTTCCACTTTCTATCCGGGCGTGCGACGTTAAACTCTGCTCTCCTTGTGTTTTTTGTGTGTGTGTGTGTGCACAGCGCTGCGTGTCAATAAAAGTTGGCCTTTGTTTTCAATAAATTTCCCAAATGAGATCATCAATAACTCAAGGCTGGGAAGCGGCATTAAATGGGCTTGGTTGGTGCTGGTAGACGAAAACCGGGGAAAAAACAACACCTACAACATGGTGCCGCACGGAGCTTAGGGTTTTTTGGTTGCCGTAAAATAATGCAAAAAATAATAATAATAATAATTTGAACTGATTCAAGAGCCGCTTCTGCAACTCAAAAACGGCAGCTTCTGCACGCAGAGCCATTTATAATTTCCCTTAAGCTTATTAGTCTTTGTTGTGTTTTTCTATTCATCGTGCAGGCAGATGAGAGTACTTACATTACATCGCGAGTACATTATGGTTTCGTGCAAAGCAATTTGTTTATTTTAATACTGATTATTTCATTGTTCATAGTTATTTATAATGTAGGTATTTATAGGTATAAAAATGAATTTTATTCGGTGCAAAGAACATAAGCGAACTTGTTTACAATAAGATAGTTATTTACTTATTGTTTCTTAATACATTAATTAAAGTTAAATAAACGGCATCGTCCATGAAAAGCCAAGTGAAAGGTGAGACTTGACCTTGATTTTTGGAATGTATAATAAATAAAGCTGAAAAAAGGGGTTAATTGAATAAGTTAAGTTTAATGGAAAATAATATCAAAATAATGCATTCGTTGTTATGAAATAGTAAAACAGAAACTTAAACTACTTCGATCAACAGACAACTTTACCACAAATTACCTACCCTGTATTGGCCGAGATTGTTGACGACGCAAGTGAACGAAACGTCACGGCCTTGCGTCACCGTAAGATTGTCCAGCGGTGCCAGAAACTCCGGCTGTGCCTCCGTCTGAGTGCCATGTCCTGTTTCACGATACAAGCGAAATAAGAAAGCGGGAATGAATAAAAAATGGCCAACAAATCGCAAACAATGCTAAAGCGGAAAACGAAATGCGCTCCAGATACGCACGACAAATCCGCACGACAAAAGAAAATTTCATCATTTTCTTTCGGTTGGCGAAACCCCTCTCGCTGCATTCGCGCGCTGGCAGGCAAAGGCCGCATTTATGTTAACCATTATGATTATTTACCGTCGCGCAATAAATCATGCTAATTCGTGAAATTAAATTTCGAACCCAAAACTTACCGTTTACCAGCAGCACGACTAATGATATATTTAACAAAAGCTTTAGTTCCAGCAGATTTATGTATCCCATCGCGGCGGCGCTCAATTGCTGCTGCTGCTGCTTACTGCTGCATTCGGTTTGTTCGGTGTTTTTGTTTTTTTTTTGTTTTTTACGTTCTCACTCGCTGTTTCTTGGGACCGCTACCACTACTAGCTTACACACATAGCCACACAAACACACACCACGCTAATGCGCTCAAAACGGTCCTTCTTAATCCCTCTGAGTCCTTCTATTCTCCCTGCTTTCGCGCGTTTTGTTTGATTTTATTTCGCACTCTTAAAAACTTCTCACTAGCACCGCCACACAAGGAAGGGATGATGATGAGTCACTACCACTTTGGTTAGCATTAAACCGTGCTTCACTTTTGCACCAAACGCTCGTTCATTCACTCACTCACTCACTTGCTGCACGTACTTATTGCAAATGCACCAGCGCCCATTGTTGCGGGCGAAACACTTCACCTAAGCGTCCTTACTACCGATCCGTGCACATCGTATCGCGATCGCTAAAAGGAGGTTTACCAGCACCAGTACAACTCAGAGTGCCTCAGCTGCATCTACAGCGCGCTCCGGCATGCTCCATCGTGGCGTAACTTTCTCTGAACCAACTCACTCAACTCCGTTCCACCCGTGCCCAGGCGCCACTTTCAGCACTGCTCGCTGATGCGTGAACTGTGGCTAGCGCGCGCTTTATTCATCCGCGTAATGCACCGAAACAAATGCATGCCCTTCCCACCGGGGTGCCGCTTCCCGTTTCAGTCTCATTGGTGTGCATTGGTTTTTTGGAGTGGACATTAAAATGTTGATTGCACGGGAAATACACTTTTCACTTGGCTTCACGCGTTTCTTCTCCGTCTCCGTTCTTTCACGGCTCACACTTCACATCTTCGTGCACGATTTATGCACATACACACACACATATGAGGGCCGTCCACGCTTGGGCTGGTGTGAATATTTAAAGATGTAAGCTGTTGGAGGTTTGGTAGTTTGAAAATATCTTTCTTTCTTTTTTTTTGTTTGGTTCGGTTGGACGAGATTAATATTCTGCAACGGGGGAAAATAAAACAGCCGTGCGACAAATGGGCGAAAAACACAATGAGCGATGAAATATGGCGTGGTGCAAGTGAAAGGTTGTTAATTTGAAAATATGTGCAGCTGCACATATGCTTTTAGCGATTGCCTTTTTCATGTGAGTGTGGTGTGCCGGGAGGGTTTTTTTTTTTTTGGCTAGCCGACCAAAACGGATGCCGTTATTTGCCGGGACGTTCGTTTGCTATATAGTTACAGTTCCTAACGAGCTTTTTTTATGAGTTGGCTCTTTTTACATCCCATAACAGTTCGTAGGAATAAAGAATGACTATAATTGCTAATAAATTGAAACAAAATATGTAGAGCCTAATTGTTATTAGGAAAAACAAAACTGCAGTTCAAGGCTTCCAAAAATATATGTTTTTTTTTTTAAATCAATTAACTAAGAACGCTCAGATAATCAATTCATCAACTACGATGATTTGCCTTTGTAACTCGCTTTTAAACTGTTGATTCTATGTAAAAAAATAGTTATTTTGTAAGATTTTTTTTACCGATGATATTCACATTACAGAATTTGAACAAACAAAAACGACCTGATGGTGGAACTCGTAGTTATTCTGAAAATTAATTATTATTCAGTACTCAGTAAAATTATAATTAAAACATGATGATTTGTAGTAATGTTAATATTATTCAACTTGAACGTATATTATTGATAATTTCTGAAATCTGGTGTATCGTATCGTTCGATGTAAAGCTTTGATCATGAGGCTTGGAGATGGATCATTTTGTTTTAACCATGAAAGCACTTATAATGGACAAAAATTGGAACTATTCAAATCAAAACAAATATCTACCTATATGTTAATGACCAAAAGCAAAAAAGCATAGCTTATGAAGATTGCTCCATGCAAGAATTGATTCCATGACAGGCATGTTGTAAGGAAGGAATGAACTGATTTCTCAAGCTGTGGACTGTATTTGTAACACAATAGTATTGGTAGACGGCTTACGGTGATTATTTTTAATTTTTAACATCTTGATTCTTATAGTAAAAGAAGCGCTACACAAATATGCTCACCGCAGAGCCGCAAAGCCTCTGAAGAAAACATAAGATTATACTGCACCATGTATGTTCTACATTTGAGATTTAACCGTAGTGCAATCCGTTCAAATCTCCTTTGCATATTGTCTCATCTGCACCTTTCGAATCTAAATCATGGATGCTCCATACAATCGCCCAGACAAAAACTGACTGTAGCTGTTGCTTCAACGAATAATCTTGGAAACAAAATTATTTTACTGATTTTCCGAATGCCGAAATGTAGCTACCAAGGTCTGAATCGCTGAAAAGATTGCTCGATTTTTTGTTCCCAAGCCGTAGAAACGAACTGTCAAATCTACTTTACAGGAACATTTTTGTTACAAGTGAAACAAATTTATTTCATGTAGAAATTTCAGAAATATGTACGGAGGCATTTAGCACCAAAAAGGGAAACAAAATAGCCTTCACCTTATTTAAAGCCATTGTTGGGCCTCTTTCCCTTTTAAGATCGTAGGTTGAAATTTCGGCCTATTAGGTGTTTGCTTTTTGTAGCAGTTTTCGAGCAGCTATCTAAGTGGGTATAATATACAGGTGGGCTCATCCCAAGGTTAATGAATTTAGAAGGCTGATTTTTATCGCTTCTGCTTCTGAATGAGGATTTTAAGAATGTTGGTATTCGTCAAGCCTCCAAAAAAAATTCACACATGCTGTTAAAAAGTGAAATTCAAATTTGGTTATAGAAACAGGCTATGAGGGAACCTGGTCTACATATACTTTGCAAATATGTTTGCAGAGATTGACAGATGTCTTCCACAATGTTGCCCAGCAGATGCGATTAACTTATGTGCTGCTATGAAAAACGACCTGTTTCTATGGAAATTCATTTTACCCGTCCTGTCAAATGGAGGTTTTTTTGGTTCAGAATGAAGTTGTCAAACTGTATAGGAACGAGAATGTACATGTCAAACGAGTCCACCTGTCACACATACACTTTGATTTTAGATTCCATCACCTGATCTCTATAATAAACCTTGGAATAAATGAAAACACCTTGTTGTGCCATTTTTTCGAGCATGTACTCGAATATAATTCTAGCTTGGAAACTGAAATAATCTAGGCTGAAAATCATAGGCTTGTTTTGTGTATGGTTTTGTATGAAGTGTTGACATGATTTCAGCCAGGAACTGTCAAACTCCATATAAAAAGGCTGGCTAGTATCGTGAAAGGCCCCATTATTTGCAAGGAGTATAGTTTTTGAAATAAATAAAAACATCTGAATGGGTTACGGTCGAACAGATGTTGCTGCAACATTTTCATCCGAGAGTAACATGTTCTGGTAAATAAGTAGTATATGTGTTTTTCTGATATAGTTATATGTCTTTTTTTTAATTCTCCCTAAGCATACTCATATCGAAATGGATCAGCAGTTATAAACATTGTTAAACAGGCTACTCTTTGAACGATGGATGAGAAAGTTAATTAGAAGTGTCCCGCGAGAAAGTGATCTCCTAACAACAAAACTAAATTGAAAGAATAACGTAAGGTTCAATAAGCCTTCATAGTCCGCTCATTAAATATCATTCATTTAATACGTTTCCGTATGTGATTGTGATTGCCGTAATTTAAATAAACATCTCAATCTACTCTTATTCATAACAAGCCGTTAAACGTCTGTTGCAGCTGGGCAAGATGCTGCTGCACCAGTTATTGGTGACCACAAAGTGCCACGATACGGAATGGTCGAATTTGTACGTTGAATATTTAAACTACAGTGATCACGTACAGTTGGAGACTCTACTCCCACTAGTCGCTCCCACACGGTCTCCCCCTACCTTTCCTCTTCCTTCAGTCAAGTGTTGCTCCTTTCTAGCCCGAAGCAACACGCTTTTCGCATATCCGTGAGCCGTGCCGGGAATATGAATATTAAATCTATTTCCACGGACCCGCGTGGGACGCGATGGTTTTACGCTGGGCGTGAAGCGGCACTCGCGTGTGGTTTTAATAGCCGGCAGGACGCACCGAATGCTGACTGCCTTATTATGAAGGCAACGTCGCAGCTGTCAACTTGATTTTAATTAGACCATTCAATTGATTGCCATTTGATCGGGCACATTGGGTACAGCAGCGATACGCTTAGAAGGTCGAAGGATAGAAGTGTGAGCGAGGGGAGTGCCAATGTTTCCCACCATCATGTTTAAGGAAGCAAAATTATAGACGCATATGGTGACACTAATTTTGGAAGGTCGGCATGCCGATATGCACACCGCACAGTTTTGTTCGTCGTGTGAACTTTAACGTGATATTATTTAACCCTTGCGTTAAATCTGCTTTCAACAAAAACCAATCCCAATAGTGCTGACAGATCAATCACACCAAACGCTGCATATTTGCACCACTCAGGACAGGAGTGGAACGGAATACTCTTAAAAAAAAAGGAAAGCAAAAAAACATGAACGGATTATCGCAAGTATTAAATAAAATCCGTTCCCATAATTCATCGCCATTGATCGGTGGAGTGCTGCGATTGTTAGGGCAGATAAATTAAATCGCTACTGCTGCAATCCGGATTATTTTCAATTGCCCTGCAGCTTCCCCCGAACAAAGCACAGCACAGATGGTGAAGTGCGTACGAGGAAATATTTTTCACCCTGGGAGGTTGGGGAGGTCAAAGTGTGACAGTTTTTTTTTTTGTTTCGTTTTCGGTTTTAACACTTTCCCATGCGCGCTGCAGGTGACATTCCGCACTGGTGGAATGTTAATGTTCGCGATTCGTTGAACATTTTGCGGATGTTTACGGTGCTCGAGAGATAGAATGTAGCAACATATTCGGCTCCTGGTTGCAAATTTCATAAAGTTCTTTTATCATTTTAATAATAATTTACGCGTAATATTTATTTTGAAAACGAATTAGATACGAAGTAATCCAACATATCCCGTTGCATATTAATAAACAGGATTAGCAAAGCGCAACAAACCGGTCAACAGTATTCGCACAAAATTTAATAACGCTTTCTGGTGTAAATAAAGCATAAAACATAGCAAATAGTACATCAATATGAAACGAACGCAAACAAAGGCTCCAATATGTGTGTATTCGCCGGGCGTACCTTGTATCCCGGGGTGTTTGATGCAGTTTGGAATTATCCGCACAATGTTTAAGCCAATGTTACTATCGGCCAATGTATGTATGTTTGCATTTGTTTTTGTATTTGTCCATACCCTAGAATGTTCTAACCAGTCAATTTTTTTGGTACGGCATTGCAGTGTACATGCACAGCGAACGATGTTGACATGTTTAGTCAAGTTATGCACACTGATTTCGGTCTCTGGATTGTTGCACACCGTAAAGCGTACGGGGCATGCCAGGATAGGCGCCGGATGAAAAGGTCATGTTAAGTTGCGATACGGATCACTAGTTGCTGCAGTCGGGATCAGAACATGTTAGATTGTTTTGTTGTTGTTGTTGTGCTTTTTGTTTCTATAATTCAAGCGCTATTTATTCGAACAATGTGTAATGAAGATCATAGTTTATGTTGCAGTCGGTAGTTTGGATGATTGCATATTTTAATTTGATTGGAACAATGGAACATTGTGCTCAGTTTCTATGAATTAGTCAATATAAATTCTGATTAGAATTCTAGTTCTAAAGTTTTACCCATAACAATGAGTTAAGTTTTGAAGGATTTCTTAGAATGATTTTTATGCTTTAAACATGGATTAAACATATAATTTGTTTGAAAGAAATCCGTTTGAATTATGTTTTTAGGAAGTAGACTGATAGCTGCAAGTTATTCTTCGTGCAATTTTTCTATGAATATTTACGATGATTTGGGGACTAACGTTGTTCGTATCAACTTTCTCCTTTGCAAGTGTAAATGGTTAAAGCCCGCATTGAACAGTTGTAGCTTAAATTTTTATAATAATCCAAGTTAATTTCCATAATATCGAGCTTTTCGTGTAACGCTTCCCATGAAATGTTTGATTGTCTTTAGATAAACCATTTTTGCATACAATATCAATTTACTGATGTTGGAGCTATCTTTAGTTTTAGCACATTTAAGCTAATTATCAATTTCCAATCGACCATCTCCCACTAATATACAATTTGAACAACTTTTTGGTATCTTTAGAGGGTTTGTGACTTTTACACCAATTGTAGATTTATGATTTAATACTTGATATAAAATATTTTGTATAATTAAACAAACTGGGCTTAAGAAGATGCAGTTATATTAATAATTATGTAAGCAGAATAACAAGCAGTAGATGGTTGAAAGAAGTAAGATTGTTAAAAAATGAATAAACTAAACATCTTTATCAATTGTTGCAAATTTTTCTTCACTAAGCAGCTAATAATCTATTACAATCTAAGTTTTGTCACAGAATGTTGCACGTTTCTTCCTACTCTTAATAAACTCTTAATTTGTTCACATGTTTATGATTGCATCTTGGAAATCAATCGTTGAACGTTAACTGAAGTACTTTTTTAAATGTTTGTTACACGAAATTACGAAACGTAGTTGTTAAAATGTATGAACTTCCATCATTTTACTTTTTTCGTCAATGCACACAGTTTCTAATGCAGCGTGGTTAATTGAAAGTGAAAAAAAAAACCAACGATAAACAAGTGAAGGTTTTCCATCCGGTTAAACGTGCCCTAAATTCATAAAATGCCCGTAACCGTGTAGGTCACGTCGCGTATGAAATAGATTCAAACTACTAACCGAGTCTATTATACGAAATGCTTTTGCTTGGCGGCACGTTGTAAAATTTTATCACCTATCATCATCGCCCGGCCAGGCACCACTCACGATCTCGTCGGCAGCACAAAAAAGGGCCTAGAGAAGAGCAAAAAAAAAAAGGAAACTCAGGCCGTTACGGTGGAGTTTATTACATTTCCTCGCATATCGCCATTATGCTTCGGTGAATGGTGGTGGATTTAGATTCGATTATGGCCAAAGTAGCCATGGCAAGGGCAACAACATAAACATCTTCGATACGCTTGACAAGCCATCGGGAACGGGAAATTTGTCCCGGAAAAGTACAACCTTTTTTCCTTTCCCTTTGCGATCCCTTTTTGCCCCTCGTGCAACCTTAGCCACATTCGGCCGGGGGAAATCGCGTTTCCCTCCCACGTGTGACACTCCTCGCTTTGTTGTCTGATCGAGTGTAAAAGTACACTTTTTGGTCATTTTTTCCCGCGCACTACAATAGGTTATACGCCGCCCAACTCGTACGGTGGCTTCACGGTAGTGATGACGCCCCCCCCCCCTTTTTTGCTGGCCAATTGTGCCGGTCTTGAATGATAATGTGGGGTTGTTATGGTGAGGACATTATTCAACGTGTTTGAGTGGGAAAATTGGTACTCCGTTATGACGAATTGATGGTCGCCTGCTAGGGGTAAGGGATGCTGCCGGATTTCGCGGTGGCAAGGGAGGATGGTGACCCATCTGCATTATGAAGATTAGCATCCGAGTGAGGATGTGAGGTTGTGAAAGTATTGCAATAGCTAGCAATAAATTTGAATTATCACTATTTCGGTAGCGGGAATTGTTCTTTCTCTACTGTGGAATATTATAGCGATAATCTGATGGGTGGATAGAATGGGTAGATTCTGATGAAAGTTGTATGCATACCGGGAGTAGAATATTCTAGTATAGGAGTATAGAACATGTTCTTGATTTGTAGACATTTTTGAATAAAAAATGTCCACACATTTGTGGAAAAATCCATAAATCAAGTCGATGTCATCAGTACAGTATCTCATAAATTTAACATGGACATTAAATCGAACAGTTACCGTACTTAACCGTTTAAAAATTTGGATTTTATGTTTATTTTTGAATAATTTCATACACATAAATATCCATATTTATACCAACATCAAAACCATTATCTAAATAGCTTCATTTCGTTTAACTGTACCACTTTTTGAGTACACAAACACCATACCATCTCATTTCAACGGTTAATTGAGTGCGTAGATACAGTCAAGCAGTCATCATAATCGTAGGAGAGTTGAATAAAATTTCTCTTTAGTAATACATATTATTTGCATTTTAATCCTTATGAGATGCCAATAACAAAAAGTAAATCTAAATTACACAATTAAGTATAAAAAATGAATCGTTTTTGTGCAACATACTTAGTTGTAATAACATATTAGCAATGAAAAAACCCTATTAAATGGTTTAAAACTATTGGCTGTTCGGTATCAGGAACATATCAGATCCAGACACCTTGCAGTTTTACTTTACCACCTACAATAACTAGTTCAACAACACGTGATGCACTGATTTTAAGGATCATTTTTTTCATGTCTGTCCGTTCCATTAAGGCTGCGCTAACGAATTAGCAATCGAAGTCCTGAGACCATGGGCGCTTGCGGATACTTCTGAAGCCGGTCACGATAGCAGTGTCATTGATGTGCCGGATAAGTAAGGATTTGTTCATTCTATTGAAGTTTGATAATTAAGCCAATCTTAAACACTGGCATGTAAAGAGCACAATTTTGTTTGATTCACGATGTTAGAGATTTTAATACAGCTGGAAGTATTTAAAAAGTTCAACGAATATAATAGAAGAGCTCGTTAACAAAACGATCGCAAACAGTTTGTAGTACGCAAACTGCGCGGCTGCGTGGGGCCCCGACGTCCTTAGGGGGGAGCCCTAGAAAAGGAGCCTACTTCCCGCTCACAAGTAAATTTCCAATTTGTTCTGGTTTATAATTCCTCTTACATCTTTCCGCTAGACACTTCAGAAAGGCCTAGATTCGTGTGGGCGCCTAGGGCATCCATTCGTGTTAATCCACCACTGAACGTATGAGTATGTTATTTTTTTTTTTCAATGTTCACAATACGTGTTGTGCGCAGTTTAGTATATAACTGACATATGCAATATTCTTACATTTGGTGTATAGTGTACTACATCTTGATAAAAAAAATTATCCTTTTTTTTATTCCATTACTTTTATTCTATCCAATACGAAATATAACTTTATTTTAATCTTTTATTTCGTATTGGATTGAATATAAGGGGAATTCATATCGTAAGATAAATTACGACAATATTACTACAAACATATGATGTACGTACTTTTGTGCTAGGATTTTACAATCGAAATATCAATTATGTTTAATACAAATAACTAATCATTTCCTTACAATACTTGATCTATGATAATACTCTATCATGAATTCTGCATTAGTATGGTAGCAATCAATGAAGTAATATTTATCACAAAACAAAGACAATAAAAAAAAAACGGTAGAAAAACACAACAAAAGATAAACAAAGGTTACAAAACCGTTCAGGGATCAGATATTAAATAACACAAGCCAAACAAAATCCTTCTAACCGTACCAAATGCATCTTGATTGGCAGGATCATGATAATCGTGATCAAAGCACCACCCGTTTGTATCATTCCGCCGCAGATTGTGAGTTCATGCCTTCAAGCCAATTGATTGGCACCTATTAATTTGGATGGCTTTTGAAAGCCATGCAATGCTGTTTTTTGTTGCTCGTTGAACAATTAATTATTGAGCCCTGCGCAACCGATCGATAATAATAATAATAGATAATGAGCAGCTTGTGAATGACGAGAAAGATAGAGCAGCAATTTGTGTTCCATCCATGCTTGGTCTTTTTTTTTTGGGCTTGGTGGGTGGCATTAAATCACTCGTGATGTTCATTTAGGCTTACTATTTGCCCTTCTTTTGTATGGGTGTGTGTGCGTGTGCGTTATGAATAAAAGCGATCATTGCGTATAATTATCGTACACCATTGCATGTTGACATTTACACCCACGGTGCATCCACGTTGATGAAAAGATAATGTTTCTCGCCTCTCTCCATTACGGCCCACTCCCACTACAGGACAACCAATAGTTGGTGATGAGTTGGCTTTTTTTTCTTCCTGGTTTAATAAAGCGTGGCAATAAAGCACATTTTCCCCTCCCAAAAGCTTAAAGAACTTTGTGCCCTTCGGTTAGAAGCCCTAACGTTCGCTTGCAGAATGCAGTTGGGCGATATCTTTGGTCGGTAAATACGTAATTCGTCTTTTTCATTTCCAGAACCATCCTATCATGCCACCCGTTGCTCAAAGCGCCGGTAAGGATCTTGTTCTTCTGCAGAAAACTTTCGACAGCACGGCACACGGTAATATTGAGGTCATTTACCATCCCGTCCAGCTTTGCATCTTTCCTAGGCTTTATCGCTGATTATTCGTAGCATGATTGCATGCTTTCATTATTGCAACCGGTTCGGTTGGGCCCGGGTGCCCATCGTTACCTGTCTCTCGGCGTACGCTTAAAGAGCGCCCACTATGTTGTGCTAATTTTGTGCCCGATTGCTAAAGGCAACAATCATGCTGATGCGGACCTGCATACACAAACAAACACACGCACATATACAACACACACACACATACACATACATAGGCATAGTATGGGATGAACGGTAGAACTCGGCACGCGCCACCTCTTTCAATAACATGTTGCTCTGTGTGCTGTGCCCTTATCTTTACGGAACGCGTCGCATCGGCTCACACTATCGGCATGATCTGCTCCAGGCCAACAGTCGAGAACGGAGTGAGCAGCACCAGATACATACAAAAAAAAGACGTAAAGCCACTGCTAATATTGATGGGAACGCACATTCACTTGCACACACAAGCACATACACATAATCAGAGAGAGAGGGAGGAAAATAAAAGCACAATGTGACGCTTCCTGTCGTTACGCATCTTCGCCCACCCGTTCGACCGATAAGAACCTCGTGATTGACCTTTCGATGCCGACCATCCTTTTTATCATGTTCCACCTCCCCATCACCCCATCACCATCACCTCGCTTCATCACACACACACACACACACACACACACACACACACATACACACAGTGCCCTGCTCGATCCTTAAAAAATACGGACGACCCAAGAGATGAGATAGTTGATCCTAGCACATAAATTTGGCACATCCGTGACACCGGAAAGTAGTCGAAACTCGGTGTCGCTTGCTTACTCTCGGCTGTCGTAAAACCCCGGAATCACTACCCACGAGAATCTCGGGCACGTGATTATACCGCCCGTCAACTGGACCAAAACTGGCGCACGGCCGCACGTCCACGTAAAAGCATCCGCGCGCTACGCTACGTCAGGATACACTGGGGCGGAATCGGAACGTACGCCGGTATGCGAACGAACCGAACGTGCTCACACATACTTCGGATATAGCGACACGAGCGGCTGCACCAGGATCGTTACACGAACCGAGCAGAGAGAACCGCCCGACATAGATGGTTCAAGTCCATGAAGGGGAAGGTTTACCGGTAAAGTGTACTTCCCGATGGAGGCGCGTAGTCGTTGGTTTTTCCCTCCACGTTAAAACGACCCACGGAGTTTCGTTTTTCCTTCGGAGCTTTTTGCATCGGTAAAGGGAACGACGAAATGAAAGGAAATCGTCTGCATGTTGAAGGATAGGGCTGTTTGTCTCGTTTCTTCCAGTGCGATGATCAAGTGAAAGTTTGATCTTGAACGAAAGATTGATTTAAGGCGGTTGGGAGAATTTGTGGTGATTTCTTTAAATTGAATTGGCAATGATTGAAAGCATAATTAAATAGGTAATTGTAGTAATTGGTATCTGCAAAATAGTTTGTTATGAAAAAATCTCTTCAAAAACAAAATATATATTTGCGTATGGTGGGAACCAATCTTTGCAATCAATTATGACTTCTGAAACAAATATTCGATGCATTTTTTTGTTGCATCACTGCATCACTGTATGAAAAATGATAAAATCTATTATCATTATTTTAGATTTTATAAATACACAATTGCCAATTGGTAGTACAAATAGTGGTGGTATTGCCATTAAATGCGTTTCATACAATAACTTACAAGTAATTAGATTATTTATGTTTGTGTGAAATGTTTTCTGCTCTGTTGCTAAGGGTTTAAAAGTAAAATGGAGCCATTGCGTTAATTAGTGACCGAAAACCCCATTATTTTGTTAAATGCGCCAATATGTTTCCAAAATCTTTATGATATCCTTACGAAACTCATATTTTGGTTAACACTGTAGAAGACTACATAAGAACGCAATTATTATTTTTTTAACATAACTGTTATGAAATGTTTTTGATTTATTCTACTTCATTACTTTTTGACCATATGTTTGCATTTTTAAGTGTTTTTTACCATAGGTTACCATTATAGGTGCACAAAACAGGCAAATCTGTAAAAACAGGACAATTAAGATTTCTTTTCAGGAAGTTTTTGACATGGCATACTGTTTTCACTTAAATAAGCTACAGAAAAGTGTTTTATTTAAGTAGTTCCCAAAGGTCAAACATTCGCTTATCTGGCTTATCTGGCTGAGTGAAAAATCTACTTCAAATCAAGTATACTCTTCCGGGCATGAGTTGACGACAGGTGTTATACAGTACCTAGGCCATATTTTTATCATTCTAATTTATACTATTTTTTCGATCAATTTACGCAAGAAATTAATATTATATAAATAATCCTTGCTATTCATACAAACGCAGCTTGAAAACTAAGCTCCATTTATATTATACACAGTTTTTAAGGAATCTTTGTTTACCACCACTTTAGGAACACAATACGACGACTATAGGAGACTATAGGAACCAATACCACCATTATAGGTACAACATAGCTGTCACAAAAATATGTATTTTTCGTAAATTTATTGCATTTTATGGTAAAAATAGTTGTGATTTAAAAGATAAAAAATATTCCAATTCCCATGTGTTAAAATATTCATCAATGTACCTTCCTGATGCTTTAAATCGATTAAAACACATTTGTACCACTACAAATTGCACCACTATTGGTACATTTACCCTAGACTCTTTATTTCTGAGTATAGCTTGCATTTCGTATTTTTTCCTTTGCGATTGGTCAGGC
>KB667911.1:146547-197734 GCA_000349065.1 Anopheles quadriannulatus | reverse complement strand
ACTGTCCCACCATCTGCTTCTATTATGACGATATTTTTTACCCACTTCCTAGAATATTTCAAGAACGTGCCCCTGAGAGTTTTATACTATTTCATGTCCGGGAATGTATTTGTTATTCGCGTCACATACTTCGCACATGAGTGGGTCGTGAAAATCCGGATAATAGCGCGTTTTCTGCTGCTTAGTGTGAGGCAACGAAAGACGCCACATCGCAGGCTCTGTTGTTAAAGAAGCGAATGTTTAACTCTTTAAAAAGTATGATTTAATACAACACAAAGCGCTTTGAGTCCATATAAGTGTTGTAGATTTTCAGTGATATTCAATCAGTTTTTGAAAGATATAATAAATTAAAGTACAAATCTGATTTGTTCACAGATTTCTGAAGGCGATTGAACGTAAACGATAAATTCTTTCACTTACTCAAAATTGAAACTTTGAAGAACATTCTTATCTCCTAATCCACGCTCCATGCCCAAAACTTCCCTCCGCCGGAAGCATCGGCGACATAGTTTCGTTTCACTCAATTCAATTGGTTTTTTATTGATATGGAAGGTACGTGTGCCAGTGAAGCAGTCATTTCAAGCTCCGTTTCATTGCCACTAACTCCGAAACTCTGCAGTCGTTGCTTGGTGGTAGTTTTCCCTCCCTTCGGCAGAACAATTCTCGCTGCCTATCGATTGCCTCTCCGGTTGAGCGAGATCGCTAATGAAGCCGTGGCAGAAATATTCAAAGTCATGGGAAAAATACCGAGTCATGGGATAAGGGAAAAGAACAATCATTAGGCCGTAAATTTCACACCCTAACTTTTTTCAATTTGCCTGAGATCCTTTTCTGCGCGTTTTGAACTGTTTTTTGTTTTTCGGTGGCAGAGGTAAATTAAGCGATGGTGGTGCATTGATTTGGTTTGATACAAAAAAAGGCTCGTTCTTTAAAAAGTTAAGGCAGTGTAGTAGCAGAAACAAAAACTCACTGAAGTATACAATAGACACATTTTATGTTTTTTTTTTCTATTGTTTTAAATCGGCAGAATGTAAGAACGGTATCGTGCACATGGTGAGAAAGGAAATCGGGACTAGCATGAGTTTCCATAATTGAATTAAATAACATTGAGTCGATCTTGGCTTAGGGTGGAAAATCAATGCAAAATAGGGGTGTTGTTTATTTCGCACTTGGTTTACTTATTTTATGATGCTTGGAGATTTGGCTAGATTTGGTATCGTGAAGCAATCAGAGTTAGGTATTTAATTAGAAGAAGTGGCTATCTAGTGTTGCATACTGCCTGATCAGATGATACCATCGTAATCATTTTTGACCTAAATTTGTGTCGTTTGTGGGGAGTTCACTTCTTGAAATAATAAATTATCTTAAACACCATACAACAAGATTATTATCATTTAAACAAACTATGCGAATTTAATCTGCAATCTGCAAATGGCATAAAGACTTTGTTTTTTATCTACTATTCATCTCAAGTATGTAAAACTTTAAACTGTAAAAAAGTAGCTGCAGTAATCAGTAATATAATAATATATTGACGCACAAGTAAATGTTATATATTTAAAATGTATATTTTGATTATTTTGTTTTGCATGGCCACGCCAAATTACATGATTGTTTATTGATATAAATATTAATATTTTACTGGCTAGTAAGGGTATTACGTATTTGTAGTAAGGCGGAAAACAATGTTCTACAGTCAACTCTCTCTTATTTGAGAGGTGATGGGACTGTCGAATAAGAAGTGTTTTCAAATTACAGAGGTTGAAAGTGAATGAAAGAATCGTACAAACAAGAAGGAGACAGAACATTTAGTATGCAGCCATAACTGTTGCTATAGGAAACTGCGAACACGATTGCACATTTGAGCATACATTTGAAAGTGGAAAATTTTCAAATAAGAGAGGTTTTTCAAATTAGAGAGGTGTCAAATAAGAGAGCGTTCACTGTATTTAAATTTGTTTTATTTTTTTTTCATGATTATCATAACGGCTATTTGCCATACATAATACAGAATCTATAGAATGTTAAAAAAAAACACTACCAAATCTAGCTCCTGATCTTGCCTCTGTTTTGAAATTATTATTCTACAGTTATCTGATCGATATTGCAACCTTATCAAGCTTGCATAATTAGAGCACAGTTAACCTCAAAGTATGAATTTTTCACTAAATTTTAGAAATCGCCTGTGTGCGTGCCATACTGCCCATGCATTGATTTATCACAATACCGTACAGCCATACAGCTAGGTAAGCCATTCTTCTATTGTCGCATCTGTACCAGCTGTACCAGAGCCGGTTACCTCCAATTCCTCTCCCAAACATTGATGCTACAAACACACACTCACACACACACACACACATCCCAGACACTGTTAGCCATCGTCGCGAAATGAAGCGTCCCAGCCGAGAACGCCACGGCGCACACAATTAATTAGTGCTAATGATTAGGAAATCCACATTTCAATCGGTGCATAATGGACCTGGGTCAACGCGGGTTCGATGGTGCCGACCGCAAGTATTAAACCGTACCAGTGTCTCCAAGTTCGTGCCCGTCACTGGTACCGGCAAGCATGGTTGGCCGTGTGTGTGTGCGTGCGTGTGCGTTGTATTGCCTCCCACTGTCACACTGTCACCGGTGGGGCAGCCTTGAGCCCCGATGGGTTGGGCTTGAGGGTAACCGTGTGCCACACCAGAGCGCGCATTGCATGATTGAGTGGTAATTTGAATTGGCTAAACATTCGATGACAAACCGTGCAGGACGGCGCGCTTGATGATAGCGCGCGCGACCCAGCACGCGGATATCGCCTTTGCCCGGTGGGAAAAGTAAATTTGAATAAACCATGCACGTGGTGTCGGACATACCGACGCACCCGGTGTGGGATGGAATGGGAGATGGGGGGCAACGGGTGGAACGGGCGGTCGGGCAGATTTTATCAAATCTCCATTAAACTAATTGATGTGGTTCCATCTGCACTTAAAATGAGTTTCAAAGTGCCCGTACTCTGGCTGGCTGCGTAGCGTTCGCGCGTAGGGTAATTTGCGACGTAAATGATTGTATTTTCGATGGACATATTGGTAGGTATGTAGTGTGCTATTCGACTTTTGTCAGCCAGTAGATGTCAAATTTTGCTGGCGTTATAGTTTATATAGAGTGATAAACCCAAGGGATAGAGGTAGAGAGATACTGAGAATATTTGGAATTCTAGTAAATGATACATCATATTTTTGAATGCTCGGGACATCAAGATTGTTTCACGTTTGGTATGTAGTAATATTTTTGGATTTCTGTAGTTGACAGCTTTATAATTTCATTATTTTATTTTATTTATTTTAATAAGTTTCAGTATGTTTCTATTAACATGTTTTCTTTATTTTCTCGGTTGGATTTTGGGTTTATACATTAATGTTTCGAATATGAATTCAAATAAGAAAACACATATGAATTAGAAGGAATTAAACCATAGGATATAGATAAAACTACTCGACTAATTTGGACTGCATGAAATGAACTGCTTGAACTACATGAATGAACTTTGCAATGAACTATGCAATGAACTATGGGACAAACGAATAAACAGTTGCAAACAAACCGGCGATTAATGTGCACTCTTCTTATCAAATTTATACTAAGCTAATATCACTATCCAGCACTTTAGTGAATATATTTCACATTCTCCTAGGCCTTTAACTCTTAGCTTTTAGTTGCATCTTACTTCTTCAAAATTAATTTTCATGTTTTTAATACAACCAGACGGAATTGTGTTGGGTTATCACAAATTATATTTTGATATGTTGTGCTTTGCTAATGCTGTCTTCTTACAACATTGATCTACAAAATATAGTATTATATTTGCTTAGTGGATGTCTATAAATACCTGTAAATTTATTGTTCAGTATTGCCATTCTGTTCCTACCTAAGTTTATTTTTCTTAAATTGAAGCAAATCGAAACTGAATTGTTTCCACAATGCCTCAACTCGGACAAACAAATCCGTCTCGATTGAGCAATAAATAACCCATTTTCTACCACATGCCATACATGGCGACGAAGCGTACTGAAACATCTGCTTACGACTGTTGTTTTGCATCATACTTTTATGAAACAGTGCTGGGACTGGCGAACTCAAGAGTGGATTGTGCACTTTACCCTCCAAAGTACTGTTCGCGGAAAACGGGTGCACGCTCTGTACATGCTTAATGCTCTGCATTAAACAAGAGACCGAAACTGTTTATGCACACCATGCACCACCATGTCAATCGATCGGGAAAAATGAAAATGCATTACAAGAGCAACGTGGCGGAGAAGAGAAGTAGAATGAAACAAACAACAAAAAACTCTCCATTCGAAAGAAGCAATGAATGGTGTCATACAGTTTTGCAAAAGCGCTTGAGTGGTTTCTTGTGTGGGGATTGTTGCGTTTTTCTTCACGGGAAATTCTACTTCAGATGTCGTCGTATGGATGCGTTTTTATATTTTTGTGGGATAAATTTTTCCGCCTTGCAAGAGTGAAAAGCTTCTCCAGGGGTGGATGTTGTTGGGCGGGTTGAGCAGAAGTTGCTGAGTGAACCGGAACCGGGCAGCTGCTCTCAGCGGTGGTCTCGTAAATTTGATGGTGCAATATTTCGTTCTTGTGCGAAGTGGATTGGGTGGAGCGACCGCGTGCGTTCCCAACACTGCGAACTGATCGGCTGCATCGTGACTAACGTTGGCTGCATAACAATAAACCAAGAAATGATTTGCATTCAGCGACGGCACGGAGCTGCAGAATTGCAAGAACTGGTTGCTGCCAGGGTGCTGCGACTGTGTGAAGGATGCGTTGCGTATCATTGGCAGTGCAGTGACGCCCGACCACAGCGAAAGCAGTAGTGCAGTGTCGTACGCGTTGCATCGTACGGAAATAACTGCACCACGACGAACTGGTGGGTGAAATGGTGCAGTTCAGGGAAGAGAAAATCCCTTGCGTTTTTTGTTACGCTCTCTCTCTCTCTACCTCTCTCAAAGTTTCATAAAGCATTTTGTTTGATATTCTTGTGAGCGTTTGTGACCTTCCGCTTTCGGTGGAATGGCGTTTCATTAAGCATCAGTCGGTGGGTTTGTTCTTTGATTTCGTGGACTGTCCTATTTAGGAGTTTCTGTCTTTGTGATTGCTTTAGCTTCGAAAGTTGCTTAATACGGTACAATTTTCTTCACAACTTCATGTTCACTTTATTGTAGTTAAATTGTGAACTTCATTTTCCTTCATGATTTTTTCATCTGATTTGCGTTTTTTATCTTTGTATTAGCATTTTTACAGAAAAAGCAAAAGCTTTTTTCCAATTTTACAAGCTTTTTGGTAGAACTCTTGATTTTAGGAGTTTATGTACAATAAAATGTGTCGATGGATTGAACTATGCAAAATTAAATAGCAAAAAAATGACTTTTCGAATTTGGCCGTAAACGAGACGCTTAGGTTGCATCATTCACTAATTTGAAACTGAGTAACTTGAAAGTGCTCGATGCTGTACGAAACTCATTTCTATCGACATTATATTAATCTTGAAGAGGTCTTCAAACGTCAGATCGTACATTATAATCACATGCCCGACATGCAACTGATCTAAACGTAGTATAGCCAAGACTGACTATGGGTAAACTAAAAAGTGCTTTAGTGTCATATGGCTAAGGTTGTTGCACTAAATCCAAAGAAGTAGCAAGAAGTTTTTATGCATAGGTTTGAATGTTTAGATGAGTGACTATTATGGGTTTTACAAAGAGTCCGTGGACTGATGTTATTGTAGGATCAGGGCGAAGAATTATATTTACATTTCTTCCTTGACTAACAAAGGCACGGGATCAGGTTCAGAACCATGTATGCAAGTTTCACTTAAATTCATTTGTAAAAAAACAACAGTTTATAGCATCCTCAAGGCATTCTCTAATTAGAAATATCCGTTGCAATGAACAGTAAATGCAATTACAAATTATTATTTTTATGTTTCAAAGAATGTACGCAATGGTTTTATAATTCTAGCAACAGTAAAGCAACACAACAGGTTCAAGTTCCGTTTTATTTTACGGTCATATTTAACTAAGAAGATGATCATAATTTTCTTATCAGATAACATACTTGCATCAAATGCCATTCCGGAAAACCAGCCAAAAACCAGACCGAATGGCGTTTAATTAAAATTCAAGCAAACGAGCCACGAGGCTCTAATTCGCTAAACGCATTCATTTCCCAGCCACACATATACTCGCTCTCACACACACACACACACACACACACCATGGATGGTGCTTATCATTGGGGAGGGGTAGTTTATGAGATTTAAAATTTCACTAAACCCGCACACACACAAACACATATATATTATCATCATTTCCCCTTGAGCAATCAGTAAAACCAGCCAACACCAAAGCCGTGCGCGCCCTTTTGCGGTTGATTAACGCACTCGTCTCATTAGCAGAAGGAAATTAAAGGCCCGCGCACTAAAAATGCCTGCGGTGAGCCGGCCTCATTTCCCGTGCTCGCAACCGTGGCCCAACACGGAGCAGAACAGGGAGGGGATTTTTATATTTTTTGTTTTGTTGCTCTTCCTTTAACGCCTCGGAAGCGAAATAGAAACTGCTGCCTCTGTGTGCGTGTGCTGCATGCTGTGCTGGGACACACACACACACGCACACGGTCTTTCACTCTCCACTTTCTCTGGACTGTGGCAAAAACCTGTAGGAATGTTCACTCCAAACCACTGGTCTTGTCGCTGTCTGTATGGTGCAGCAATTGTGCCAATCGTACGAAAAAGGCAAGCCTTCACATCCAATCCGGCCTTTACCACCCTTTTCCGCAGCGAGTTTCTCGGTCAGTTCCGTTGGATGTGCTCCTTTGCGTGTGGGGAGCACAGACACACACACACAAGCGTAAAACGACGGGGACGGGGAGCAAAAAACAAAAATCCCCTGGGATTGTTTGTGAGCGAAGTGCAAAGAAATCTCCAACAAAATGGCAAAGGAAAGCGAGCAGAGAAATTGACGGATGTGAAATTGGATCAGGAAAATTAAGCAAACATTCTCCAGGACCGTCTGCACGCCTTTACCTCTGGATGATGCTGATGGAAACACACTACGGAGAGGGGAGAGAGAGAGAGAACGGGATCGCACATTCCTCGCTGCTTGAGAGTTGCGATTTGGAAACGAGACGGAACCATCATGTCCCGCCGCCGTCGCTCCACCGGAAGTGAGCCACCACCCATGAAATGGCCTTTTGTTTCCATTCGGTTTTCCGCGTTCGGCGGTTGTCTCGCTTTTGGCAGCGCTGATGCGCAGTTTTAATTCAATTTCGACGTACTTTTGAAGCGATTTGAAATTTCTAAAGCAAAGCAACAAAAAAAAAGTAAAAACGAGTCGGAAGTTCCTGCTGGGAACCCCCTCTCATGATGACGTCTTTTAGTAGGCGGATGTGTGTGTGCTTTTTTTTCTTTCTTCCACTACCACAAATGTTGCAAAAACGTTCATATTTAGAGAGCAAAAACAAAAAAGGCTCTGCATGCGGCATGTTGTTAGGTAACCGCACCAGGAAGATGTTTTCCAACACAGCGAAGCGATGTGTTTGTTTTTGCATTGGGGGAAAAAACAGGCCGGTGCTACAAAAACTCGCTCGCGGCGGAAGTCAAATGGCGCGTTAATGATATGAATTGATGGACGCCGCACGGGTCGCATTCAGATGCGGATGCAGCGTTCGTTTGGTGGATAGGGTGGAGAGGCATTGAATGAATTTTTCATAATCGGTGTGAGGTGGCTCTGCCGTTTCCGGGTTAATTTGTGTACAATCCGGTGCAGGCCGGCCAGTGTGGATAGGGGTCTATCAGGTTGGGTGTTATCATTGTCGAGCCGGTTCAGTGATTAGTGGATTACGGTACAGTCAGTGAGCAATTGGAGGGGTTTATTGCGATGTAAATGATTGTAGCTTGGGTATGGATGATTGAAATTCTGTAGCTTTCATCACGAGAATGATGAGACATTGCTGAAATTATGAGACATTATTTTGCAATATATCCTTCAACAACTTATTCAGAAAGCTGAACATTTCTACCTGTCGTAAGTGTATGCTGAAATCGTGTTGAATTATTAGACTTTTCTAAAATAAAAAAGAAAATTTTGAATGACTGTATTTTTACTGAAGGTCTCTTAATGATCGCGCTGCAAAACAGTTTGACGTTGATCCATGTTTAAGTAGTTTATCCATGTCATTGTTAGCGTTGTGCTAACATTGTTTGTGACAAAGAAATGATTTGAAACCTGAAGGCAAATCATCTTTTAAATTTAGCCTTTATTGTCTATTTCTTCTTGTCATCGGTTCTTCGTCATCGGGTTCATCGTCTTATTGTCTACATAATCTTTTTGCACCTCTTCTTGCTTTCTCTCTTATGCATGGACCTTTCTTTCATTCTTTTTCATGCCATTATGCTTATTCAAGTTATTATTTTTCGATTACTACTGTTAGTTCTATTCTTTTTATGTTTTTCCTCTCTTTCAATATTCTTTTTTTATTTTTTATTTATTCTTTGTTTGTTGTCTTTTTTTTCATTGTCTTTAGCCTCGCATTCAGGCTGGCAAAGCTTTAAATACTTGTATTATTAGTTTATTTTCTAAATGTAATACACATTATTTGATAGATTTTGGTTTCACAATTATACCTCAATAAATAAACAAATAAAAAAAAACTTATAAAACTCAAAAAACAACGTAATAAAATCTAAATCAACCAAAAGATGTTACATTTTGTTTGTTACTAAACGAAAAGATAATATAAACAGAATACACTGTTAATCGTTTTTTGCACAAATGATAATTTATGTGAAGGAACACAGAAACTCGTTTGATTGAATTTAACAATATCACTTTCCCAGCAGTCCATAATTGATGGCGTAATCATGGATGGAAGAGATCAAATAGCAAAAGATAGCTTAAACGAATGAATACAAAAAAGTAAAATTACATTCTAATACGAAAACGTTAAAAAAAAGCCTGGTTCAGAATTCAATCTACAATTTTTCCACTATTTCAGCGCCCTTCGAAACCACGCATGTAAGCGTCCCTATGTACGTGTGTACGTGTGTGTGTTTGTGGGAATGGGAGTGCGTAGCTGTAAAGTGGAAGAGTCTATTGTATTAATCGCTTACCGTGCGGGACAACATCGGGGTGGCGGTTTTTGCTCCCCATTGTTATGCTGTCTGAATGGCACTTACACCGTTCGACCGTTCACGCGTTTGACACTTCAATTCCGATACGGATAGGGTCTCTGAATGTCTGATTGCTTACGGTCACCAGGCTTCCTCGAACGATGCACTTTTTATGGCCTGCTGTCGAATGCACTCAATGCGCACACTGTTTCTCCCTTGTTTGGAGTTTTTTTTTTCTTTTTTTTTATGTTGGTCAATGATGCTGTTCATTCGATTTCTGGCGATTGGCGCAATTGGGCCGTCACTTTCAGCCAAAGGTGAAGTGAGCCCAATGTTTGATTCATTACCCATCTGACGTGCCGTTTGCACAACGGTCGTAGGATGATTGATTTTTCTAGGGGGAGGTTGAGAGATTGCAGTACTGTTGGCAGCGAATGTACAAATAAAATGATTGTGCTTTGGCATTTGAATGTGTATTTCGAATTGAGGAAAAATTGTACTAAATTGAATAAAATTCTTGATATTATCAAGTAAATATAGAAATGTCCTTTGAAATAGGTTTAGTAAGGTAATTAATCCCGAAACAATGAAAATAAATAAATTTCAGCCAAATCAAACATCACATCCCGTTCACATGAACTTTATGACTTTACCCATTTTATGCTACCATGCTCACCGTAGCACTTCTGTCTGTGCATCGTACGGAATTGTTCACACACAAAAAAAGCATTTCCAAATATCATTGCACCAAAATATGAGCCGTCTGTTTGGGTAATATACCTAGTTGAGCGTTTTTTGCTTCGGCTTGTCCATTATCGACAGTGCATTTCCGTTGATGGCGGTGTTTTGTATACGGCACTTATTCCTAGTTTGCTGCACGAATTTCGCGTGCGAATGGATGCTCCAATCACGAACAGAGGGAGCACGGTGAAAGGCAATTAAATTAAATCTACACGGAACTATGGTTATGGTAATTAAAGTTACGAAATATTGGTAGAGTGTGGTAGATATGCTTTTTTTTAAAATGAAATAAACCGCTGGACTACCTACACTTCGTGCCACTACAGTCGGTAGCACTATCGGGAGGCACTTTTACACACCCTGTGCAGAGGCAAGTACGTTTTATATAGCGTACGATCTGAATAACTGTTATGTTTATTGTATACGGTCTGAAGTGCCGTAGTATTTGCGAAAGAAAATATTTTATTGAATACTGAATAAGGGCTGGATTGTACTGAAGTTGTACTGAATTTTGTTCCACAAACTTTGATTATAGTTTGATTTTTTCTTCATACATGTTGTATTTGTTCATTCTGTTACTCTGATTGACATGATTGTTGAATATCATTCGATGCATATGTATGTTGAAATTACGATCAAAATTACGATTGTTATGAATAAATAGGATGCTATATGTTATTACTTTCAGATAAGCTTAATAATTCGTAAATAAAATCATAAACATAAACTAAGTCATTTGTTCGTGCAACCAGCTATGCTCACGACAATGACCATATCTAACTAATGTATTGTTTGAATTCAGTTTCACCCCTCTACAATTCACTCTGTGGTAGCATTTCGAAAGCAATTTGAGGTTGTTCAATTAACTTTTGAAGTATGTGAATTTTGACATATATAACAATGACAATTAAACGATTCAAACTAATGAAACTGTAATCCATAAGGAATGTCAAAAATACTTCCACTGAATGCTCTTACGGTTCTATGAATAAATTATGAGTAAACTGCATCTTAATAGCCATTCTAACTGCATTGCTTCTACAAACATATTCAACCTGAGCAAATGATGCAGTACAACAGCCTGGAACAGTTTTTACGATTAATTAATGTTTTTCATTAGCACTTGTAATACCTTTCAGCTGATCTTGTTCCATTTGCCGTCCATTTTCAATTTGTAAAGGGCGAGACGAGGCTTCTGTGCCAAATTCCCTCTGAGCAGGATAAAGTTTCTAGCTATGATTTATTAATTGTAGACCGTAAACCACTGTGACGCCGAACACCACAGAAAGATGCATTCCCGTACGGCCAGCCAGCTCAAGGAGCAGCTTTCCAGCAAAACTTCTTAACCGGGAGCACATCAACCGCACAGGAATGGGAATGGCGTTTCGGGAATGGCTCATGTGGACAGTACGTCGCACCGTACTCTGGTGTTCATTGTTTGGCTCCCGAGAGCAGAGTTTCCGGTAACTAATTTTCATCCCTTTGCCCAGCTACTGCACAATACCATTCTTACACGTGTTCGCCGGCTTGTCCGATGATTTCGCTCGAACGCTGTTTGCCCATTCAATGCGCTGGATGATGGGCGAGTTATCGGGCGGTTTTGTCCCAGGGGATGGGCTAAGGGGATGCATAACTGCACCTAATCGTTGAACTCTACCGGTGCTCACCGTCACCGTGAGCGTTTGCAGATAATAAACGCTTTAAAATTTAAATACCAACCACCGTTCGTTCCGTTCCGGGTTGGCAAATGGAACGATTCGGTGTTTGTGGCTCTTTAGTGTGGCAAAAAAGCGAGGGGAAAGCCCTTGAACTTTCCCCTGCCAAGAACATGGCCGTAAGAATGTAGTAAGTTTTAAGCACAAGATGTATTCATGTAAATTTTTTTTTAGCGAAAACAATAATTACTTGTTCGGGAAAGCTTCTTGTTTCTTGCACGTCTTCCAAAGACGGAGGTTGTGCAGCATTTTGTTGCACGGTTTGACCTTTGGTGTTTTTTTGGGTTTTTTGAGTGTGTGCAGTTTCTTTCGACTGCTTCAGTCGCTTGTAAAGGTTCAGTTCGCACGTAGAAACAGGAAGAAGTTTTGCTGAAATAAAGCAAAAAGTCGCCGTGATTATATAGGATTTGCATATTGTCGGGTATGAGGGTCATGAGTTTATAAATTGTTCATCGAAAAAAAAAAATCGGAAAACTTGCCTTTATTTTTCTGGATCGACAAGGGTGCGCAAAGTACCTGCTACTTAAACTTTTTAATACACACACACACATACAAAAAAGGCAACGGAGACGTGAGCGAAGTGAGACGCGAATTTTAATGGTGCTGCAAACATTGCAGCGCCACGCAAACGCCGTGCAGATGGTGCAGAAAAGCTTATAAGCTGCAAATTTACATGAAGTATAAGTTTTGCCTCAAGTCTAATTAAGAAACATTTAGGTAATTTTGATAGCAGGGGAACTTTGTCGCGCTTCTGTTGGGCGGTAGGACGACGAAAGCTGGTCAGCGTTTTACTTTTTGCTTAGCAAATTAGCTTAAAACCTCTGTTATGCGCATTCGAAGTGCATGAAAGAGATGGTTAGCAAAGTTTTGCTACAGTTTCCTTTTATAATGAAGTGTTGCTGACATGTTTTAAGTATGTATATTTTACAGAAATCTACGAATGTAAGCAGCATCAGCAAGTATCCTCAAATACTTAAAGCAGTGCACAGTACCGCAAAGTAATGGAAGTGCTTCTCACCAAATCCACTCAGCACACTCCATCATAATTACGACACCAAAGCGCTACAGGCGCTGCTTGAGACAACATAGATTCAACAGCCAATTTGACACAGCACGGCACTGACCAATTTGCTCCCCGACGTCCCAATTTCTTCCTTCCCAATTGGTAGGGGAAGGTTCCGAAGGTAGGTGATGAAGCGTCGTAAGTAGTTTCGGTGGGATGGTACATAAGCGTTCGCTCACATCCCCCCCGGACCATCCATCTTTTATCGGTGAAGCGTATTTAGGAAATTGCGTATCGGTTGGCAAATATTTGCTCATCATCGATGTTTGCGCTGGCCGGCGACAGACCACTTGACGACGGTCGTCTGGAGTAGCGGGACGATTGGAACACTCACACTGTTTGTCTAGTGACACCTCGCCTACGGTCCAGTGCCGGAAGTGGACTAGATTTCGTCTGGGTTAAGTGAAGTGGTAGCAGCACCGGCTAAGTGGCAGCTGAAGCATCAACAGAAAAATGCACGCGCCGTCCTCCCCAAAAATGTTTCGTTTCATGTTTCGCAAATGTCAACAGGAAGGCTGTTGCCGGTGGAAGATGATGATGGTGGATAGTGGTATGTTGCAAGGATGGCTCGATTGGAGGACATTGTGTACGGAATGTGTGTTCGTGGAATTGGCACAGTGAATGGAGCATCTTGAGACTTTTATGTCAGTGTGTTACTAGTGCAATTGAGAGAATTTTTAGGAATTTATATCTCAATATTGTTCACTCTATCATTTGATGTGATTGATTATGTTGCAATAAAACTTTGCTGCATAATAGTATGCATTTGTGTGTGTGGTATTTGGTATTATGCGTTTTGAAACCTCGTTATACGTTCATATTGATTATTTATATTGAGATTTTATTGAATATTTAGGTAAACGTTAAAGATTTTTGCTTGAATCATAAAGCAGTTCTATTATTCTGTAGTCTTGATTAAACTTCTTCTTTATGTAGGAACATCATGTTTGAAGTTATAAGAGGCCATTTAATTTTATTTTGATGCATCAATTACAATATAAATATTTCGATAATGGCTTGGCATGAGAACCTCAACTCATGTTATTAATTGAAAACATGAACAAATAATAACCCATACTACTTTTTTCATACGGCAAATCTCAAGTAGCCTAAACTGTCACAGTTGTTCACTGCAATCTATTTGGCTTACTAACCGTTGTCGGTCAAGGCCTGCCTGTATAATTTGTAGGGTTGGCTTTCAGTGACTTATGGATTGTCTTAGGACTGTCAGTCCTACGTATGGCGGCACGGTCCATTTGGGGCTTGAACCCTTGACGGGCATGTTGTTAAGTCGTACGAGTTGACGACCATACCACGAGACCGGATTATGAATTTACCTGATCACAACAAAAATTTCATAAAACAATAGGAATAGCCTGATTATCTGTGGAACATGTCTTCTTATATTCTTCTATTTGGTGTAACGTCCTACGCGGACATCCCGGATTGCACAGGCTTTCGAGACATTCAGTACCACTCAGCCGGTTAGTCAGTCCTTGCTACGGGGGCACGGTTCATTCCGGAGGCTTGAACCTATTACGGGCATGTTACAGGGTAGTGATGTGCTCTCTGGAGCACACCCACGACTCCGATCCGAATCCGACTATTGTTAGTCAGATTCTAACTCCAGCAAAATGGAACCACTAGATCCGCCGGAGTCGTCCGGAGTTTATCGGAGTCGCCCGGAGTCGGAGTCGTCCGGAGTCATTCAGAATCGTCCGGAGTCGTTTGGATTCATTCAGAATCGTCCAGAGTCGTCTGGAGTCCTCCAGATTCCGAACGAATCTGCATATTGCAGCGCGGACCTACCTTCCGGAGTCTATTCCAAATTTATTGGAGTCGATAAACTACAGGGACTATCCAGTTGGAGATTATTACAGGGTTTTCCAAGTCAGTTTGGATTGTATACGTTGTTATTCAACGCATCCAACATATTTATCCACATTAATCTGATATTTCATTTCCATTATCATAATTTTTAATTTTTTCAGCATAATTTTCAACACGTGTAGAGCTAGATTGAGTTTGACAGTTCTTTGCGATGTGTTGAAAATCATTTGTGAAATCGTGTCATTGTGAAGTAAGTACGTGACAGCTGTTGAAAAACAGCTTGGCACAATAATTATGTGCACATTCGAATTTGAATTGGAAAACACTGTATTGAGTACCATGGCATCGCTCCAAACTTGGTAAACTTGCTTAAATTATTTAAATATGATTGCTTAAATAACTCTCTGTTTTTATATGTAAGGTCCTCATTTTCTTAGATAGCACAATCAATGTTCCAATTTATATAATTCTAAAATAAATTCCCTTGTTTAAAAGAAGTTAAAAGTGCTATTGCTGACTGTTTCAATTGATAGCATTTCCCCATACGATCCGTTTTCGGCAAAACTTTTCAGCTACAATCATTGCACTCCTGCTTTCGTCTGCTAAGCTTGCCTTTCCAGCTCGACGAAAACAATACAATAAATTGATTAATCGGATCTCATTATAGCATGTGACAAGCGCAATCTCCAAGGTCCGCCATTGTCCGTGTCCGTAAGACAGTCTCCGAGGGATAATCATAATAAAGCCGTCCCAAGCTCTCAAACTCGGTCCTTCCGACCGGACTCCCACGTACAACCATGGCGATGGAGGAGAGCACACAATCACACAAAGTGTAAAATGACAGCAAAGGGCTCTTAGGGGCCGATTTAGTTTCATCGAGCCTGGTCGAAAGGCATTTCGGCGCGACAGCAAATTGGAATGTCCGTGTTTCAGCTTCTGGTGGTACGGTGCTCGCCCGACAAACCGACAAACGTTCCTTTGCGACGAACTTTACAGCCCCAGTTTTAATGGAAAAAGACAGAGCCGGGCACCGAGGTTTTTCGGGCCACTGTGAGGAAGCAATTTGGTGCCTTTTCTTTTTCGTACATCCGGCCTGTCATAATCGGGCGCAATTTAGCCTCGGATTTCATTTCCTCATTGCCCAGCCGCAATGGTGGGTTCGTATGACGGTAAGAGTCGTGTTTTGGGCGTTGTTTCGAGTTGCTGCTGCTGGTTAGTGTTAGCGTGGCGCAGGCTACAAAGCTACACCACTGGCCGTGACGACAAACAGGCTAAACATGATTTAGCAGCGTCTTGGCTGTTGGCTAACGGGCGTAAGCGTAAGTGAAACACAAACTGATTTGCCCAACCCAAGCCGCCAGCTGCACGTTCTGCGCTGTGAGCTGACCATTCCGGTTGATTATCGCCCGCGAGGCTAACACGAAATGACATTTTTGTTTTGCAACGCCCGCGCTCCGGTCTCGAGCAGTGAGAAAATGGCAAGATTTGATATTATTTCTGTAATCTCCCCGCTCTGGTAATCAGATTGTGGTTCTGGGCAATCACGTGAAGTGTTGGCCAGCGCCCACCAGGCTTGGGGCCGTTACCGAATGACTTTGTGTTGATCGCATTGTTCAACACGGTTAAATAAGACATCTTAAAGCGAAAATTGCTTCTTGATTGTTCTTTCCCTCTACTCCCGCCTGGGTAAGACCTCCTGGTTCTGGGCCTGGGTAAAGAACAATGTATTTACTTTTATTTTCACACCATCTAGGACGCACTGTGTTGTTGTGTGAGATGTGCGCTATAAATTAACCCGGCTATTAGCCTCCTCGAGCCCCCTGCAAAACAAGCTTACGCTCAATTGCCTTCACCTAGACAGCCCTTTCCAGGGCAAGCTGTGTGTGTGTATGTATTGTATGCAAAATTTATGCGCTTCGGAATATGTTGTACGGCAATCGTTACAAATCGCTTCACACGCAGACATCTGGGTAAATAATTGATGGTGTCCTGCTTGCCAATGTTGCCAATTGTGCCAGTGCCGAGTCCGAGCAAAACCGGTCGGCACATTATCGGCTAATCCTTACACGGTTTCCTGAGCCAGAGGTTCCGGTACGGTTAGTGGCGTTCCGGGTTGTACGTGGGTATGTGTGTGACGGTGTCCTTCCAAGTGTATGTTAACCTTGTTTCAAGTGCCGTTCATGTTCTCATTTATTTTTCAGATCACAGACATCCACTCCGAAGGGAGGGTGCGGGTTTTAGATGGCTGAGGGAAAGAAAGAAGCTGCAGGAAAGACGATAGTTAAACCATCTAACACATTCACACACTCTGTTGAGTTGGTCTGGTAGCGTGTTGAACTGCGTGTGCAATGGTGAACCTACCAGCAACTGGACGGACGTATGTTTTGAAGGTTTTGTAGGTCTCTGTGTGTACGTGTGGTTGAGGTCGAGACGGATTAGTGTAAACGATCGTTTTGCATAAATGAAATTGAACCTCTGTGCGTGAAATTCCCGATGGCATCGATGTTTTATTAAACTATTTTCGTTTGAAACAGGAGGAAAACTGGTTGTGAGTAATAGTGTTTTCTGGTCAATTGCGATGCTCTTACTAATGAGTAAATCCGGCAATATATCACCATGATAAATGAGCATTGTAGTGCCGAATTTTCGTAAATAGTCCTTACGAACAAAGAGAAGTTGTTCTTTTTAGCCTAAGAGAAGTTCTCGGTTGAATGCATGAAGTGTATATCGTGATTTTGCGTAGAAACTCGGTTCAATAGTTCCAATAACTCATGTATGATTAACTTTACATTACAGCTTACATGAGGAAATAACCTTTGCAAATTTTACAACCCTATTTCAACATTCATTTCCTCCACCTTGAATAATCTTGAAAATAGATAGTTTTCATCTACAACATTAAAAGAATCATTAAAAGAACATAGCTTAACTGTAGAAAACGGTTTAATTAGGTATCGCACTTATTCTTTAAAAGAATATATGAGTTGTAGACAATTATCTGTACCAAACCATTGCATTCCGTTTACAAGATCTGTTTTAAGGAAAATCAAATAAATTCTTGAAGTTTACAAAAGGTAATTAAATGGTTTTTCAGTTCAGATTTATCAGTTGTACATATCAATGCCATAATCATACTAAGTAGTCATAGTAACTATTTTCAATACAGTGGCTCAACTTCACAAATATTCTAAACAGACTTTTGTTAGCTCTATTACATACTTTTTGGAAGGATCACTTAAGCCGTTCCCGTGGAAAAAACTGCGCGATTCATAAAAGTCATTGATAAAAAAGTCATGTTATCACCGTGAGTGCTGGTAAGCTTAGATAAAATTCGGTTGTGGCGCCAAACTAGTAGCAATTTGAATGAAATTATTCATTGACTAAAGCTGAATAATTATGCAAATAGCTGTTGACACGATATCTACCTCGTAATGTTCATCAAAACAACAAACTGTCAAAGAAGAAATTAACAAGAAACCACCATATGACGCTGTTGAGACAGATAAAGAAAAAATAAATCCCCAATGGTGAAACACTAACCAAAAACTACCAAAAATAGAGCCAATCGGGACACAGTTCAGCAGTGGTCGCTAAACAGGGGTCAAGCGGGGGCAAGACTGATCAGATTATCAAGAATAGGCTCCATCGAGACAATTGCAAACGGAAATCGAAACAAGCAAGACTATTTTTTGAACTGATCGGCGATAATATCTATACGCGAACGACAGTTGCGAGAATGTCTATAAAGCGACTCAAATAACTAATAGATAGCTACACGCATAGCAACAAAGTATTTGCGTTTCACTTCGATTGTGAAGGTTAATTTATTTTTTAATAATGTTCTGATTTCCTAGAGCTTTCTCTTTACAAGATTATTTGTATTCATTTTATCTGCCTCCTAGTGGCATAAGGGCAGTTGACACACATTATAATATTCAACATTTCCTTGCATATCATTTCAAAACGCTAAGCATGGAATCTGGATCTACCTATACTCATGATATGTCCAACATATTTGAGACACTTAAAGTATATTAGTTCTTGTGTTTTGTTACTAAAAACATTGAATAGTATACACAACATGATACAAAATGTAAAGGATTATAAAAAAATTAACATGATAAAATAGCATACTGTTCTTGTAATGTAAAAATAGGAAAAATATTTCCATAAAAATGCTATTTAGTTAAAAACAATCCTTCAAACCTGTTGGAACTGTAGTAGTAACAACACTTTGAAAGAATACCAACTGGCACAACAACAATTTAAATGCCTTTTCTGACTGTTGCTCCCTTTGCCCGCAATATCCCAGATAAGCGTTACAAACTAACACTGCTTGCTTTATCCTATCCATGATCGGACTGTTTGCCCTGTGGCCAAAAATTCTAATAACTGTCCACCGACAGTCATTCCGGAAAACCACAACCATCATAAAGCGAGTAGATCTACAGACCCGCAGGCAATGGCGGTCGAGCAGTACTACCTGCTTTCCGCTCTTATTCCTTGCACTGTGCTAACAAACCTTTTTGCTCTCTCATTCTAACACACGCCCATATGCTTCCCGTCACGTAAGAACATTGAAGCGCTACATCATCAACGTCACATGGTGTGTGCAGCAAAGTGCAACTGCATCGCTAACTGCAAGCTCGTCCGCGCGCGCCAACTGAAAAACTGTGCCCTGTGGACGCGTGCACTACACTGTCGCGTTTTTTCGCCATTTATTTGAATGTGGAGCCGAGGTTGGCGGTTAGCCTGCGGGAGCAGATGGCCGTTTTATGCGGTGACAATGTGCGCGTGAATGTGAAAATGCTGGCGTTGGCGGAGTGTTTGCTGCGATTGGGCCCGTGCGACGAACCTTTTGGGGTATGATTTTCATCCACATCCCACACCCTCAAAATGGGCCACTAACGCCAACACGTGGTTTTATCAGCGATGGTAAAAATCTACTACCCGTAAGAGCTAGTACAAATAGAGGTTCGAAATGAAGGCTAGTAAGAGAGAGAGAGGGTTTTCCTCCTATTCTGCCTCTTCCAAATAGCCCGGTGCTGTGTTTGGTGCGAAAAAGTGTGAGCGTGTGCGTGGTTTTTTGCCCGAGAGTGTGTGTGTGTTGTCAAAAAATCATCCTCGCGTGGTTTAGTTGAGAAAACATCCTGCTTTTGTACGGATACAATCCGGCAAAATGTTTGGCTGGTGCGAGCCTTACGAACTATGGCATCAATGCGTGAACAAAATTCCGTCTGGTTTGTACTGCACTAGAGCGTGTAGGATCGAAATGTAGTGCGTACAGGAAGATGCAAACTACTTCGCGACCGGATGTACAAAGCTTTTAGAATGCATTTGTGAGGGTTTTTTTTATTAGAAATGATATTTTAGAAAGATTTTAATGTATTTTGGATATGCTTACAATTTGAGTTGCAACATTTTAGACTTTTATGTCATCCTTTTCATACACATTAAGGAAAATATATGTGTTTTTTAGTTCTGTGGTTTAATCAGTAAAAAGATAAAAAGGTTGTGGTTGAAATTTGAAAAAAGCTTTTGGGTTTACAATAGTTCAAAATCCAAACGCCCAGTCTATTACAATGTTTTAATATTAGTATATTATTATTGTGTATGAAAAATAAATAAATAAATAAATAAATAAATAAATACGTCTGAGATTGCTTCACCTTCTTGATTTCCTTTTTGCAGTTAAATTAGGTATTAAATATGGTTGGAAAATACTGTATTGTGAATACCATTTTAAATTTTATAAATGTAACGGTTTAGGTGCAACAAGTTCCTAAAAAGGGTATAGAAATTAAGCTAGAATTACTTCATTCAATATAGTCATCTACCAAAATGTCAAAACATGAAAATAGTATTTTCTATTTTTAAACTAAAACAATGAGTTTTTTTTACATTTCTCCACAAAATGTTACAACATGTAAATGTATTTAACTTCATTGCTTCCCCTTTAAAGCTGGCTGGTTTTTATCTTTTAATTTAATTTGCAAATCGCAAATAAACCACTCCATGGCCACTGTTTTGATCCGTGCCACACCTGGTCCGGTTGTGACACTGTGCCTTTTTCCGTGGCTGTATCATCCCAGCGTCACCAGCGTCAGTAGTGAGTGCTCATAAAAAAAAGCGAGGGAGAAACAAGCACCGTTTGATATTCAGCCACATCCGGTTTGGCTCCGGTGCAAACCGCCCTGGAAAGGGGCCGAAAGGGGACAGGATGGGTTGTTCGTTTGCTTATCAGTTAGGTTTTCCGCAAATACCCAAGCGCACAATCCCGGCCGGGTTCCGGTACGGGGTGGCGGGCAGGAGCAACGGCGAACGATTAAAAGAGTGCGACACAACCGTTCGAGATCGAAGATATGGCAAATTCTTCCAATGATGGAAGGTAAACAATAGAACCCGACGTCCTGACTGCATCACCTCCTCCCCATCATCTGACCGGCTGTAGAGAGGGAAGTGCCTGGTGGTAATTGAAGGATCCTCCGGGCACTTTGGAGTGTGCAGGTTCTCGCCGTACGGTCCCAAACACTGACGATATGTTTGTCCACAGTATCGTCCGTCCTGTTACTCATCTCACTCCCTTACACACATACACAGAGCTCACGCTTTTTTCGCTCTGTCCGCTGGGATTAGAGTTTTTTTGTTGTTGTTGTTGCAAGTGCTTGCGTTTGCTACAGTTTTTGTTGCCCGAAAGTGTGCTTGTACCCTTCGGGCTAAGCCAAACACTCACTCACACAAAAAGCGCTTTTTCGCAAACAGTTTATCTTTGCTCTGGTGGGTGAATGTGTGTGGATCTCCTCCTCATCCTCATCGCGACACCAAAGCGCAGGGATAATGGTCTCTTGGTAGGAGAAGGAGGTATGACTGCTTGGGTTGGTTACAGTGTCCGGAGCGTCCCCGAATGCAACCGATGCGATGTGAAACAATGCGATAAAAATTAACCCTCCAACAAAGTGGGGTTATGCTCGGCATTGGGATGCATTTGGGGGAGAGGGGGGAAAGGGTGTCTTTGTTCTTTGTTTCAGTTGGAATTCAGAATTCTATAGCACCTCTCCATACACGTCCACCACGTTTGCGCTTCCGGGTGTGTGACGCTCCGTATATGCGCTCCGCTGTATGCGTTACTCTTCCCTGGTCTTATCTGTTGCGGACCATGCAAGTGGTTTCTTGTGATAGATTTTCTCGCAAACCGGTTGAATGCGGCAAAATTGGCTGGAAGGAAGCAAAAACGACAGCGAGGAAAAAAAAAACACACACACAACCCACCGGGACACGTCCACTTGTGAGCGCTTGTCGGGTCGGGGCTATCACTCCCATAAAGACATTAATTAGGACATGGGCATCCCGTTGGACCCGGGATTAGTGTTTGTTTGCCGTCCGCTAAGGGGTGATCGTGCGCGTGTAATGTAATTATGGTTCGGTTCCTTTGTGGGTGGATAAAACATTGGCTGAGGCGACGTGGTGTGGCCCCGTGAGTGGAGCAAACTTTAGGACGCGCGTTTGGGTGTTGCTGATGCGATATGGAGTGTGGTTTTTTGGAACAAGAAGGTGGCACACTTCAGTCAAGCTCATTAATAATACCATATTGTTTGCACCACTGTTGCAGTTGCTGGGGTCAAATTTTGTGTGTTGTGGTTACGATTCGAGATTAATCTTTCGTGTAGATGTTGTTTGATTTTATATTTATAAGTAGATATTGTTATACAAATGGATCTGGATTTGGGATATATCATTCTTGATCCCTCGTTTGCTTACTAGAATGAGGTCCAAATGGGATTCCAAATACTTATAACATTGTTGGAAAAGACATTTCGGTCCTTTTTACTTTATTAATGATTAGATCACAATATCAGATAATCAGGTGATAATACTCAATAATGGATATGAGAATGAGTCAGGCACATTGTGTTAAAAGCGGCATCTTATATATACTGCTACACTCAGTCGTAGATAAAATATTCATAGAGTAGGAGCAGTGTTAGTTCTTTAAGGAATTGCCAGTCTCTGTTTTGGTGGATAAATGCGTCAAGCTTATTTATTTTTCAATTTAATGATGGAGATCTTTGAAAAATTTAACTTAGGAACAATTGCCATGAAAACAGAAACAAAGACAATAGCAGGAAGGTCAGCTAGAAACAGTGAAAAACTAGAAGATTCTAAGCAATATAAAGAAGATTTGGTTAAAATATGGTGAGATTATTTTTTTCTCCATTTTCCAATATTCCAACACTACATTTTCACACGTAACCGAATTGCTACGTTGGTCATCATGTTGAGCATTGAAATTATCCTGCAGATAACTGGTTTGTCCCTATATATTAAAGAAATCGAAATAGGACATTTACATGTATCCACAATAGTTCGATTTTTTTTTTCTGATTCGAATCGAATGGAATAGTCCCACAAGTGATGGAATCACCATAATGTAAACTTCTTGAACTTAGCAGTTCCACAGAACAGAAGGTATTTGCTACCGAAGAGTTTGCTACGCATTATTTTATTTTTAAAATTGTGCATATTTTTGATACGGTAATTTAACAACAAAACAAGCATTTAGAACATTATAATCTAGTAGAATGTAATATAGTAATATATTGAAAAAATAGTTTTGTATTATATTAAGAACAACTACATCTATAAGATAAAGAAAAAAATATAATCAATTCAAAGCATGTTTTTTTCTACTCAAATTGTGACTATTGATACTGACAAAATGTGGCTGATGATTGTTGCTATTGCTATTGCTAGGTTTTAAAATTTTGTAAACATGCGTTATAGTCATTGTTATACAAATTTGGATTGCTTTTCAACCTCTTTGAGAATATTTAAAATAATAATATTGACACAAAACATATATTCTTCAGCCTTTTAAAGTTCAGCCGTTGAAAGAGGCGTAAGACTCTTGATCTAAAGTCAATAAGTCTTGAAAACAATAAATTGCCCTTTGGAAGCCTTTGCTATGCTTGGAAGTTTCTGCCGATGTACTGCTTCCAATTTATCTGAGCTTCTCTAACAAATGAAAGGACCCTTACAATTAACGATGGTACTTGTGATCTTTACCATTACAACGCATGCATGCAGAATTTGCTTTCCATTCTTCTGAAAATAAGATGCTATTAATACTCATAACTTTTATTTTGCTGCTTTTGTTTGCCAAAGACGTAATCCATGTGTTACATAGAATTAGAGCCCAGCAAAGACGCTACTTAAATTTCCTAACTCACGATTAGCAAACGTTCTGCACATAACGTTATACCCATAGCAAAACTCTAAAGCTCTCCGTAACGAGATGCAAAACAAAAGCGCACGAGAGAAAACACCCAACTAAGCTCGTTTATAATCGGCAGATTCCTACCCGACTGCCCACACAAGATTACTGTTTTCAATCAACAAAAAGATTACGCAGCATGAAAACAGTTTGCCGGCCTCGAAGGGTCACACAGCCGATTACTGGCAAACCGCCGGGCCGCTTTCCGCCTTCCAGCCTTCCCCTTCTGCACCACCCTTCGACAGGTTGCGTTTGTTAACTCAATTTAACTTTCTCACCACTCAATTCCGCAATAAAACTGTCCGGAATGATGAGGAAAAGTTTCTCCACCGCAACCTTCCGCTAGCCACCTCACAATTCGCATCCCCGATTTACCTCGCCACAAAGTGCGAACGCCAGTGGCATGGAGTAAAATAAATTTCAACTCATGTTCTTTCCATTTTACTTCCATAACCGTTTCTGCGGTTTCTGCTGGTGGCCAACCGCCCTCTCAAATCCCCGTCCTCCGTTTGGTGATCGTTTTCCATCGCTGTATCGACGACTCAGCAGTTCCACCGTCGGCTGAGCGCTTCGATGGCTCCCCACTTGCAGGCGAGCCAGCAAACGTATCATTAATTTTCTACAGCTTCCAGATTCTTGCCGCTTTAGAATCTCGTACGTACAGTGCTTCAAAAAGAAAACTGAACCACTCACACAAGAGAGGCAAGCAAGGGGGAAAAAATAGACGGGGCAAGTATTGGGAAGCAATGGCGCTTCTGGCGGGTTGTCGATCGCCCGGCTGCCAAAATTTCAAAACAGAAAGTCAATTTAGACAAATGCATTTTCGGTACGCTTCTGCTACGGAAACAATTTTGGGGCTTTCGGTTACTGGGTGGCTTCCCTTTTTTGTGTGCTTCTTGGAGAGCATTTTTTGTGTGTGTGCTCACCGGAACTTGTTCTAAGCGATACTTGAAGATGAATGGGGGCGGGTGGAAATGGAAAGAAAAATACGTCTATAAATCATTCAAACCGTTTCGAACCATCCGTACGCCACGTGATTGGGTGAAGAATCATCCCGGGCTCTCTCTCTCTCGGGTGGGAAAGAAGGAAAAACACCACTGGCTGCTGCAGCTGCCTTACAGTTTGATGCACTAGCTTGCCACCGGGTGCATTGTTCGGAAGAGGCACTGCAACATTGCTCGTCAGGAATGCAACAATGTTTGCCGCATCAGTTTAAGCGGCCGCTCGGAAGGGCGGCAGAAGATCGGACATGGAATTGAATTTAGCACATGCCGGAGTTTAGTTCATTGAAAAGTGTTTAAGGGATGATCCCGGCGGGAGCATAAAACAACTAGCGAACGCAAACAACAATGCATTAAAGAGGAACGTCTCGTCCGTGCAAAATTATTTCAAGGGTTATTTAATTTTTCCACCTAATGTTATGTTGTTTAAGAGAGGCGAAGTAGAACTGCGTATCTAAGGACTATTTTAGGCACAGTATTTAAAAAAACTCAAAGCATGTTCTGACGATACCTGTATGATTTTCAATTTTTTTGTAATATTTAGTATTAACTTATAAAAAATTAAATTAATAAATTTAGTATTTAGTATTTTTAATATTTTCTTTTGGTTTTTTTTTCGTTGCCCTTTTAATTAAATCTTACAAAACAGATATGAAGGACTTCGATTGCAACGGTGTAAAACTCAATCTTTTTCTTCATGTTCTTTTTCGTATATGGTACAACAACCTGTACCACAAATGGGCTTGGGCTTTTAGTTACTTATAGACTTAGTAACTTATAGCAGGAGTATGGGGGTACGGTTCGTTCGGGGCTTGATCCCATGACGGGAATGTTGTTAAGTACGAGTTAACAACTGTACCATGAAACCGGCCTGTAAAACTCATTGAACTCTCAAAAAATGAGTTTTGTATTTACTTATCCCTTTATTTATTTTATTTTATTTTATTTACTTATTTATTTTATTTACTTTCATCAACTAGACACTTCATATTTCATGTTGTTTGCTCAATTAATGAGTTTTACTGTTCTGATTTAGCAACAGAAAACATATAAACATTTCCACACATCTCTCACATGCTCTTTAATTTAAACGTAAGCTTATTCTGATCCCATACCGGTCTAAGAATTGATCTATAACAGTCTTGGAATTTATGTTGTACCTATTTCGGTCCACAAACTGAACTTCTTCCAATTTCTCTCTGTTTCCGTCTTGATTTGTTGAGGTCAAACATTTATTGGAACTGATGTTGGAATCAGATGTATCGGTCCTAGAATTGATACTGATTTTTTTCCCCTGGAGCAGGTTTTACTGTTATCAACTTCAATAGATTGTGATGGCACTTAGCACTGGCTAGGTAAACCGAGGTTCCTTGGGATAAGAAGTAATTGAAACGGTTGTAAAATGTAATAATTTTCTGCAATATTACAACTGTAATTAGGTAATAATCAATATTCTTTAAGTATAATGCTTAAACGAGAGGGATTACTCTGATAAAAATATTTTTTATAGTGCGAAAAGCGTGAGCTTCACAGTTATTTTGATTTTTTTTAAATGTATAAACAATGTATTTTATTGCAAACGATTTGAAATAATGCAACAAGTAAATTATTTTTTTTTATGTTGGATTAGTAAAACTTTTTATATTTTATTAACTAATTAATTTATTTATTATCTTGGTCAAATGTCAAGTAATTTTACTTTCAAATTTATATTGTTTTTATGTTACTTTAGCTGCTTATTTTCGTTAATAATGTTCATATACCTGTTTTAAGTATATGAGTTTATCACAGGACTGCTACTTTGTTATGAGAATGCAAAAAACAGTTTAGTAAATGACATACTCGTCCTGACTTCAAATTTGATTCATAACATAATTTGGTTCCTAATATGGAGGCAGTCGCCTATGTTTATATGCACCCACTAATTACACCTAAACAGCACATTATTTTGAGAAATGGATAAGATAGTAACGCGAATGAAAACTTGTTTTAATGTTCCGAAATGTTCTTCAAGTTTTGTTGCTTCGATAACTATAAATTCTGAACAATCTGATATCGATTAATCTTACTGCTTACTTGATCGATTTGCTTACATTAATAAAAATTGTTCATCATTTATAAAAGCTGCAATGGAAAGAACGCTCTTTCGCTACCTTTCTAACTTGCGCAAACGCACTCTTCCAACGAGAGCTTCTTCCGTAGAAAAACGACTCCAAAAGCTTGCTCTCCAAGCACTCACCAAATACAAATGATCTCGAAAGGCCAAGGGTGCATTCTTCCGGGAGCAATTTATTCCGCACCGAAAGCGCCCGCTGACGGGAACTAATCGGTGACCAATTTGTAACGGTCCGCTTAATTATGCGCTTCGTCTTAATAATGGAACGATGCGCCTGGCAAGCGGCTCGCTGCAAGGCAAGTGTGCTTGGCTGTGTTCCGATTTTGCTGTTATAAATTTGCTCTACATTTTCGGGCCAGACATTCGAAGGAAACTGTAAGGAATGATGAACATTGTAGTAATAATCGAGATTACAAATAATTATTACACAGTGCGGGCAATTACATCATGGGCATGGGGAAAATGTAAACAGCTCACTAATGGATCGAATTCCTCTTCTTTGGTGGCATTCCATACTGATCGGTAGTCGTTCTTTTGCTGTCAGATGATGATAGGAAGGCCTAACGTACAAGATTAAACCAAACATGAAGCATCTTCTTGATGCCAGTGGGAATTAATCTTCCCAAATCGATACCATCCTGGCAAGTGAAACGAACCCAAAATATATAGTATGAGTTAGGCACGTCGAAAGATTGTCAATGGGAATGTCCTAAATGTGAAGTGCAGAACAACAGCAAAAAAACATGGCGTGCAAAACAAAATCCAATACAAAAACCCAACGAACCCTAAAATCCAATCGTAATGGGATCAATGTCGTGATGTGGGATCACGACATCGGTCAAAGGCGCACGGTGGAACACATTCGCATAACCGCTGGTTGATTTCCCTTGACGCTGGAGGTTTTTTTTATCGCTTCGGTCTGGCGATCATTGGTGGAAGGGGAATTCCCTCGGTTCAATATTGTGGGAATATGTGTTATCGTTTGGTCGAGTACATCATTGCTAGCAAGCAAATGGAGGGAGTTTGATTTCGCTCATGGGGAATATGGCGATGACACACGGTTGTTGGAATGTTTAAAACAGCAAAAACATAATCGAAATAACGATCTATGATTTATTATTGAAGTTAATATTTGACGCTGGCATTTTACTTTACTTTTGAACCCAACGTTTTTGACCAGCTTTACCAGTATTTTATTGTATACGCTTTATTCAAAGGATAGCTTTATCAGATTGATTGTACAGTTAAGATTGAATTATATTTAAATTACTTTTAGTTTGTTTTTCCTTATGATTATATTGCATTTCACAGAAATTTTATCAAAAATGCCTATAATGTATAATACTATTGGTAAAATCGATGGGTTTATATCACTACTTTTCACATACTTACCGAACTTAACTGTCTGAGCTTTTAAGGTTTACTTTTCAAGGATAAAAGTGTACTATGTTTATTAAATTACTTGAAAATTTCTGAAACAATGAAACTACATGTTTTATGGTATGGAAAGAAATCATCAAGACATTGTTGAACTTAATAGATGTGACTTATCCTTTAATGTAGTACAATTACTGTATAAAAACTATTTTATTATTTCAAAGAACTTTTTCCAGTTAATGTTATTGGTCAAAGCAAAGTAGAAAAGGCTGTTTTAAACATTAAATGAGTCGTTTTAGATGGAAAACAATCAACATAAAAAGGCAAATTATATCGTTATTCAAAACGTTAACAAAAAAAAAACAATTAAATATTTTGTGGTTCAACTTACTTTTTAAGCAGGGTCAACGCCACAGCACAACCTCACAGAATTCAATTTATCAAAAAAAACCTACCCGATGCTTTGCTACCGGCCTTGCTTTATCCTTTTTGGTCAGCAAACTTATTACCTTCGCATGCTTTAATTATTTCGCTGGCTTATTTTTGCTGGCTATGAATAGCCGGCGCCACCGGATTGATTGATTGTGGGATATTGCATCGACTCCATTTGCCTGCTCGCCCAGTGAATATCGTCCGAGTCTATCTACCCCGGAATCGAAGGGCACGCTAGGTATTTCGACATTAGAACCCCGACTGTCGAATCCGTTCGATTCGACGTACGGTACCAGTTCGAAAAGGGTAAAGATCAACAGTGACGGCCGATCCTGGCGGTTCGTTCCGGGCCATTGCTCCAGGAAAAACTTCGCTCAACCTAGGAGAAAGATTGCATCCTAACCGAAAAAGCGGGATCGGATGCAACACCATCGGACCACCAGCGTCATAGGTCCGTTTCGGTTGTCATCTATTTTGCTAGCCTAGCTTAGAATTCTTCGCTACTCGGAGCACAGGCACCCTTCGAAATGGAGCCAAACAAACTGCCCGGACCAACATTATGGCAATAAATTACGAAATCATTAGGAGATAAAGCACACTAATTTATTTCCCCTCAGTGTTGCGAACTCGGTCGAACGGATCCGTGCTCGAGCTCGAAGGCCTTCCACGGCGGATCCTTCGATCAATAAAATTCTCGATGCATCCAAGGGGGAAACTTGGTCGGTGTTTGGAATGGTCATCCGGTCGAACGACGATATTGGAAGTAGGAAAAATAGCACCACAAAACCGAGCGAGTGAGTGAGTGAGCGAGCGAGAGGAACAAACCCTGTGCAATGCACGATTTAGGATGCGTGTGTGTGTAGAGCTTTATAATGAGCTAATGATTAAGTGGAGCTGCCCAGTACGCTGTATGCTGGATATTTTTCATCCAGCTTTGCTGGTGATGGGCTCTGATTGATGAGGGAAATGCACACACTTACGTACCCAGGCATACGGGAGCGATGAAACGTCCGTTACGGTCCTAGCAGTAAATGAGGTGAAAGATGTAAGTGAACAGTTTTCAGCTTCAAGCCCGTAAATAGATATACTGCACGAAATTACACTTCTTACCCTTTCTTCAGAGATCTCTGTACTCTAGGGTTTCGTAATCTGATTTTTATTAGCAATTTATGCTGCGTGTAAATAGAGGTTCTTCGTAAACCCAATCAAAACTCTTCTCCGTAGTTTCACCATCACCAACCCACTATCTATCGAAGGTAATTGAGTTTGAAACCAAAATTGAGACCAAAATCAGGGGACCCCGTTATTTAAAGAACTAATAAACTGAATCGAACCGGTACCTTTTTTTTTGTTGCTAACCGACCGGATTTTTTCTCGGATTATGATTCCGATCGGAACTTCCCAGACGCGTAACACGTAAGTGTACAGCAGGTGCCCACAGACACACAGGAACGTGTCTAGACCCACTCGGGCTGCCCATAACATCCCGTAACGGCTTCGTACCCAACAAAAGGTTTTGTGACGCAAATAAAGTCTAGCTTTAGTGTCCGCTTATCGCAAAAAGGGCAACGGTTCGCTTTCAACTCGAAGCAGCAAAGCAAAGGAGAGATCGGAGACCTCACTTACCACCTTTGGGTTTTAGCTACCGAGACCGGCGAGTTGTGGCCCTGTTTGGGGTCAGTTAAAATCCGATCCGTTTCAATTATCTGTGAAACATAAATTTGCCTTGGTTATTGGCCAGGTTATTGAGGAACGGCTTGATTGGGTTTTTGAAGTTAGCCTTTGCAATCCGGAGTTTGCCTGTTGCTGGCACGGTGCGTCTAGTTGGATTTGGGGGAAACTTCTCCGATGAGGACGAAGCGATGGACGGATATATTGAAGTGGTTTTAATAGTTTTTACAGAGAACGAAACATTTAAGAGATTTTTAATATATTTTTACTTGCACAGCAACAAAAAGTTGTGGGGAAATTTCTTTCAACTTTAATCTGAATGTTTCTTACTCTGTTGAATTTCGCCCCTGTGAAACGTACACGATAAGATTAGCTAAATTTTGGGCTACATTAGGCGGGCACATCAATTATTAACCCTCCACGTTCCCTTGTGCGGAAAATTCTTTTTCCATGTAGTCGATGAGATATTCATTGTGAGTGTTTTCAGTTTTTTCAGCGTCTTCATCACACCGTGCCAACGCTCGACGTAGGATCAAAGTGACCCAAAATTCGTACTCCTGTCATTTCACACAGTTTTCCACTTTCCCTGCGTATGCGAACACGTCTTCGCTCACTCTCTTTCTTTCCCTTCCTCCCTCCGTCGCACACTAGTATCATGATTTAACGTCAAGCGCAAGCACAATTCGCTCACACGAATCACTCACAATCCGAATGGGGGTCGCTTGAAGTGCTTTAAGGGAAAAGTTTTCCCGAAACCCCCGTGGAGACAGGTTCTTGCTGTGATGCGTGAACGGTAACAAAAAAACTGTAGCTCACACTTAAATGTCTCCATTTCGGGCACGAATGGGGAGGGTTGTGCATTGAAATTCACTCGAGAAAACTTGACTCAAGCACGGTCTAAGGAAAGCTGCTGAAAGAAAAAGACGTAAACGCTTTCTTGTATCTTATATTTAGAATAACTAATTAACAACTTTGACAACCTTGCTCTTCCGCCTTTGTTCGCTTCCACGTTGCATGTCGTTTTGTTCGTAGGAGGGAGTAAGGGATGAGGGAGTAGCATTTTCTTTTCCAACACACAAAATGCTTTCACTCGGTTTTGAAACAGTTTCTCGAAAGTTTGTGTTTTTTTTTGTTGCACTTAGCGATCGTCCGCCTTCTGCTTTCACATCCGACGTATGTACTCACTTTGTCGGATAATCATTTTAGTTTTCACATGACTAATGTGAATGAATGTGTATAGAGTGAGCATCTTATCAAGCGGCATGCGTGTCTGTGCTGTGGAGATAATTTTCTTGGTTGAGTGTGCGTTGATGGGCGGGAGAAGTTTGAAACTAAACGAAGAGTCGTTCGCTTTTCCCTTCTTTAGGAGTGTCTGAAAATGTGTTCCTGCTATGGAAAAATATAGGAATTTGTTTTTTTTTCTCTTATTTTATTCATAAGACTTGGCATTGTAAAAGATAAAATCTTTTGCCTTAAAGATAAAAGATTAAAGTCCAGTGGTAACGTGTATGTTTTAAAGCTCGCAAGGAAGGTATGACAACACTTTAGTCATGTTTATGTTTGGTAAAAAATTAATTGACACATCGACGCTTTGTGTTATGTAAAGTAATGATAATATTTCCTTTCAATACAATGTTTTAGCATTGCATTGGATTTTCTGAAGATGTGTTTTATGAGGAGCTGAATCATTATTATACTTTTAATCAATGATCAATGAACAACTTTGATTCAAATAATTTTGTTTTGGATAGTACATTCCTTCAGCCTCGTTATGTTCCTTTTTTGTGTTAAAAAAGCCTCTAAGCTAACAAAATTATGAGTTCTAAAAAATCCCCTTTCTTTTTTAATAAAAAAACAACCCATTTGCTTTCTGCCGCTCCGAAGTCTGAACACAACCAGAACAAGATAGAATGCGAACGATAGTCTTCCGGTTCCCCGGTACGGAAGCATCATCCCAAGTTCTTGTGACACTTTTTAATGTTCCACTCTTGCCGAACCCGACTGGACACAGTTTTCAAAATCTTCTGTGTGTGTGTGTGTTTTTTTTTTGTTGATTGCTCCTTTTCGCTCACCCTCTTACTTTCACTAGTGTCGAGTCCCATTTCCTTCGCACAGTGACACATTATGCGTGCAGCGCTCGTTCGCCTTCATTTCCTTATTCCGGCCGCTCGGAAACGGATATCCAATTAAGCGTTATGCTATGCCCAGCGTCGTGTTCTAGCAGCAGCCACTCTGGCATTAATTGAAACCGAATGGCCGAACTGCTGGCGGATGTTGTGGACGAAGAATAATTATATTTTTAGTTCCAGTGTGAGCGGGGATCTAACTTTTTTCCGTAGACGGGAAAATAGAACCGTGTTAAAGAAGTTTGTCCTCTATTCGAAGCTTTATTAAAATTAAAGTATATTTATGATATAATTTGACGTGATTGTGAGAACACTGTCTGTTTTATAATAAAATTAATTTCCTTTTTTATCTACACATACACAAACATGCAAGCATACAAAGGAATTAAATAACCATGAAATGCACACGCCTACCACTAATCTATTTAAACAGATGGTACCGGGCGATAAAAAAAAACTCGGGCACGCAAAAAGTGTTCCCTCCCCGAACCAACACATTAGCAATGATCGCTTATTCGTGTTTGGGAAACTATCTTATAAAAATCCATTACACTGCTCACACACTCCCCTGCTGCGGCACAAAACGCTCACGCACTGAAGCGCAATGTGTGCTTACAGTTTGAACCAAAAACAAAAAAGAAAAAAAAAAGAACACCAAATCAACCTCCCGGCAGCAGACTCTCGCAAATGCATGCTATTACATTCCACAACCCTCGCCGTGCAAGTGCGGGAAACTTCTGCCATAAAAATATTTTCCAATTCCCTGCCAACAGGAGGCGAAAGTTTCCCACTTTTCCTACACACCTCTGCGGCGCTCCTTTCTCCCTCTGTTTTCTCTTCAGTTCTCGCACACTCTCTTTCTCTCTTTCGCGTGCCCTGTTCCAGTATGAACATAATTTTAAATAATATTTCAAAGGAATGCTCAGCTCATAATAAAATTTTCATATTCATTCGTTTACTTTTACTGCCTTTGTGCTTCCTGGTGTGGCTGCTGTTGCTGCTACCGTTTTTTCTGCCATTTTCTGCACCACCGCCGTAGCGTCACAGTTTTCGTGTACGCGCGTACGAGCACAGCATACGGGGGAAGGAGGTTTGGTGCGCCGATGCTTGCTTGCGCCGGAGATGACCTTGCGGGAAATGTATGGAAATGAGAGTTTAGCAGCAGGATTAGGCGGTCTTTTTTGAGCGGGTTGGGTCAATTTACTGAAGCGATTTGCTTTAAAACACCAGTTGGCACACACATACATTGGCGTCGTACTGCATTTGAGCGTTTCCATACGCAGTCGATAAAATTAGCAAATGCATTGCGGAGTGGCAGCGTTTTGGAAATGCCAAATGTTTAACGCGCATAAAATGATTCACTTTAAAGAGTGTGAGCTTTTGTGGGGAAGCAGCAAACTGTGCGTGGTTCAAATAAAATAATTAAATTCCTTCGAGAGGAAACAAAACAGTGCTGCCCGCAAAATTCGTCCCAAATTTATTGCACTGCATTCTATTACCGGTCGTTTGATGCAATGATTAGAGACAATAATAATAGCTTCCTCTTAGGAAACGCTCTGGAGAGCAATAAATTATTGCGTTCCCTAATCTTAGGTGCCCTCGGAGCACATATTAGATGAAATGGGGATGTGTAGACATCATCGTAAGAGGGCGAAAGTGAAGGGAGTCGACATTGAATGGCAATGGGACACAAACTCTCGGGAGACGCATTATAAGATCTATCACAAGAGCTGTTTCTTTCTGTGTGTCTGGTTTTGTGGCTTTAATAAATGGTCAGTTATTGAGGTACAATTTGTATCACACTTAGCATGTACCTCTCTTTGTACGATGTCTTGCATTAAATGGATTGTCGAGATGGCTTAATATTCAAGAGCACTGATATTACAGAAGTGGCCACACTGCATTGCCCCACTCACGCCAATCCAATCTTTCTGAACTCGTTGCCGAACCGTACTTTACATTGCTTACACATTCCTGAAAGCATCCATTCACCCAACCCCGGGGAAGCTTGCTTTAAAACTTTTGATATTCATACCCGAAAGCCCAGCCATGTGTGAAACGAAGTTTCCTTTGTTTAGTTCTCTAGGTTGGTTCGCAGAACGCCCGGGTGTGGCTGGAACCCGTCCCGAGGCCTGGGTAACTAATCGTTCGTGTTGTTTTCTGGTACATTAAATCTTAATTTATTTAATTGTCAAGACCAATCGCCAGGGCGCCCGAGAGCGGCCACTGGGACACTGCCCACACACCCCTCCCGCTGCATCCCACCCGGCTGACCGCTGGTCGTCGGGCGAACGCTGGCGACATAATTTTAGTTTGCTACCAAACACCACTTGAACCGCACTTAACGGCAACTATCTAGTGGACGCTGGCAGGACAAAACCCTCCCAAACGAAGTGTGTAGCCAGTGGCCTGGTTGCTGGAGGAAATTCACCGGCATCGTTTGCCGTACGCCGGAGATGCTAGCCAAGACAAAGCAGCCCACTTCCTATGATGGTTGATATCGAACTAGCTTTGGTGCGAAAAACACACAGCAGCGTGTTTGTCGGACGTCGACTCGGAAAGATGATGGCACAGAGATATAGCAGCAGCAGCACCGCGCACCATACGAAGTAAAATTGGTCGTAAAAATGGTCGTTCGATCGAAGAGGGTTATGCTCGGGTAACTGCTACGAGAGTAACTACTACAGCACCGAAGTGCAATGTATCGTTACGTGCGAAGGTTTCTTGCGTGCGGCGGGACCGAGCGGGATTTCGTCAAATGACTTTGAGCTCTTGATCCCCAGCCGAGCACCGAAAAGCGACTATTTACGAGTGTGGCTTGATTAGTAATTATTTGATATTGCTGTTCTTTGACAATGCGGGGGGTTTTGATTTTCGTGACCAGCGTTTAGCTTTGTGCTTCTTGCCATTAAAATCTGTTGTTTATGATACGAAAGAGTGTTCAATGTTTGGTGTGTTTTATATTGCAAACTCTGGTTTTATATTTGTAGTTTCATTAAAAATAAACCTTTGTTATAGAGTAATATACTTCTGGCAACGCCATCACAGTCGTTCAAATGATACTGTTAGCAATTTTAAATCTTTATTATGATAGGATTTAGCAGATAGTTCACAAAAGTAAAATAAAATAAATCTGATGGTGTAAATAGGTATGCAAAATTCCTTCAATCAATTTTAAAATCATATGTTGCAATACACATTGTTATGTGTGCAATGATTTGATTCGAGTTGTATACAAATTGGCCAGATACGAGTTTGGTTGAATCTCGATCCTATTCGGTTTCTACTGTGATTCGATCAATTCAGCTGCTTGATCCGATTTGAAAATGATCGATACGCCATTCGATGTTTCGCTTAAGATTGTATTGGGATTTGATACAGTTTAAATTATCATATAAATTTTTTGTGATGTTTTTGCTGATTTTTTCGGGACGTTTTATAAAGATAATTACTACATTCCATAACCGCGACAGGTTTTTTAGCAGCACAGATTACACCTGTTGAAAAATACCTCACGACCGTTGTTAAGATCATTGCAAAAGTAGAAATTTTTAAGTAAATTTTGATTAAATTTCATATATGTCGAGTTAAATGGGCCAATAACAAGCCGAGTTAGGATTGGTTGAAGCAGCTATATGATCAGCCATGTGATGATGATTGTATGAGGAACTTGGCTTATGCATGGTATAAATTCTGAAAGCACAGTACATTCAGCAACTATAACATAGCCTGGAACTAGGATTTTATGATATTCCAAAACCTCAAATCCGGAACATCAACCATTCAACACTTGATTTAAAAAAACCCTTCCATAGACACGATCAAATACTTTTCAACATCTTTATACTAATTTTTATACTCCCCTCCTGGACAACATTTTGCAACCTGTCAAACATGTCACTTTCGAATGGCTGCTGTGGACACAGCTGAGTTTGTTCGTAAAGTTTCGCTCACTAACTCACAGCCCGCGCCCGTCTCATTCTCGTCAGCTTCGTTTAAGCGCTCTTGCCAGCACGTACACATCGGCTAACGCTGGCGCATCGGTACTGTCAGCAGCAGATAAGTATGGCTCTTTCAAACCTTCTCCAACGGTTCATCCACTTCCTTGTGCAAGTGATGACGGTGACAAAATGACAAAAGTTTTGCGAAAGTTCAACTCAGCCGCCCAGGAACTGGTCGGAATGGACGGAACGGAAGCCCAGCACCGGGGGAAGTGTAAGGGCCGTGTGTGCGTGCTACAAGATAAACAATATTCAATTTGGCTAAAGTCTCCTCCCCACCGCGTTGGCTGATGATGAGTCAAGCCCACTCCCGGGCGAGTGGGTTAGCGGGTTTTAAAGAAGTTCGCTCCTCTCTCTGGCACATCCTTAAGGTCGTCGCCACCGAAAGTGTCGGCACGGCGGGAGAGCAGGAACACTCGCCGGAAATAACTTATTAAAATGATAATCTTCATCATGCGCTCTCACACCCGTCCCCGGCTGTGCGTTGGAGCAACTTGACGGATGCGTTGGTTTTCACTTGCTGCTTCACTTGCTGTTTGGATTGAAATTTCGCTGTCATGCTGTTCTACGTCTGTCGGATGCATAGCCGCTGATCTCACCGGTTGTGCCGGGCTTTTGGCCTCTCTCTCGAGTTTGAGGCAACAAATGAGTGTGGTTGTCAACTCGAGCACGTGGTTCAGTATGCATTTGGGTGCCAAATTTGTAGCAATTTATGCACTGGCTATACGACAGATGCACACCAACAGACACACAAGAGAAAACAGGAAATCGCAGCAGATTGGTAGGAACGGAAGTTTCGGCCTATGATGCTTGTGCAACTCCAGAACGGTAGCACCACTGCCAAACCACACGATCGAGGGACACAGCGCGAGAGAGAGAGACAAAAAGGAAGGGAAAAATAAATCTGGGTTAACCATTAGGATGGAACTGGAAGCTTGAACCGGTTCCACTCTATGCCAGTGTCGCTTTAGTCGGTCGCCTTCCAGTTGTGTTATGTTGTTAGCAGACGTCCACCCCACGCTAGCTGTCCCAATAATCCTGGCTGTCGGGCTTTCGAGTGGCCCGGTCACCGTCGTTACCTTTAACCGTACTCCATTATCCTTGAATCCGACCAGATTTAGCGTTTTACATCGGTACCGGCACTTGCACGGGTGCAGGTGCTTCCGTTCGGCGTAAATTTATCGATTTTCGGATTAAGCTCCCTGCTGCCCTGCTGAGTACTGTCCCGAAGCCCTGCCGCGTTTGCATTCGGACTGGTTCGTTGCGAAAGCAAAATGAAGGAACAGGAAGCCTCAGCTTCCCAAACACCAGGACGTTATTTTGTGGGATATGGTAGAGCGAAACGGACAGGAAGCGTGATGATGCAGGCCAAGGTTCAAGTGGTTCAGTGTAACGATTGCTCAAGTGGACAACGAACTATAGCGTAAAGGTTCGGTTTATTATATGCATTCGGCAATACACGGGCGCTTCCATAGAGCTGTCTGCCAACGTTTCTGTGCACGTTTTGCATACGCCTGTGAAGGACCACACACTCACACTTGGCGTGCAATCGTTCAAGCGCATTGCGAACGTTTTGCTGGTACGTTTTTAACAATTTTATGCAGGTATGGTAAATTTAATGAAGGGCTTACCACTCCATATTTTACGGAAAATGGAAACATTTTTAATACAAATATATGAAAAATGAAAACAACATATTTTTATACTAATAACGCCAATGTGTTCAAGTTGCTCGAATCCTTTTGTATAGTTTAAGATTTGATAGATAACTGAACATTCGACTCTTATTGAGATTTGCATTTTAATGATTGGAATTATTTTTCTATTCAAACGGATTTACTATTCTTTGTGAGACTTTTTTTTAATTTAAATTAATTGCTCGGCCACGTTGGATTACAGCAATAGACTTGTAATAAAATGTATAAAAAATGTTCGCATACCGTTCGTCGAATAATTTGTATAGACTTTATGTAGCAAATGTCAAATAAAAATTAAATGAAATGCTATGCTAAGCTATGTTTATAATACAATTTTACATAGAGCAATATTTAATGTTTATTTTTAACCCCACACCCCTAGCCTCACTCAAAATTTCTTAAAATTTAGTTTTGAATTGAAAAAACAGAAATTGCTATATTTGGATTAGAATGTGTTACACATTTATTGCCTATGATGATTTTAAGTATACGGACGCTATTAAAATGTTTTAAAAACTAAACAAGAACTGACTTACGCATAATTCGCGTTTTCATTGGTTTAGGATAATTTTTCACGATTGTTTTAGTTAAAATATAATATAGCAATTGTGCGCACATATTATGCATTTTTATGTTATATGATGGACTTTATGAATTCATAAGGAAATAATGAGAATGATAACTAAACCTTTTCAATAGTAAGAATATGTTTACTTTCTATTTTAATGTGATTAACGTCATGTTTAAGAAAAACCATTAAAAATGAAAATGCTTTGTGTTATTTTAAAGAAAAAACTTAGATTAAAGTGCATTCCTATTCCTCTTCAAATCCTTAAGCAGATGAATTTTGTGGTTTATTGCAATGTTTTGTTATGCAAGTTTAAGATATGTTGATATGGTATGTGATCCTGGCTTGAAAAGCAAATTTTAATCTTGTGTTATATTATATTTTATATTATATATATCTATTAAATTATATTATATTAATCTTGGTTATATATTTAATCTCTATCTCTCTCAAAGCGGGATATTTGATAAGCTTATTCATTAAATCCCCTAATTGCCATGCTTCGAAATTGGATTAATAAGCACAGCACAGTAACATCATGACGCAAATTCAACAAACATTCCCCTCTATGAAATATTTTACTGTGTTCAATAGATTCAACTCATTCTTTATTTGCAACTTTTCCTGCAGATAATGTTGAAGTCCTTTCCCTAGCAAACTTTAAACAAAAGGCGTCCAAATTTAAGTACCAACACAACACCACAAGTGTTTCTCATTTGTAAGGCATTCAAAAACTTCCACGCTGTTATGGCACGAGAGTGTGAGCAACGTATAATAGGATTAAGCGGAAACCGATGCACTATCTGGAACTGGAGGACTCAGTTCGCGCTTGTGGATCCGTTTTTAATTCACCTTTTTTTACTTCATTTTCCAGTTGGGATAATTATTAGTGGGATCATAAAAAATGTACATGAATGAGTCAAAAGTATAGCAGAAATTTCATTTTGCGTGATATTGTTCTTGCTTTTCGAAATAGTATTTTAATATATATTTTGATTAGGTTAATATAGCAAAATTGTTTTTGCGCAAAACGCACCGAAAACAATGGATTGACCTTTCTAATTACGTCAGCTTATGGTGCCTTCATGATCCACTCCATTGAGCGCTAAATGGTCAAGTGCACTTGAAGCTATTTTTTGATTTCTTAGACAAATAATACGCCCAAGATACTCCCAACAAGCTCTTCAAGAAAGTACTTGCACATACATACACAACGAAAAAGAAACATGGACCCAAAGTGTACCAAGCAAACATGGGATTTTCGTTTGCGCACAAGCCGCACCATATTGACTTCTTTGAACTATCTGATCCGTATCACGTCTTAATTGAGTGCTGGCCCTCAAGTATCATCAATCACACCAACTGGGCAGAGAGGGGAGGGCAACGGTCGACTCGCCGTTCGGTTCCCCGAGCCCTGCGTTCGAGTGGTTTGGTTCGGTATCGGATGCCCGCTCGGGTGTAATCTCTCGCACCGTAGTTCCGTAGGCTTTTCCCATTGGGCGGCGGTGTTCGGTAGTAATTCAACAGGGATTAACATCAAATGAGCTCTCCGGTCCAGCTACACCATTATCCGGTAATCTTCCGGTCCGATGGGAAAACCGGTACCGACGACCTGCCTATGGTATACGCGTGTTCAACAGTCTCTCGGCCTCTCATTTTCTTCCAAACCGTTGGAGTTGGGGAATGATGCTTGGGTTGTAAGGATTTACCTTCTGATATGCATCGAACAAGCGTGCCGTTTTTTTGTGCTCTCAGTGCTCTTGAGCCCGAAGGAGAAGGATATCTTTAGTAAACTTCAGCAAGAAAAGATGGTGAGTGTTTTTTTTCCGGTAAACACGTCAAAGATCGCCTGTGGCCTGTGGCGAAAACAAAACAATTCATCCTGTCACTTGCCGTCGCCGGCGAGCGGGTTCGCTCAGTGATTGTGCTCAGTGACGGCTGTGAGGGGTGTGGTGTAATTAATGGATTTCTTCGATACGGAAAAAGATGCCGATCCAAATCATCCAGCCGGTACGTTACGGTGCCGGCAACAATAATAATCCCCGTGGCCTCCGAGACAGCTCCGGAGAGAAAATGGTCCCACTAAAACCCACAAAACGGTAAGATGCATATCCGTTTCCGCTACCCGACAGGGCCAGCCTAACTGTCAGATAATGTAAGTGATTTTGATTTGATTAGCCAACAAATTGTGCTCTCGTCTTAGGGGAAGAATTAAGCCCGACTCGCATAACGGCGAGCAAGAAGCTCTGTACGATAGGCTATCAGTGAGAAATGGCATACAAGAGTAGAATGGGCATTCGGGAAGGATTCAAGCCGTATGATCTCTATCTGTGGCACTGGAATGTAAAACGTACTCCCCGTGGAAGGTACCATGCCAACCTACTATTCATTAGAATTCTTCGAACCGATGGTATCACCCTACCCCGGGGGTGTGAAATCGAGAATCTTGCTGTTGGAATTTGTGGAACCGCAAAAATCAATTGTTGTTGCCTGAAAGCACCATTGGCTACGCCTGAAGCCGTCCGGATAACGGGAACGGGAACGGGCGTGTGGTCGTTGGAATCGTTTAAAGCCTTATGCACAAACCACAATCTCTTAATAGAATACCTTTCGGAGTCGGACGCTTTCTAGCGTGACGCTTGCGGGAAGAATCAGAACGAGCGTGCCTTTGAGTCTCATAAATAATCACATTACAAATAGAAACTCGTCACCATCTCGTTGGGTTGGCGAACGTTATGCATCCTGGAAGTTCCCCGGAATTATGGTCTGCGTGCGAACGGGTAGGCGTCAGCGTATGACAGCAACAGAGCAGCAGTTGTGCCAGCACAACGCCTATAACGACCAGCGCTCGCTGATCTCACCGAACAATAGTACGTGTGGGTTGAAGTTGCAACGCGCATAAAAAGGCGAAGAACACCAACTAGTGACAACAGCACTATTTCATCATCTGTCGTTTATATAACAGATTCACTTTCTTCGGGAGGCGGGAAAAGAGGAGAAGGTTGATGCCGACTACATCCAGATGTGCCCAGTTGTGTGACTAAATTCAGATTTTCGTTTCACCTTTCGCCTGGTGTGTGTGTGTGTCCCTGGGAGAGATCATGGTACGATGTAGATAAATCTCGCCGTCAGTAGCAGCTAACTCCCGGGGTCAAAGAGAGAGAGAGAACCGGGGACAGGGGAAGGACCTAGCGGCCCCGGGGAGCGGAAGGATTTACGCCTTATCTTCATCCTGTCGCCTCGGCATCACTCAAACCCCACTGGGCTGGCCGGGAGTGGTTATGGTCCCTTGTGGCGGGTGTCAGTCGCCTCAGTGACTTATGGTTACGAGACCGACCGGCGGAGAGCGAGAGCGTACGAAAGAAGCCAGACACCGTTTGCCATTCCGGGTGCCGTGTGACAAACTAAGCGGCTTAGTTATAATGCGGCTGCAGGTTACCACCTCTAACTGGAACTGCGCTTCCCTTACCCCGGACCAAGAAGCAAACCCTTCGCTGCAAGATAGTGCCGTGGTCACGTAATGATTTTAAACTACCACCGGGGAAGGCGGAGAGGAGGCAAGCGAAAGAAGGATGCACCACGGTGCGCTGGAAGAGGGAAATTAAATTTTGCTTCCTTACAAAAGGAAGTCGATAAGGAAGAGGAACTTTAGCGCCATACCCGTTCTTAGTAGGGGGGGCACGGTTTCATGGTGCTTCTCGGTGCCCCTCCGAAAAAGTGAAAAGAGGTGAAGATAATTCAGAGAGCGCGCGCGCGCTCTCGGAAACTATCACATAAATTAGCCTTTAAGCGCCTTCTGCCGGCGTCTTTGGCGGCGAAACTTTAAACGGGAAACCGGAACACGGTTGCAAAATCGCATACTTCTTGCTCAAGTGGATGCTTCTTGCTGCTGGTGCAGCGTGTATTCATGGATTTGGGTGCCAGAGATGATGGTGGCTATTTGAATTTCACGCATAATCCTAGCATCAGTTCCGTTGGCCAATTTCAAGGAGATAAAGCTGGCCTATTTTAGTATTAAGGGATTTTATACCAATAGCTTAAGCTGTAGGTATGGTTTAATTTCATTTCCATTGTTATTTTAATCCATTTCAGGGAAATTTTATTTAATTATATTTGGAAGGAAAAATGTGAACAATAATTTTAATAAATTAATTACTTGACTATTAATGTTAATTAAATTTCTTATATCCTTGTCACAGACGTACGTCTGTTCTTTGGGAACCGGCCTTTTCGTACACTTTTTTCACATTCTATGTAATTTGTCATCGTTTGTCGGTTTCTGTTTCTTGTATTGTTTGCCTTTGTATAGTTGGAAATAGTTTTTTTTCTATTTTTATGACAACTTTAACTTTTTTAAAGGGTGGTTTCGTTTGATTTTTTTTATAAAAAAAGGACTAGCTCAGCCAAAAGAATTGATTCAAAATCGATCCAAAACAGTTTAGAATTACAATCGTATTTTAATAATACGGCATACTGATAAACTATTTTATTTCCATTTACGCAGTAAACATCATAAATTATGAATAGAGGGACTTTGATTCATAGCTTAATAGCTTGAATAGTTTACTATTGTTTGTATTTTATCTATTAGAAAAATCATTCCATTTCATCCGTTTGAAGTGACCTTCTGACTTGATTGTGGTATTTTTGTTAAAAAAGATAAGTGCTTCTTCATATTTTACACAACCACCGTTGTCGGTCAAGGCCTGCCTGTATCACTAGTGGGCTTGGCTTTCAGTGGCATACCTATTACACATAGCAGGATAGCCAGTCCTAAGTATGAATATCGGACAAGTTGTTAAGTTACAAAAAGGGAAGGTAAACCCGATTAAATGAGGTAAACTTTGAAATCACAAAAAATCCGATTGTTGAAAATGTAAGACAATTTGATAATTGATTCAATGCTACAAAACTTGTATTCTCAATGGCTTTTGAAGGCTAAAATGTACGCATGAATTTAATTTATTGGAACTTACTTTTTCAATCATGATGTTATGGAGCTCATTAAAAAGTAAATACTGTGAAGGTTCATGCTTCTCTATAATCATTCAAAGAAACCGAACGGTCTACCTAAGAAGGACAAGTTTCTACCCGGTTTCCATTTTCGTTCGTGCGCCAAACACACAAAGATGCTGTTGCTTGCACAAACTCACCGACACTAACCTACACCAAGCAGATCTCCATTGCTCGATGGACACTACCGCAACAGTATCGTCCAGCCACCAGTACAGGAAACAAAACCACCGGAAACCGGAAATATGCAGCAACGCTTCCCTTTCGGGCAGTTCGAGTTGTTTCATGTAAAATAAATTGTATTGCAGGTAGGACGCCTCGATGCCCTTTTATCAGCGGCTGGTGCGGTAGGAAGCATCTAACGCCGAGCGAAATTGGTTCAACATTGTTTGACCTCGGCAGCCTCGGTGTGTGAAAGGAAATGGGCCCATCGTGTATTATTTATTGCGTTTGCCGGGCGGAGGATAAATCGGTTTAACAAAGCTATCCATTCAATACGGACGGATAAACATGTCTTTAAGTAATAACATCCTTCAAGTGTGCGTGTGTATGTGTGTGTCTTCGGGTCGAGGCTTTGAGGTGTCCTGTACGTTAAGGTTGCAAGGGACACAATGTAGTCTTTGGCTAAAGGTTGATATTGCTGTTTCAAGCTGAAACAGTCGGTAGCATTTCATTTGAATTTTAAATTAAATATCAAGTAAATGAAGAAAAGGTTTAGAATTCAATTTTGTTGTATCAGTTTGTGAAATGCGTCCTACGCATCGTCTTGGTCCTTTGGAACCAGATGGAAAGGAGGCTTCTAAACGTCCAGGACAACATCATTCACCTTGATGAAATGATTTTCTGTATATCGATACTTCATTGATCTGTTTGAAGAAGGGACAACCTATTCTAGAGTACGCAGAGCAAGATTGTCTAGTTTTCCTTTTACTTTTTTTTTTTTTTTATATGCATGTATTGATACAGCTCCACGATATTACATATTTACGTGTTTTCTTCCTTTCTTCACAATGTCACTTATTAGGTTTTTGCAATTTTAAGTAATAGATTTTTTATTTTTGTACTTAATTTTATCTTGTTTTAAACACACACCACTGCATTAAAATAAAATCGAATCATCTTTGACAACCGTTCTTTTCCAAAACTGCTTCGTTAGCCGTTAGCCAACCACCCAACCCAGCTCTCCTCCAGACCGCCGTAAGTGATTTAATGTAGCGAACTGTTCCGAAAAGCCATAAAAACGCCCCCATAACCGACTCGGGGGCTTACTTCCGCCTTGCCGGGTCAATCGATATTTTAAAGGACCAAACAATGGCTTTAAAAAGCTTCAATCACTAGTTCGTTCCGGCCGGTCCCGCTCGTTCGTTCGTTCGTTCGTTCAAGCGATCCCATAAAATGATCGTAAAAGTAAATTATGTGGACAGTCGCTGCGCAGACAGCGCACTCTGGACCGGCCCATAGGATCGGAGGTTAAAGTGCCCGATGAAAAATGTAACTAGCAGTGCGGCAGCTTTTTGTCCTTCTCTCTTTCCATCCCGACTAAGATGTCAACGAAGTAGTAGCGAAGCCATCATCTGTGCGCAGCGGGAAGTGTGCGGCAAGACACTTAGACTGACAGTGTTAGACATAATTCATTGGCTCCTTTATCCGACCGGCACTTTTGCAATTTAGTGTACCGTGTTGACTCCTTCAAGTGTTGGCCATTTTTCACAACGCTGCAGATAATACAATTCCAGCGGCAGAAAATGAAATGACAAACAATGATGCTTTACTGCAGCTGCAATGCTTCAATGAACTTTAAACTTAATACTCACCAGAGAGTTAAACAGTACAAAACCATGGAAGTATGATTTAAATCCTACGTCCTACGTCCTATCCTACGACGAAAGTTTTGCATGAGAGAGACTATCACCCACGACACGACACCATTTGCACATGGTCGTCACTCACCAAACATGAATGGAGTAGTGTTTGTACCAAACAAAAAAACGGCACATGGTTGGTGAAAAGTTTTGTTGCTCATGTACGTATGTGGTACATTAAAAGCGACTCGTCCGATAGTGGAAAACAATGATACCACACGCGTGGCCGGCACTGGAGTGGGCAGAAAACTTTCTCGTTTAGCACCATTTAGCATTTGATGCCTCGTTCGCTCTCCAAACACTCTCGCCCCCCTTTTCCACCCTTTGCACAAAACCATCGTCAAACTTTGGCGTCATCACATTCGTATTCTACAGAAATTGGAAGATAGTTACAATGCTTCCAGGGCAAACTTTTGCACTCCTTCCGCTCTAAAGCTTTACGGCAAGCAACGACACCATCCAAATCACACACCATCGCGTTAGTACTTTGATTCTTTTTTTTTTACGGAAGAAGGGTTGCTCTGGTTAGTTTCGTTATTTGTTCTATTATTCCGTACCATTTGGTATTCTGCTGCCACTCCCCGAACGACACACTACGTGATGGCCTTCCGATTAGTTCTATTTCTGGAGAGCTTTTACTTAAACTGAGGTCCTAGAAAAGCTGGGAAAAGAAAAGGCTGGAAACTATTGTTTGGAATTCAATCTAAACGGCCTCTGAATGCATGTTTGATTACGCATCACTTCGTTGATTTGTGGATTTTGTTATGATCATGTAGCAATGGAAATTACACCACAAAGATTGAAATAGAATTCCTCACATTGACGTCCGATGAGCTTAAAGCTCAAATATGAGTTTAAAGATACTCTAGAATGAACTAATTAAATGAATATTGAGTTGTACATTGTGTTACATTCCAAAAAACACGCTGAATATTTCTGTTAGCATGGCTCAGTACATCAGCAAACTTTAATATCCTTTAAAGGTGAGTACCTCATATAAAAAGCCCGAGAGCTATCAGTAAAAGTGCTGATGTTAAGCTAGTTGTAAGCCTCCTGTAAGCCTATTACTGAAAGATAGTTCAGTATTGGACTCTCCAGCAGGTGCCAAAGTGCTATTTCGTACTTGTTTGTTATGATTGTAGTTATTGCGTCTCAAAGCAGGATGTATTTGTATTCCAGCAGAGTTGTTCTATTGATCTTTGATAGCTACTATCCAAACCGCTCCTATTATTGATCGTAGCGTAAAATATTGCTGCTCACGTTCGATAGAAAGATGCTGAGAAGGATGTATAGCACTGCGTGTGAACGTAGAATGCCGATGTGATGCAATGGTCAATATATTATTGTTTTCTGTCTATTTTTGTATGTTGTTCGTGAGTTGAGTCGAACACAAAATTTAACACTACTGATGAATCCTGTGAAAACGAGTGCATAACCCACCGAGGAAGAGTAGTAATAACTAATAGAGCACTAAATTTTCCACCATAATTATGCTGCACACTTTGCCCACCGAACGAACTATTGCCACATTAGTGCAATAAAACCACCGTACGTAAGTGATTGCGAAAACATGAAACGCCTGTAAGTGGCAATTTAATTAGCAACTATCTTCAACACCTTTTTTCCATCCACCATGTTTGCAACTGGCTGTTGTAAGCGGAAGATTTAATAAATGCAAGGAATCTCCACTTTAAGCGTTCCCGATTGCCGTTCGTAAATTAAGAGATTAAAATGCGGAAGTACCGGCACGCCAGAGCCTTCATTAGCCACATTAAACTAATTGTCCCTAATTAGGGACAGCAGTGAGGGACGTACAGGCTACATTTTCTCCAACCAGGCTTATCTCTGCCGCTGCATAAAGAGCGCATTCCATATCACGCTGGCTCAATTCACTAAGCGGCAATTAAAAGTGGAGTAATTAGAAAATTATGTTTGCCCGGAAGCGCTCTGGCTGAAGGAAAAGGGGGGAAAACACGAAACATATCAGATAGTTATTCGACTAATGATTACTGAGTGCTGCATTAATCCGGTACAGCTTGTCATCATTCATGTTGATCGTTTTTTTTAAAGCTTAAGAAGAGCTTTTACTAATTCAAACGGAAAGATTGAAAGGGTGGGGGGGGGGCGACTTTTTCAGTTTAATTCTTTTAATTTGGTTTAATTTTTTGTTCAAATGGACAGCTTTTATGTGTGTTTTAGATCCATTTTGCTTAATTTTTATAGAGCTTGTGAATGATTCCACACACTCACTGGGCGATGCTACACAAACAGCTACACAAAAACAAAAGCTCGGGAACAGAAAAGTTTAAATTAACGCTTAATCCACTGTCGTTCCGCTGGGACGGAAACAATTGAATTGCCCCGTTTCGGAAATGTTCGTGTTCCGCAAAATCCTTCGTTTAACCTTTTCCATCGGTATCGAAATCGAAAATATGCTTCAAGACGCACCAGCCAAAATCTGAGGTAAAAGCTGACACTGCTCTCGTTTGCTCGCTATTCAACTGTCTTCCGCTCGCGGGAAGAAAATAATCTTTGGCCGATAGTAATCTTTAATTATTTTAAACCGTCTGCTGCTGCCGCAGTCGGAACGATCCGTCCGCTGGCGCCGAAAATTGTGCCGAAAGAAGCGAAAAAGTACTGAGCGTACCAGCTCGTTCTGATCCCGTTTCGTTCCAGGCCGGCATTTTGAGGGTTGGGAAAACGGGGGATCGCATTAGCTCGCGCGACGAGTCTGTGATGCTGCCATATCCTGCCATAATGGTCGCTGGTTAGATAATCTTGATTGGAAGGCTTAGCGAGTACGGAGCGAGCTGCTGAAAGACATGGCTTTTGGGGTAACTTTTGTCTGCTTTGTTTGCGCTCGTCAGCGATTACCGAAAACTAGTTTTTCTTTCGAATGAAATTAGAGATTTTCTGAAAGCAGAGCTTAGGTACAAGAGGGGATATTGCAGAGCTGAGTTTGGTTTGGCTACTTGGTAAATAAAATTTAGACAGTTTTGTTTGATAGTTATTTTTGTACGATTGTATTTGTTCAAGTTGAGTGGATATTGTATTGAGATCGTTAAATAGTTTGGTAAATAGTCCTCTGTCCTTGTGGACGGCCTAAAAAGACGTTACGGGCTGGGTCGTCCGTTTCCATGCATACAATATGTCCATGTCTCAGAGTCTTATGTGAGTACCGGTACTATGTAAGTGCTATATAGTCCCAGCTTCGCCCGTTGCGTCATGTTCGTTAAGGTGAACTGATTTCTTAGGCTGTAGAAAGACCGGTTAGTAGTCTAGTCAGGATCATTGCGCACAACTCAACTAGCATGCTATTGTCGTTGCTGACGTTTGACCGGAGATAGGTGAATTCTGGGACTACTTCAAAAGTGTGTCCATTTATCTGTACGGAAAGCCTAAGAAGCTTTGGGTTATTTATTGGTAGGGCCGCTGATGTTGCCACCATCAGTTTGATCTTTGCCACGTTTATCTGGAATCCGAGATTCTCTGCCGCCTGCTCGATCCCTTGGAAGTCTTCTGCTAAATAGGAGAGCTGCAGACCAGGATCTGGTTTGACTTATAGAAGATGGTTCTCGATGTCTTCCATACACCTTCACTTGGCAAGTGACGTTGGTCATAGTCATTACAACTAGCCTCATCAGTTTGGCTGTGATTCCAAAAGAGCTCATAGCGTCATACAGTTTTACCCTGGCTATGTTATCATATGCAGCTTTGAAGTCAGTGAAGAGATGGTACGTGCTGTGTCTATATTCTGCCATCTTCTCCAAGATCTACCGCATGGTGAAGATCTGATCAGTGGTTGATTTTCCGTTTCGGAATCCTCTTTGATAGTTTCCGACTATCTCTTCAACGTGAGAGATAAGACGATAATGAAAGATCAGGAAGAATATTTAATAATTGCTAAATAGTATGGCGCTGTGTAATCGATGTCGAATGCTTTATATTAATTGACTGTTTTCCACTCTTTTTGTTCGATGTATGAACGTTGTTTGCCTCACGCTGAACTTATATCAGCCATTTGATCCACGCCCCAAAAGGTGGAACAAATTTATGCAGATCCACCCTACGCGTCACTGCCAAACGTTCCACAACCAGGGCAACAATAACACCACGCGCCAGAACACTCGCAACATGATTAATTTACGTAATGTCTTCCAATGATGACTCCCGGACCGAGCAACTCGGCAAGTCGGCCGCAGCTCCCGGTGTCATCTTACGCTTGTCGTACGCATTTAATCGTCCGATTTTAGCAGAGGTTGTAGAAATTATGGTCCTCCGCCGGCCCTTCCCGTAACCGATGCTTGGAGCGATGTGGTGATCCCCAGAAGTGGCACGTTAGTGGTGCGGTTTCCAGTGTGAAGTTCGGTCGGTATCGCCTTCACAACCCCTGCCGTTTCAGGCCCCTGCCAGCCCTGCAGAACGCGAAGCAATCGCACGATGGGCCCTCTTGGGAAAACTCCGAACATAAATGTAATAAACAAATGAAACTCAATTACAGGGATAATAAATTTGCACTCATCATCATAATCAAAATTAATTTATTACGAAACTTTTCTCCTCCCGCACTGAGCACTTCCTTCCTTCGTTTTGCGGGAAACGTGCTTCTCGCACATCTCGCCACACCTGGGGCAACTGTCTACGCTGGTTACGTTGCGCCGCGTACGCGTACGGCTACCACCATCCCACCACCGCGCTCGTGCCTTCGGTCGCAAAGGATGGAATGTTGGCAAGCGTGTGCAGACAAAATACAATTTGCTTGCCAGACGCGGTACGGTTGCCTTCTCCTTCGTCCGTGGAAGATAATGATAACAGCGTTAGCCGGGTGCTTTGTGTTTGCACAAGCCAGTTCTCACACTTGGTGCGAGTGGGAGTGGGAATGTGTTGCCGTGCGGGGGTAGTTAAATTAAATAAAACTGGCTATTTAAAAGAAAACTCTACCGAATCATTGACACTCATTGGGACGTTTTATTGCAGCGCTGTTTTTTAGAGAGGCTGTGAATTTGTATTTGTTGCCTTTGAAGTAATGCATTGACGATTAAAAGCTGCAATAATAATTATTGCTGTTAAATAAATGAATATAAAATTGTATCACGAAATGAAAATAACGTAAATATGGAAAAGTGTCGATAAACGATAAACAATAAACGAAAACGATAAATGTCACATGTTTTAAGCTACTGTTTCAAATAATGGTTTGCTTTTTAATCATACTTTAAACACAGTTAAAACTATCTTATTGAAATATATAATCCCGGTGAGGTTAATTTTTTTGCTATGCGCGGTGATCTTATCAAGACGAAACAATAACTCATAGTCAAATGTGTTATTCAGTTAAAAGTTTATGCAGCGTGTTGCATACGTTTGAAAATACTCAGCTAATTTTTTTTTCTTAAAAAAAATTGATTTTTAAGATCCTTCTTACATCATCTGAATTACACAAGTCAACTGACATCTAGATGATTTTTTTTCTAAATACACGCGATTACGTCGATGTTGTTAAATTAGTTAAACCCTTAAGGCCGCTTTACAGTCGAAGTGGGCCT